>JARHVA010004678.1:1000000-1107500 GCA_037957365.1 Torreya grandis | reverse complement strand
TACTTGTAAATTTAATGAAATATTTATGACATTGAGAAAGATAACCAATTCAAAAAGTCATTTATAAAAAAACGTAAATCAAGAAAATTACTATAAAATAAAAATTGAAAAGTTTAAAGAAGATACATTCAAAATTCAAATAAAAGTAGTAGTGGGGGAAAGGAATATAACCCAAAATTAATAGAACTTATAATGGAACATAAGAGTAGACTTTTGTACTATAAAGTGTACTTCACAAATTTATGTTTTGGTTTATTTCACAAATTCCACAATAAAACTTATATTGAACAAATTTCGACCATCCCACCTGAAACTACTTTGTGTTTTGGTCTATTTCTACACACTAATATCATCTTGAACCACTTTTGTCTTTTTCACGCTTAGTTTTTGATATAAATGATAATCATATGCCGTTTTCAAAATAGTATTAAAAAAAAAATACGGTTTCTACTCCTTTGCAAATTAGCATTCCAACAAAATTTTAGACATTTAAGAGCTTATTCTAACTTAAAAATCATTCTAAATATGTTCATATAATTATCTGGGGTGGAATTTAAATAAAATATTAAAAATATTAAAAAAATAAATTTTCAAGAAATTATTCGAACTTGAAAATCATTCTAATTATGTTCATAAAATTATTTGAGATGGAATTTAAATAAACTATTGAAAATATTCACAAAATGTTGGAACGTTAATTTTCAAGATAATTATAACTTCTAGTGCAACTATTTAGAATAATAAAATAATTTTATAATAAGTACTCCATCATACATAACATTATAGTAAAAATAATATTACAGGGATAAAATTGTAGCATGGCTCCTTATACCATATGGTATGAAGAGACTTATTTTATTTTATTTAATAATACATGGTAATATATACTTATACCATGTGTTGTCACCCATTTAATACATTATGTTGAGTGAGTAAACTCCTAGCTTGTCTAAGTTATCTCCCGCACGTCTGTGGAAGCCTACAATCTTCCCAGTGCCACTTGAGGTAAATGCAGTTCCAAATTTAATACCATAAGGACCATATGTGTGAATATTACTAGTGAGTGTTAAAGATTTAAGGACATCTAAATCTCCAAATCTCCCATAATATCCAGATATTTTTGTCAAATATTCCTTTTCTTGAAACACAATCTGCGATTTAAAGCATAAATACATATGATATTAATTACTTGAATCTTAAGTTAATTATAATAAATATAAATTATAATTATTTTATATTGTATTCAAAATATATAAAAGAAAACTTTTAAAATGATGAATGAATATTAAAGATATATAATAAATACAAGTTATCATAAAATTAAATATTATCAATTTAAACTTTAACTTATTCTTATAAGTTTAAAAAATTACAATTAATTATTTTTTAATTATAATTTATTTTGTATAAATTATATAATAAAATTAGTAGATATAAACTTTCAGTTTTTTTTTTTTAAAAGTATATAATTTAAATAAATAAAAAGTTGAAATTATTTATACATTCTCTTATTTCCCTTCATTGCCACCATGCTTAGAAGCAAAAATAGAGTTCACTTGTTTTTCACCACAAAGACCATATGTAACTTGTATAGCATCAATAGAATCTCCGTATCTTAAAACAATATGTTTAATACCTGTATGTGTTCCATCTGTCCATTCAGTTCCACCATTGCCACCCCATGGTCCCTCTATTTTGTAGTACAGAGTTGCCTAAACATAATAAGCACACAATAGAGAAAAAGAAGCGATATTATAAAAAAATGAATAGTATAAAATGAAATATAAAAACAAAAAACAAAAAAAGTGAAATACAAGAAGAACACGCAAATAAAAAGCAGGAAAGGAAATGTACCATGTTTGATTCAAAGTCCAACCATATTGCAATAGTAGAATGAGAGATTAGATTTATATAGGAAAGGGAAGGGATGCATTCAAGCCATTTCCATGCAGTAACTAAGGGGTGAGATAAGTATGGGTGAAGATATCAATATCACCGACAAAAGTGTTAGCGAAGCTATCAATATTAAGTCACCAACAAAAGTTTTACTTCGCATGAGATTCCGAGTGGTGCCTCTTTTTTCACGAGAGGTGGAGTCAAATTGAGTGGACCAAAAGAGTTACCCCAGGGGCCTCAAACCACCATGATTTAATTATCAAAAATAGGAATAAAAAATCTAGGTGGAGTGGCCAGTTTGTAGAACAAAAATGGAAAAGGATTGGCCCTGCTTCAGCTTGAGGTTTGAGGCTTCAAACTGCGCACTCTTTCCCAACAGCTCTAGTTTTACAGACCAAATAAAATAACAAAAGTGGAGGAAGATGGTAAGGCTATAATGATAATCGGTAAGACATGGAACAAAGTCACCAGAGTTTGTAATGGATAAGGGTTATAATGATTATGGGTAAGACACAAGTGATGTTTTAATCTGAAACTTGAGGTTCCAAATTGCACAAAATTACTGTGTCCCCAGTGGAGTCACCAAAAATTGTTGGGTGAATATTTTGTCAGCTAGCTAACTGGTGACCAAAATTGTTCCTATCACCATATCATAGGGAGATTGGTCATCTAATGTTGTAGGTTTACCACATCTAAAGGGGAAAAATATCTCCTCTCATCAAGGGGAGGTTCCCTATTAAATATGAGGGGGCTACATACTATATATATAAGCTGAAAATAACACACAGGGGTAGGATACACCATCCATCTCTCTTTTTTTAGATATGATGTTCACAAATAGAGGAGAAAATCTTGGTGAAGACACTGAAGGAACTTCTCTTCTTTCAGAAGTGATCTTGCAAGTAACATTAGGAGTTCTTTCAGGTAGTGACAAGTAACTGGTAACCAAGGGTGTAATAACTGATAGAATGAAGTGTAGCACAAAGTCTCCACTTTAGCTACCCAAAGAGTGAGATACAAAGGATAATGGGGGCACAAAGTCATCCCAGAATCCTCAACACAAAAACAAAAAATAAACACACACTAAAGACAACTATAATAGCACAAAGTATGAAAGTAACTGACTTCAGGACATCTTCTTAATTACTTTCACTAGTTCTGCTTGTTAGATCAAATAAACAAGAACACATTCAGAAGACAAACATAAAAACAATCTCCTAAAATGATACAAGCTATACAGCACAAATTCTACAAATCACTTACTTTTTCATTTAGATAAAATGAAATGAAATTACAATTTGAGCTCAAAGTCTTAGTATTCTTCTTTCAACTGGGTAGAGTTTCACTCTTATAAAAATGAAAAGTCTCTTTTACAAATGAGAGATATTACAATTTTATAGTAACTATGCAAGGATTGGCACTTTTTTCCATGGGATGACCCATGTGCATTCTGAGCATTGGGAAGAGGAAGCCATTTGATAGATAATGCTATGTCGGCTCTTATTTTGACTTTAGGGGTTTAGAACATAGGCTGCACCATTTGTCTGCAAACAAGATTGCTCCTTTCAAGGCATTCACATGGCTTATCTACTCATCAATGCAAAGTGAAGAAAAATAGGTTGCGCCATTCACTGTTCGCACCTTTTGATGACCAATTTGCAAACACTGTGTCAACCGCTAGAGTAACTCCTTGAGTCGACACTTTCCTTTGCCACTTAGACTATTTTATCCATTTCTGCACTTGGCTCTTTTGCCCCTTCCTGACTTTGTCTTCCTTCTGGCCTTAAGCCTTTGAATTTCTTCAGGTATCCCTTTAACTTTGACATCCATGGGACTGTCAATGGTTGCTAGCTGCTTGAATCGTGTTGAAATTTGAACCTATGAACCATTTGAAAGTTTATTGGTTTAGAGTTTCATCAGTTCACTCTGTCTCTTTTGGTCCATCACTTCCCTACTTAAGCACTGCTTTGCTCTCTAGTTGAACCATCGCTTTCATTGAACTAGCCTTTGGAATCATCCATGTTGCTTCTTTCTTTGCTTGAGGCTACCTTTGAACTACTTGAACCTATGAACCATTGAACTTTGAACTCTTTTGGTTCAAGGTTCAATCGGTTCATTGGTTCTTTAATTCTACTTGCCGCTTGTTCTTCCTAAGCTCTTTGGTCTTTATCACGCTTGGTTGAACCTTTGAACTTGTGAACTCATTGAACCATTTGGTTTAACGGTTCAATGGTTCAATCAGTTCATTCTTTGGAGCTCTTTGTGTCTTAAGTCTTCAAGGATTCCCTTCTGTGTCTTTGTTCAGCCTTTGGATTTTGTCTTTTCTTTGACCTTCAAACCAATGTTGCATGCCCTCTGCAAGGGCACATGTCTCTTTTGCTTTGGGGTAACCCCTTGAACCTACCAATTGAACCAACTAGTTGAACCAACTTTGAAATCGCCTAAGTTTTGAGAGCTTGCTTCTTTCCTGTAGAGTCTATAAAAATCAACATGGAAAGCTCGTAAAACTTGGCCTACAGAGTTCATAGATTTTCTTCCTATAGAGTTTGTAGATTCAAGCCTATAGAGTCTATATATTTTTGGAAAAGCTTTGAAAAATGAAGAACCTGAATGCTCAAGACAATTTTTTGAAAAGGGGAGAGAGGATTTTGGTCTATGCAGGGCCAAAATAGTCTGTAGGTTGTCCCAAAAATGAGTGGCATTTTTTGGGGACAACAATTATAATTGATTTAATTTATATTAGGAAATAAATTTTGTAATTGGAATTTTTAATTAGATTGAAATTTGGGATGACTCAAAATGGGAAACATAATGGCATAATTTTAGACAAGAGGGGTATGTGTTTAAACAAAATTTGACATGAGATCTATAAGGGAACAATTTTTGAATTGAAAAAAGGGTAGATTAACACCTCTTTATGAAAGTTTATGTAGGCTATGTTTAAATATATGGAAATTTTGTTGACATAAAAGCCAAGCAATAAACATTCAAACTCATGACCCTAGTTTAGTGAATGATATGGGAATACTTAAAATTCACTAATTCTTTCAATATACTTAACTTGAGAGAGGATTATAAAATTTAAGATTCTTTAAATAATTAATGCATATATTGGTGGTGTTTTAATTCCACCCTTCTCTCAAAAGGTTTGTATGTGAAAGACATCTTCGGGTGTTGTTGCCTTTGTAACCCTACATCAATTAATTCTTTTTAGCTAAAAGGTCTTATTCTAAAGTTTATGTAGAATTAATATATGGTCCTAATATAGATTAAGGTATGTGGGCACAAAAAATCTATCATTTAGATGTCAATATTTAACAAGTTATTCATAGGAGGGTCTTGTTCCTTCGTGATCACTTCATTTTTTGGAATTTAGTAAAGTGTTATCTAAAAAATAAAGCTCTGAGGGACATTTCAGCTAAAATACAATTGATGTAGCCTCAATTTATATACCCTACCTAATAATTAAGATTAGTATGAATACTAGGTAATGACATCCTAGTCACGATGCCCTAAAAACTCATAATAAGGTAATGATACCTCAATCGTGCAACTAAAGCAAAAGGAAAGATATTTTCATTCTGATTCATAAGAATCCCACTAAGGGTAAGTGAAGATAATAATAGGAAAATCTTCCAAGATAAATCAAGTGATCACCTCCATGATTTTAAGTCATTCCACCAAGGGGAGAGCATCTATGTGAAGGAATTGCATGAGCACACAAGTAAAGTCTTTAATAAAACAACTAAAATAACAAATACAAATGAAAACATTTTATTGCATCAAATTTAAATATTAATTATTTTTAAAACACTAAAGGAAATTTGAATGAATAATATGTGTTTTGAATGGATCACCACACCCTTTTGAAATCTACAAGAAAAACAATGTGATTAGTTTTGCTTATTGGGTCTTTGACAAGAGATTTTTTCTTGGTAAGCATTCACTAGTAATCATCTTGCACAAAACAATTAATACTTTGTTTATGAATAGCTAAGAAATCAAAACCTACAACAAAAATATTTAAAAACTAAACCAAAAAACACTGCAAGAAATAATGTTAACAAATTCGAACATGTAAAATGTGAATTGTGAGAAATTTGTAAGTTATTTTTCAAAAATAAAATAGGTTTCTATAAAAAGTAGAAAATAGATAGAACCCATAAATTATTTTGATCAAAATCATGATTTCAGGGTTCTATGTTAAATTGATTAAGTTAATTAAAATGTAAAATTCAAGAAAAATGTAAACTTATTTTCAAAACAAAAATATATTTCTATAAAAAAATATAAAATATAGATAACCTAAAAAATAATTTAATATAAAAGATGTTTTCAATGTTCTATGCTAAATTTACTAAAACTAAATTTAAAAGACCCTAATTTTAAGCTTAAAGAGCCATATGATGTACAAATTTAGATGAAGAAAAGGGGAAATCAAATTCAAATTTGAGATAATTTATAAATGATAGGAATAATAATAATATTCTTGATCAAATAAAGTGAGGAGTGATTCCCACCAAGCATGCCATATGTATCATTAGGATTACTATTGGGGTTAAGGAATTTATTAATGAAATAATAATCAAAACCAAATGTATATCTAGCACCTCTAACATGACACTTGAGTAAGGTAAAATTAAATAAAATTGAAATCAAGAGATGAAACAAATAATTATTACCTTCCTTTTCAAGGATTATTCACCTTGTCTTAAGCGGATGTGGCTCGAATGTAGTCTCAAGAAGTCGTTAGCAATGTTATTATCATGAAATACACCATGTCCTCTTGAAAATATTGAGTAATTAAATTGATAATAATGGAATTTGATACACAATTTATCTTAATAAATTTATAGAGATTCTCTATTAAATATGAGGATGGAATATGAAGAGGGGTGATCCTTTATTTATAGCTAGAGTGACTATATGTGAGCCCTCCATCTTGTCTCCAAGATTGAGGGTGGAGAATTGACCCTAAGGCATCACATGGATGATTCTTCTCAAAATATCCCAAGGGGTATTAATATCATCTCTCTATCTTGCATGAAAAATTGAGGGTGAAGAATACCCCTTCAAAATATCTTGAGGGATGAAATGAGAACCCTCCATCTTATTTCCAATATGGAGGGTAGATACTCGTTTTCAAAAAAATATTAAAATGTGTAAGGAGGACCCTCCATCTTTTCTCCAAGATGGAGGGTGAGAATGATCCTTGGAGAGTGCCCTACATGAGGTGGAAAAGGGATAAATTGAATTCAATGAAATTAAAAATTTCAATTCCAAGGAATTTATAATTAGAGTAAAGCTTAATTAAACTAATAAAAATGATCAATTTAATTTATATGATATGAATATGAATGTTTTTGATTTGATTTCAATAATAGGAATTGATTCATTGACCGGAGAGGGAGATAACCAGTGATGACCAAAAATAGGTATATAGATGATATTAAACCAATTTGTGTGTAATTGTGGGAAGTTGTTATATTTTTCAATTTTTATGTGTAAGGTGACTTAAATGGAATGTTTACATATATTATACATAGTTTACATATCAAGGTTACATTTTTATATATACTTTGTCATGATACATATTAGAGGTCAATATACCATGAAAATACACTAAATAACATATACATATTTAAATTATACACCATTTCTTAAATATTTTATGAGTGGGAATAAATAGGGTTCATTCCTTTCTCACCACACATTGATGCACCAAATTTTATAAGATGTACCAATTGAGATATATATATCTACAACAATTGACTTCGTTGAGTAGTGAAGTCAAGATTTAGTTCCCTCGATGACCTTGACATTATTCCCATTTTTTAGGTTGATATGGTCACACCACTTGACCTTAAATAGATTATCTAGATTATGTATACACTTGAGTTATGCGATTGAAATTTTTTACTCTCAATGGCCTTATCAGAGCTCACCCTTACACTAAATTTTGGGCATCATCACACTCAAATTCTCCTTTTCACATATTCAAGATTAAATTTTGAACCTCTCTTTCCAATCCTTCAACAAGTATCATCGCCAAAGAAAAGTATCAAGAGGAAACATGGTTGCATCGACATACAAGTGTATTCCTTCCTTACTCTCTTTACTTGCAAGAATTTAAATTATTTATTTTTTAGTTTATATGCACTAATTACACTATAACATGATCTTGGTTAAAGTTCATTCACAAATTAAAAAAATCAAATGGAACTCAAATAAAATCAAGGTTTTCTTTACACACCAAGGTACATATTTCTTTCCTTGACCTAGTAATTTCATCTTTACACATTACTAAATTAAAGAAAAGGAGTGGGGACATAGGGGAGAAGCGAGGGAATGTAGATATTACAATATAATTTTATATGACATTAGTATTTTACATTGAAAAATACTAATCATATCTCAACCCTTCAGTTCATGATATTTTCATTGTTAAAAGGCTTATGTTCACAATCTCATTATGCCTTATTGATTATCCTATAGTCTGACCTTAAAATTATGTTGACCTAGATCACTTGTAGCCTAAAGTCTACATAAACCTGATTTTCATGTTTCATATCTAGTTATAGATCCTCATAATATTCTTACCCTAAAAGACATTAACATCCAAATTAGGACACAAACATCGATGCTAGTGTCCTCAATTTGATTCTAGCGTCCCTACCTTCTAAATCATTAAATTAAAAATATCTCAACATTCATGGGTTAGATTATTCATATTATTTAAGTCTCATGATATTGTTTCAAAATGTACGGGATATATATAAAAATAAAAATGCATTCATTATGCATCTATAAAATACCAAGTAAGCTCATACTACACTATTAGAAATCACTTAGACAACTGAACTATAGGACCTTATTCTTCACTATTTCCAAAACAATCATAGGATTTGTCTTCTTACATATCTAAAGCATTAAAAGATCATCCCATGAGTATTATTTTTAAATTTACAAGCTATATCACTAGATTCACTTGCATATAGCATATTAAATAATTTTTCACACACAAACCCACATAGTGCAGAAAAATATATCAGTTTAAGGCCCTCTTCAGAGGATATGGATATATAGGTAGTATTTATTGAAAGAGGGGTATTTGAGATTAGATCAACTTCACTTGAGACTACTAACCTTTATTTACCAAGATGGCATGCCTTAATCAGAGGACTTAGCTTTTTGAGCAAAATACCAATTCTTGGAACCCATGTGCATGATCTAAATTAACAACTTCATGGTGAAAATGAACCCTAACAGGTGAAGGTGGCTATTTTATAAAATATTATGTATTATAATATAGAAAAAATCATCCATGGTAGTGTCCATACCTTGATGGTAGTGTTTATGCTAACAAAAAAGTTATTTCAAGAATCTGATGATTCAAGGTAGAACATCAGTTTATCTTATTCTCTATGTGTACCTATCAAATATGCATGTGCATCATTGAATAAGATAAGTATTATTTTTTCTTCATATTAAAACTTTTAGAATATTATTTGGCATTATGATCTTTTATATTTAGCATAATCTCATATTTAGTATATTTATCAAAATGTTATAAATATGAATTAATTTAGTTGGCCTACTTTTAAAATAGCTTACTCTATAGTTGATTAGTCTATTCCCCCTAACCCAATCCAAAAATGATTAAACATAAGGTCATTTTCATTATGGTTAAATCATGATGAACATTATAAATATTAAAAATCATTAAAATTTAAATATTAAATAAAATTATGACCTTATAAGATTTTATTTTAAGAGATTATTTACAATAGTCAACACACACACGCACAGAGAAAGATTTATGACTATATAAAATTTAATTTAATTATATGTGTGTGTGTGTGTGTGTGTGTGTGTGTGTGTGTGTGTTGGAAAATTAACATCAATTTGGATGCATTATAGGTTTCTATGTTTATCTTAAATCCAATGTGTGTGCATCTATTGTATTTATAAATTCACTTTATTCTAGTCTTTTGAAGTATCACTCACCTCTCTAGTCCACTTATTGGATTTGGAGTTACTTGTATGTAACTCATATCCCCCCACATAGCACACACATCCTCCTCAATTTTAATAGGATTAGGGACACTTAGCACTCATGATCAAAATTTCACATGTAACTCATTTTCTCTCTTGGATTTTTATGAAGAGTTCTCCTCTCCCTTTATTCAACACATTTTTTATAACACAACTTAATCTTGTTGATCTAGTCTTGTTATTTCATCCTTGATGCTCTCCTGGCCTAAGTTCATTCTAATAATATATTATTCATATTATTGTAATTGGCTATTATTTTTTCAAGCTTTCAATACTAGTGTGGGGTTTTTCACCATTCCATAGTTTCTCCAGTTATCACCTTTGTCTCAATTTTGTGGCTTATTTCTATCAAGGTTATATTGTTCTTTTTCATTATTAACTCATTTATTTAAAATTTATTTCATTAATTATAAAATAAATCTAACATGGTATTAGATCCATATGGTGATGTTGATTATAATGCTTCTAATACTCATGATTTGGTTAAACATGATAAACCTTGTGCGTATTGTGGAAAATACGGGCATTATATATCTAAATTTTATAAATTACATCCATGTAAATCTGTGGTAAATCCACTCATGACACTTTGAATTGATGAAAAACTATTAAATCTCCTATCTCGAAGGGAAAATATTTTTTATTCTTAAAGAAAATGAATCTTCTAGAGACTTTGATATGTTCTCTTGCAATAATTCTTCTTATGTTTCACATAGAATATCTTTTTCAAGTGACACGTCTTCTTTGTAAACATTTGAATTATCAAAATATCTTTTTGATTTCATTCTTTTTATTTCATAGGATATATGATTTTATTATGTTTACTAACTTATTTTTATGTAAGATAATGTACTTTATGATGGGATTTGTCTTTGCTCAAATTTTCCTAGTTGTACATCTATTTTTATTACATTATGTATGTTGATTATATTTTGGCATATTTACTATTTAACTTTAAATATTGGTGTTGACTTATTTGTTTTATATGGTTTTGTGGATCATTTCTCCTTTTTTTTGGTCTTTGTTCCATTGTAGATCGATCACATCATTTGAAGAGGATTTTTGGATATTATTGGTGATCACACTTTTATCCTTGTGACTTTTGGTGGAACCTTATCTTCTTCTTTCTTTTCTCAAATTATTGTAATTTATCTTAACAGAAGTTTTTAGTAAGGGGGAGTACTATGTTTTTTCAAATTTATTCCTTGTTTGTAAAATGTTATATCCACTTTTATAACCCCAAGTTAAGTTTAAGGGGTAGTGTTAAAGAATTAACCTTAATTTGGGTTAACTATAGGTTTCTAGGCTTATCCTAAATCTTATATGTGTGTGCATTGATTTTATTTATAAATCAACTTTATTTTATCCTTTTGAGGTGTCACTCATGTCTCTATTTCACTTTTGTATTTGGATTTACTTGCATATAAATTCTCTCCCCCAATATGGCACACATATCCACCCCACTTTTTAGAGGATCAGGGACACTTAGAACTCATGTTCAAGCTTGCACAAGTCCCTTTCACTCTTAGATATTTATAAAGAGATCTTCTCTCCCTTTTTTAAAAACATTTCTTACAACACAACTCAATCTTGTTGATCTAGTCTTGATCTTTCATCCTTGATTCTCTCTTGTCCTAAGGCCACTCTTATCCTAGCTTATTCATGTTATTGTAATTGGAGATTCTCATTTCAAGTTTTTAATACTAGTGTGGGGTTTTTCACCATTCGATGGTTTCCCCACTTGTCACCTTTGTATCATCAAATTTTTGGTTTATTTATATAAAATTGATATTATTTTCCATTATTTTTTGCTCATTTATTTCAATGTTATTTCATAACCTAGGAAAAAAATCTAATAATATACTATTATATATTTTTACCAAGATATATGGTTAATTAAACTAACTATTAGTTTGTTTTAAAAAATAGTTTTAATATTTAGATTTTAATTAAATATAATGTCAAAAATTATATACATTCATAGGAGACCCTACATTATTGATGGACCAAGTTTAAATTAAAATAAAATCTCAAAACATTTTGTGTAACTTAGCTACCATTTTCACCTCAAGGTTTTTACTACATATAAAATTCACTCTATAAAATATTACTTATGTTATTATTATACATATTTAATATAAGTGCCTCCTTTATCAATTCTTAAACTCCAAAAAAATATGAATACTATCAATATCTCCATGTTATAATGAGTGATTCTATCTCAATTGTGTGTGTGTGTGTGTGGAATTAAAAATTCACATACTTCTCATCTTACACTTATATTTTATTGAAAATAAAACATCAATGTTCTTCTTGTAATTTATTTTTCCATATCATTATTTGAATATATAGGTGATGAGATATTAGGCTAATTTGACAAATACTTTTTATTTTATGCATGTAAATTTTCTCTTGGAGATAATGTTTTATAGTGTAGGTGAAAATTATATTGACCTCACATTGGTATAATATCATATTTTTAATTGGATATTTTCAAATCTTATTCATTAACTTATTATGTAAGAAGTATTGTAATCGATATTAGTTCTTTATAAAACCCTACCTCTTCAATCCACCATTTGTTTAACCACTTTATCTCATAATAATAACATCAATTCTATTGAATTGAAATTATTTATTAGTATTGTAACATTTTCAAGTTCATATTACTTATTTTGAATAAGTCATAAATTGGGATAAGAATTCTCCTTTTAATGGTATCATAATATTTATACTAACATCATAAGATTAAAAAATTGGTACTTTTATTCTTAGTTCATATATCATGAAATGTTTCTAATCCCTATCAATTTATTTCCAAGATTATTTTGAAATTCATAAAATGAAAATAGGACAATAAATTTAGCTTATAGCTCATAATATTATTGATTTTCCTCTCCCATGTGGTTTTTTTATTGAGGGTTTCTATTAGAGCCCTCATCCTTGGATAAAATAAAAATTATTACATTGTGTTTAATAATAGAAGAGGGATAAAATGAGTAGAAACAAGGATAATAAGAAGAGGAAGGAGATTAAATTTTATATCTAAGAGCCAAAAAAGAGGGATCATGAGAGAGAAGAGGAAAAATTAATAATAAAATTATAATGCTGAGAAGTATAAATTAGCTCAATCCCTTTCCTGATCTAAGGATCATCTAATTTAAGAGAGAATTCTTCCCAAAAACTTTCCTTTTATCGACCTATATCTAACCATGATCAAATTAATCCACTACATATACCTCTTAAAGTAATTTTTGTATGTGATTAGATAATTTATAATGAAAAACAAAATTAGTATCCAACTACACCAACAAGGTCCAACTTAGGGAGAGGGGAGGCGATAAAAGATACTTCACTCAAACTAGTGCCAAGAAAATTAGGTAGAGGAAGATAATAAAGTTAATCATATTTTTATTCTATAGATGTGTAATATATAAAACCTTACGTGGTTCATAATAAAACCCTATAATAAGCCCCTAATGAAGAGGGAAAGCTACCATAAAACTACTGAGAGGAAGATGTTATTCCTCAAAAAAGACTAAAACTTAATAATGAAAAATGGAAAGGAGAGAAATCCCTCCTTCCCATGGGATAAAGGTTAAAACTCAACCTTGGTTAAAGTATCATTAGGTACCAAAAATTTCTCATGATCTTCTACTCCAAACCACCAAGTAGGAATAGTCTTTATGATCTTTATCTTTCATTTACCTAGGTAAGATGCTTTTCCAAAATACATATTATAGTAGTGCTGATAATTTGGCCTCATAGGCCAAATTTCAAGCCCTATAACCATAAAATTTCACCTAACACCCATCCAATATTTCACATGGTGATCTTCATGCATTGTGATGTCTTCTTTTGTCTCTTTTGTAATCATTTTAGCATTATTTGAGGTGTAATATGTGTTAGATGTTGCTTGAGATATCATCATATCATATCCTATTTTTGGGGTCTTTGGATGATGTACTAAGTTTTCATGGTGTCCTTAAGCAAGTGGAGGGGTGTCAAATGTGTTTTCAAGTCAAGATAATGGTCATTTCCTTGTTTGACAAAGTTAAGGTTCTTTAGTAGAGATTGAGGTAATTTGGAGAGATTAAGGTTGCTAGTTCTCATGGAATTTAGGCCTATTTTAAGACATTTCTTAAAGGGGGACATTTGTTAACATGATATAGGGGTTACCAAGCCTTGTTCAACTCATAACATGAAGTCTAAAAATGTATCTAGGATGATATTTCATGGTCTACTTAATCAAGACTTTTTCAATCTTTAATTGGCCCTCCAATCCATTATGTACCCATATAAACATGTCATATAAATGTCCTTAAAAATTTATAAACCTTTAAATAAGATATTTTTATGTGACATGTTTAAATTAATATTCTTAAAAGGTCCTTATATCCATCGTAATGTCATTTTGGGATGGTTTCATATGTGTAAAAGGGTCCTTTTAGAAGTCAAACACATTTTGCATTCACTAAAAAGGCTCCACATGCTTGGAAATGTGACATTTCAACTTCCCAACCCATACTATTTAATTTTAAAGCATATTTTACCTATATTTTACCTCCTCTCATCTGTTAATGGTCTTTTAAGGAACTAAATCATGAAAAAATGTAGAAAAGAAGAGGTTTTACAGGTGTTTCAAACTTGTATAGACATGTCAGGGCTAGAGGAATATGGAAATATGAAGAGGAGACTTAGTTTAGACATAAAATGGAAGAATCCATGAGCTATCAATTCAAATAAGTCAGAAACCATTTCCCTTTCTCCATTGATCTCTTTGGTAGCTTTAAAAAACTAGTTAGGTTTTTATTTAGTATAGACAAGAGAGAGAAGGTCAGGACCTAAGACTTTGGGTAGAGGAGGGGACCTTAGTGTCTTCCATCTTGTGGTATTTTTTCTTATATTTCCTCTCCCTCCTTTATGAACAATCACTAAGAAGGTTAAGGTGTCATAGTGCCTCATAAATTTAGGTAGGGTTCTAATTTATTCCATTTTATCCACTTATGAGCATGATGAAAAATGAATTTAAAGTTTTGTGTCTCTTAGGGGTTTACACAATCCATATCCACCATTCACCACTATTGTTTCACATGTGTGAGCCCTAGAGAATAAGGAAACCTTCATATTATCTCATGTATAGGTTGTAAGCATTATTTCTTCTCATTATAGAGTTTTCAAGGCATGAAAATGGAAGTGAATTATGGTTTTAGTATGTATAATGGTTTTTTTGAGTCCATCCAAGCCTCATATACCCCAAACAGATAATTGAGCCATCAAAAAATCAGATAACTCCTTCAATTCCTATTTCTAAGGTGACTACCATGTGCATCATGTAATCTCCTTTACAAGTATGAATAGGGTAGCCATAGAGGATCATTGGATTGTTTTAAAAGTATACATGTAATTCAAATCTTAGTCACACTTTGTGATGTTTCCCTCATGACCCTCACAACCTCTTACCCATGAGACCCATTCTCATCCTCAGTCCTAGAGAGGCAAGCTCTCATAGTCATAACAAGACTATTATGCAAACTAATAACATAGATTGTTGACTATTGGGATAGGGTGTGTAATGCATTTAAGAGTCTTGAGGAGTCATAAAGATATATAAAAAATATGGGAAATTAAGGAGCAGGGTCAAATAAGGATCAACACCTTCAACTTAGCCCTAAAGAGACAAACTCAATCAAGGATTTAATAAAAATAAGGTTGTGTTGACAAGTCCAAGAGACTCTAATGGATTGATGAGGTTGAGGGGATATAAAGGAAAGGATGAGACATTAAAGGATTTAATAAAGAAACCCTAGGGATATGAAGAGGGAAATATCAACTCCCGTTTCACAACATAATCATAATAGGCCTAGAATTGCCACCTATAAGCCTGACTATAGAGGTAGGGAAAGTTGAGCATAAGATCCATTTCAAGTAGCTTTGAAGGTGTATGAGATGAAGTGGGGTTTAAAATCCATATCATAAATAATATATGTTATGAATGATAAGGAAATTTTCATGCAGAAGAGTCATAAGGAAATAGGAAAGCTGAGTGGAAGGTGCCCTTTATAGGGGGTTTAGAGAGGTTATGCATAACATGTAGTTCGTATTCCTTATTCTAGTATCTAAAATAGTCTCAAGGTGATAATAAAGGAATAAAATCATACTCTCAGTCTAAGTACACCTCATTTGAGCACCTTTAGATAGGGTCATGAGTAAGATAATGAAAGTGTGATGAAACATGATTTTTGAAGAGGAGTGAAAGAGAGATAATAAGGTATTTTGACTGAAATTTCAAGGTTCTCAGTCTCTACTAAGTGCTTTATTTCCTAAAATGCAAAGGAGAGTCTTAACAGGCTTGTTAGACCTATTAGACCTAAACTTGTAGGCACGACCTTAAAAAAAAAATGAAAGTGTGAGAGACCATATAAGGATGTGAATTGGTCTCTAATTAATTTTCTAAATGTTCTCAATGATTCCCATTCAAAGGTTTTGGTCTTTGGAGGTAACAAGCGCCTAATAGCCTAAATAGGCCTAGACTCAAAAATGAGGCTTTTGCATTTTTGGGGGGGTGTTTAAGGGTTGGAATCATTATATAAGGAAGTGATAAAGCATAAAAAGGGTTTAAAAGATTATAATAGTCTCAAATTGATGAAATAAGGTACTAATCCAAGCCATTGGGGATGCATGGACCTAACTACTCATAAACCTTAGGCCAGATATGATACATACATAAAGAGTAGAAGCCATGGAGGCCCAACTCAAAGGGTGTTGTCAAAACCTAAAAAAATGTCACATAATTTTCCAACTCCATAAATAATATATAATAATATCACATGTCCTACCTAGGCCTTAAACACAGCTGATTCAATTACTTGGACTGAACAATGATACTCAAGGTAGACCTACAAGGGAAAGGGGAAGAGATGGTGGTCAAGGTAGTTAAGTACAAGTGAAAAGGGTTAAAATATATGGAAAAGGATTTCTATGGTGACATTTAAGTCACCAATTATCATACATGTGGCTTAGATCCCTGAGACTCGGTTAGGCTTATAACACCTAAAACCACTCTTAGGCCTCAAGACCCCACCTCCTTATGGTAGATCCAAATCTCCAAAGTAGATTTAAAGCCCTAATAATATTTATGGTGATGATTAAAATATTTAATAAGGTTTAATGAAAAAATTAAATCAATAAAGTCTCCAAAGTTAGTCCTATGACCTCTCTCAAGCTACACTACCCTAGTCTGCCACCTTGAACTACCAACTCCAATGTTTATCTCACATGGTATGATGACTCAAGCTCAATTCTCATAGTGGGAGTTAGGGGCCCCTATTAACTCACTATATATGGAAGAAATGGTGGGATTTAGGATCAAAACTCTATGAATAGTCCCTAAGACTGTTAACCTACCCAAAATGCTTAGTAAGGAGTTTAAAGGCTGCCAACTTTCATTCAATACTCACCATACAAAATGCATGGGACTAGGTGATGTTTAGGATTTTTGGAGGCTTATATGGTATAAACATACTTATCCATAAGTTTTAGGTTTTATTATTGTACTATATGAACCACCATTAATATGTTAGGCCATTAAAACCCTACATAAACCTTAATACAAACCTAATGGAAGAAAACTTAAGATATTTTCACTCAAATGCCCTAAATTAGCCCTGCATTTAGGGTAAAAAACTTAATAAATTTAGAGTACATAAATTAATTAAAGGTTTAATATAATTGTTTAAGGTTGTATGAGGTTTTTTATAACTTATTAAATCACAAACTACTCACACATCTTCTTGAAAATACTCCTATAGGTTTGCACCAAATAGGCCATCTAGAAAAGCTAGTCACCTAGATGGGCAAAGTTGATCCTAAGTGAGTAATTTTATGGTCATAAAATTTTGTAAATACCTCATAAATTTGATCAAGATCATTTCATATCCATCATATAGGATGGATTAGTTTTTTTAAGCCCAATCAAATTGCACAAGGGGAAGGAGGTTGTTTAATGACCCATGAAGGCTAATTAGACCATGATGCCACCTTTGTGAATACCAAGATAGGAAGTGATTGAATAAATTGGTGTGGAAATTAGTTTAATGTGTTCAATTAATTTTTAATTATCCTCCATGACTCCACTTTAATCCCCCAAAAATGTTTTTTAAACACCACCAACCATGAAGGCAATGCATAGAGGGAGCATGGCATTATTGAGGCTACTTATAACTATTGTCTAAAGTGAATGATGACCATTATGACATATTATCCACAATTTCACTTGAATAATACCTTATCTCACCTTCTCTTCTCCTATAAATTTAGGTAAGAAGGTTGGCACACTTATCCCTCGACTAGGTATGAAGAAATTCTACCCAAATTTATACTTTATCACCTCTTGAGCTAATACAAGGATTGTTTTAATTTCTTCATGTTGGTATCTAGATTTTTTTATGCTTGTATGATATGCATAAGTGGTAAATTTTCTCCATTTTTAGGTCTTTGCCTCACATAGATGCTATTAAATTATTTTATGGAGGTCACATAATGTGTGAAGGTGTTAGTGGGTGAGCTTGAAGTGGAGTTTGATTGGTAAGTGTATACACATAATATTTTAAAAATTTATCAATTACCAATGCTTTGTATCTTATAGGAACCCATCAAGTCTAAATCTCTCTGAGTGTATGCCTTAAGGGGTGCACTAGGAAAGGGGTGGTTAGACCATTGGTACTTCACAATATTGTTGTCCCTTAGTACCACTTGTTATCAATCCAACCATCTCCTAAAAACATTTCTCTAAGCTTTTCCTCCTATCTTTCACCCTCATGTAGTCATTTTCCACCTTATTTAGCCCTTCCCTTCCCTATCCTAAAATCCTTTTTAATGGTTTATGTTACACTATCAGCCCCATTGACCTTGTAATCTAATTGATAAAACTTATTTAGGTTTTAGGTCAGCCCTTGGTGGACCTAGACTGGGACCTAATTTATTTTTTTCAATAACGATACAAGGTCTATAGGGTTGACCTTGTGGGCCTAAACTTTTAGAAAGGACTAGGGATAAATATACCTATATAAACACATTAATTTCACCATTCTTTAAGAGACAACCAGATTTAATTATTCATTTGTGCTTCTTTACAATCTGCTCTTCCACCATTCTACTAGAGGAGTCTTATCTTAGGATTTTTAATTAAAGAATAATCTTGTCTTATGGATAATTCTTGGATGCTTTGGCCTTTTTTAGTGATCTTTACAAACCAAAACAACTTCTCGTGAAACACCTTTGACCAAGGTAGAGATTGAGTCTTGATGGGTTCATCTTCAAGGTAAGTATCTCTAAATTTTCTCCTCTTTTTAGTAGATAGAAGTAGCATAAGTAATATCTTTTGAATATATTTCTCTCTCCATGCATTAGGGTTTTACCTATAGATAGATTAGTTAGGATTATGTTATGGATGTTTACTTTTCATGTTTATTACCCCTACTTTGTGCCCCAATATTTGGTGAGAACTATATTAGACTTTGCTCTACTTGTTATTATTTTAGTGAATATGAAAACATATGACCAATTTAGGGTTATTGCATATTTTTGCTTGATTGTAGGCTTTGGAACCCTCCCTATTGATATTATTGTGATAGGAGATCCCTTAGCTATGTCTACCAGATCCATGTTGGTCATGACCTTGTATATCTAATGTATCAACAATTAGAAGGGTAAGTAGGATTTATCTTCTCTGAGTTAGGATTTATTTATAGATCAAATCTATTTCCATTTTCATGTATTGTGGTAAACCTGATGGGAATCTAACCCTTGTAGGTTTTTATTCATGTCATGATTTTTATCATTTTATTATATTTTTCCATATTTATAATATTGTATTAAACAAGTTAGTATAGTTTTAAATTTGTATGCATAGGTTTAACACACAATCACTTCAAAATGACTTTGTCTATTTGTGTAAATCTTCATCAGCTACAGGTTAATGGATTAAATAGGTCGACACAGTACTCTTCTTTAGTTTTATAATAGCATACACTATTAAATAGGGAAACTGTATCTTCTAGTTCTTTCTTCTAGCATATATATCAACAAACATTATCAAATAGGTTGACCCTATTCTTTGTTATTCTTTAGCATATAGGGTTTTGTAGAACTTAGTCAAACTAGTCAAAGTAATGCAAAATTTGAAAGAAATAATTAAGGCATTTTAAAATTAAAATTTTTCAATATTAACCACCTTAAAGCCCACTAAGATTCCTCTCTTTCCCATACCTATCATTTCATTACTTTATTTATTTCTATTTTTCACAATTTAGCAGACTTAAAAATTGCAACCCTATAACTAACTAAGTCAACTTGGTCAACCTAGTTTTGTAGTTTGTCTTTTGTCTAAGAGACATAGTCGACCTATTCAACTCTATTATTAAAGAGCTTGCTTTTATATAATATTAGTGACTTATTCAAATCTATTTTATACTATTTGCATATAGTGTTACATGAACTGACTTTATATATTCTTAATCAAGAAATTAACAACTATTTACTAGTAATTAATTCACATTTCATTTTTAGTTGTTTGCATGCTTAGAATAATTCACATAGTCTAAATAGATGGTTTTTCAAAATTAACATTATAGTTACACTATTTTACTCTGTTGCACACACTACCAAATCACATAACATTCAAAAATAATTTAAATTCTTGTCTTCTCAAGGCCTACCTACTTGGATTTCATCACCAAGGAGGAAGTCGACTTGGTTTTTTGGCCAAGTATAAATACATGGTTAATGGTATATATTGGAAAAGTGCCCAACACCCTTATTAATATTGGATTATAAATTGAGGGAGTAGGCCCCAATACCAATCCATTAACATTACCAACATAGATCTCATTCAGCCCAAACATCCTCAACTCAATTTTAGATTATCTTTCTAGTTCCCTATTTTATCCAACTCTCCTATCATATTTAAGTCAACACTTTCTAATAATCTAATAACACTTAGAATGACCACTTAGTTATCATTTACCATTTATTTGATTGCTTTCTCTTTGATCATTACATGTTGTATTGCAAAAACTTACATTGGTCAACATTAGTGCAAGGTTTTGTGTTGTGTACCCTAATTGGATCACTCACATTGATCTAATTATTTATATGTTTTCTTTCATTCTTGCCTCACTTATCTTGAAAAAAAATTCCCTATTTTAAAACACTGTCATTTTGGTTGATATAGTTTATTATAGATGTATTTTTCCTCCTACTATAGTATATAGTTGACTAACATGATTGTGTCTCTTATATTTTTCTTTTTCCCTCTATCTAATAGTAGTTAATCGACCCATACAACTTTGTACTCTTCTTAGCCTATGTCTTTATAGTAATTTTTCAACCCAATTGAATTTTTACCTATTAACTGACCTTGATCTTTTTTTTGGTTGAATCTATCCCTAATATCCCTTTCTTCTTCCTTAAACTCCTATTCCTTTCATCAAGCATCATGAAATCCCCTCTCAGAATCTTCTTGGACAACTTGAATCTATTTAGACACTATATAGGGTATTCTTTTATCCCTTTTTTAACATCCCATGAGAACCTTTACTCTTGGATACCTTCTTCCCTCCATCTATAGATTATAAGATTGTTTAAATCATGACTTAAGATGAGGTAGGTGGATTAGATCCTTTTTGTACCTATCAAAACAATTCCCTTCTTCACACATCTCCACACAATGTGGGAGTAATTGACACAAATATATCCAACAAACTCACTAGTAATCCACCTCTTCATAACCCTCCCCCTAATACTAATTTGGGGGGTCTGACTACAAATGCCAACCCACCAATTAACTTAACCCAAATTTTTGCAAAATTCATGAAACAAATGAACATAATGCAAACATATAACACCTCCCAAATGATGCAATTATGACATCATTTGATCAATATGGCTAATCTACATCTAGTTCTAATCCCTCAAAACAATCAAAACTTTATTCCTCCACCTATTAGATATGCTACAATAAATTTTATTCCCCAACCTATCACCTCCTAAATAATGCAATTATGACATCATTTGATTAATTTGGATAATCAACCTCTAGTTGTAATCCCTCAAAATTTTAAAAACTTTATTCCTCAACCTATTAGATATGTCATAAGAAATGTTATTCCCCAACCTATCATGAATAAAAAAATTATTCAAAACATTGAAAATGATCCTTTGGCTCCTTTCATTATTTCCATTGATATTGCTAACATATATCCAACTATCAAGTGTGATGGGACTAAAGACCTTGCATCTTTTCTTAAGGCATTTTGAAACCTTTAAAAAGAGTGGATCCAAACTAATAATTTTTCCATAATTAAAATTCTAGTTAAAAGTTTCACTAGTGATGTATTGGAATGGTACAGCTAACTTTCCAAATATTCCATCTAGAAATTATAGGATTTAGTCAATCCTTTAGTTAAATAATTTCAATATAATGATCTTCCCAAACAATGCCTTAGCCATTTCATCAATGCTAAGCAATCTCCCACTAAATAAACTCATGACTTTATCAAATGATGGAAATATTTGTCCTATAAGGCTGACCATAACATGTCTGATGATAATCTATTTAAACTCTTTATAACTTCTTTAACTCCTTCTCTTTAATATAATGTTCAAACCTTTGCCCCTCAAATGCTTAATGAAGCTCTTGACCAAGCTAAGCATCAAGACCTATTAATGAAACAATTTGAACCTAATACCAAATTATTTAAGGGATCTTTTCAAAATACTAACAACAAAATCACCAAAAATTCTCCTCAAACCAAACCAAGAGTTGCCAAGGTCAACAATCTTATGTCTTCTCACATACCATTAATTACGCAAAAAATGAAACAATTATTAGTGCCCTTTAAACCATTTAATTATCCCAATAATCCTCCTAAATGGTATGAACCTAATCAATTTTTTTGGTTCCATACTAACATTGGTCATTCCCATAAAACCTGTAGAGGGATTACCAAATTTTCTATCACCTATATGATTGGTGATTCCTTCAATCACATAGCCATGATCTAACTCCGTCATCAAGAATACAACACCACTTCTCAAAAATGAAAAGCTCCCAAAGCTTATTATTTTAATAACCAAAAGTCTTTTTCACATATAATGCTCAACACCATACCAATGATGTTTGTGCCATTGATGTTGACTATGATAAATATTATAATAATTCTCAATATGTTAATGCAGATAAGGTCAAGTATCACCAAACACTAGATCACAAAGATCCTATCACTAAACCTAAGAATCCATATTTAGAATATAATTTTTTCAAAGATACTACAACCACTCATCTAACTTTAGAATCTAATGAGGAACCATCTTCTTATTCTAAACCACCAATTGCTTCCATTCCTTTGAAGACCACCTTACCTTCTAAAACTCACACTGGTTCTTCTAAATCCCATTAAAACTTCTTAGAAGACCTCAACTCTATGCCTTACAAGATTTCTCTTATGAAGTTAGTTCACACCTCCCATTATCATCACAAATTCCTCATGTAATAATTGAAATGCATTGGATACCCATCTTATGTAGAAGATGATCCACCTTTTCTTGAGCCTCAACTTACCCACATGCATACCATAGAATCCATTTATTTTTATTCCAAACATTCTATTTAATTTCTTGAAGAAGACATGATTACTAATGACATACTTCTTTTCATCAATGGTCCACCCTTATTCATTAAAATATCCATTAATACCACCCTCATTCATAAATTCTTAGTAGATGAAGGGTATACTATTAATGCGATATTTTGTGGTTCATCCAAAAAATTAGATATAATAAATATCATCTCAATCAAACCCACCTAACATGTTATGGATTTGATAAAACTAATCAAAAACCACTTGGTTTTATTTGGCTCCCCTCTTACAATCAGACCTAAGACTATTTGAACTAAGCTTATGGTCCTTTATTTACCCCTATCTTACAACATACTCCTAGGACAACCATGGACTCATTGAATGAGGGTTATCACCTCTTCTGGTATCCAATGTATCAAATTATTACATAATATAAAAAGGTATAAATATGAGGCTGATCCCAACCCTTAGAGTATTCAACTTCCCAATCCTAAATCTCAATATCACATTCCTACCATTCTAATAATCAATAGTGTCCCCTTATATGAACTTATCAAAATCAATCTGGACTTACATGTCACTCTTTCTAATTTAGATGAGGATGAACCTAATGACTTGTAACATACTTGAAACACTACTAAGCTACCTCCTTACATATTGGAGTGGATTCCTCTTTTTTTATTACCTCGTGATTGCACCATCTCTCTTATTGATGATATCACTTATTCCCCCTCCATGAAATTATCAATATGTCTCTTACCTAGATGATGCCATCACATGTAATAATAATGGAGTGGAAAAATTATTCCAAGATACTTTAATCATGTTTCCAAGTAAATTCAGTGATCTAGGTATTTCCCCTTCTAAAACTCCTCATGAATCTCAAGCATGTACAATTTATCCAACCTATGATGATAACTATAGCATGACCCAAGTTCAATCCTAAGACTTGGATGTTCAACATTATCATAAAACTTTAGCCTAAATAAATGATTTCAATCAAAATGTTCATACTATTTACACTATCTCTAAGTTAACTCCCAAAGGTCATGTACCTCATGTTAATTCTCTACTTATTGATAATCTTGGGTGGTAGAAAAGGTCATAACTTTCAAACCTCCAACAATTCCTACATCTTCTATACCACCTATAGATCTAATCAATGCATCCAATTATCCTCCCATCAGTGATGTTAATGACAAACCAATTAAATCTGATCAACCTTCTTCCCCTATTCCCCTTACTCCCAATATTACATTAGATGCCAAGGACACAAATGCATGTTAGATACATTCTAAATATCCCCACCATGATAATCAAATTATTGATCTCGAAGTAGATGTCAAGTATGTTAGTCCTATTCCCAATATTCCTAGTGATGAATCCATTCTTGAATTACTTCATTTTGGAGAACCTCAACTCCCTCAGCAACATCATAAACTTGGGAATTTCAAAAAGAAATCCCCTTGTCTCAACAACTTCATTGTGAGCATCAAACCTAAATAAAATCCCATTTCCTCTTTACCTAATGTACCATATCATTTCCAAGATAATAATACTATGTTTATCGAGGAAACTATTTGAATTGAATATGGTACCCCATCATGCCCTCAACTAATTACAGTCTTTCACAAACTCACACCAACTAAACATGATAATTTTAGCTTATTCTTTGATACATATCATGATACTGTTACTTGGTCATATGAATACATGCCTGGTATTAACCCTAGCATTCTGATGCACAATATCATCACTTACTTCGATGACAAACCCATATGACAAAAGCAATGCAAATTTCCACTAGAAGTTTCAACTTTATACCATAAAAAAATTATCAAACTTATTGATGCTAAGTTTATCTATCTCATGGACTATTCATAATGAGTTTCTAACATTTTACCTCTTTGACATAAAGTCACCATGGTCATTTGCATATGCATTGATTTTTGTAGTCTTAATCTTTCTTGTCCCAAGGATAATTTCCCTCTACCTTTTATGGATGTCATCATCGACTACACTATTGGTTCTGAAATGTTATCCCTTATGGATGGTTTTTTTCGTTATAACCAAATATAGATAACTTTCAACACAAAATGGGGCACTTATTGTTACATTAAAATGCCTTTCAATATCAAAAATTTTGGATATAACTATCAATGGATGATGACTCAAATATTTCATGATCTTATTCATAATATTGTAGAGACATTTATAGATTACCTCATTACCAAATCCAAAAACTGCAAGACTCATCTCTTTGATCTTGTTATCATCTTCAATCATCTCATTAAATATAAAGTTAGACTAAATACATACAAGTGTGTTTTTGATGTCATATCTAGAAAAATATTAGGATTCTTAGTTTCTCTTTATGGCATTGACATTGATCCCACCAAGATCAATGATGCCCATCTCTCTCTCCATTCCATATATTCACACCTACCTTGGTAAACTTGGGGCAATTCGATGATTTATCCCTAAAATGGCTTACTATATATATTTGATCAATTCTCTACTTAAGAAAGATAATACCCTAGAATGGATGTATCCTTGTTAAAAATAATTTGATAATATGAAATAATCCTTTCTTCACCCACCTACTCTTTATCCATCTTTAAAAAATCATTCATTAATCTTATATTCCTCTTCCATACCCATACCAGTTGGGTAAATGCTTTCCCAACAAGATAATACTGGGAGGGAATATATCATCTATTATATTAGTCAAGGCCTCATCGACTATGAGAAATTTTATAAAATAGTTTAATGTGATTGCCTCACCATATATTTTACTACTAAAAATCTTCAACATTATATGCTTTACCAAAACACATATAAATTTTCATTCTAATCCCATTCATCATTTCTTCTCTAGAGCCTTTCTTCCTAGTGATAGAATCAATAAGTGGATGGTCCTTATGGAATTTTATCTCTAAACTATTACATAAAAGCTATCAAATGACAAATAAATACTAATCATCTTACCACCGCTCCATTCCTAGCTATCGACCACCTTCAAGATAATATTCTCAATGACAATACTCTCTATATTGCTCAACCAAGCCATATCTCTTAAATATTACTTCCATAACTTCACTTTTGACCTTGAAGCAAGTAATCTAGAAGAGTCCTTTATCTTCCCTAACACTACTAAACAAAAGTTAGTTATCAAAAAACTTCTTAAAATTACTATCAATTTACATAAAGATACTTAGACCCTTCATTTTTGTGGTGACAAATGTCTTTAAGGAGTTGGGTCAGGTTGTATCCTTACTAGTCCTCTTGGAATAATTATCCCTTTGGCATTTTACTTCAATTCAATTTCACTAATAACATGGTGGAGTACGAATCCTTAATCTTAGGCATGAGAGTAGCCCTTGATCTAGATATCACATATTTGCATGCTTTAGGAGAATCCTAACTTATTTGTCACCAAGTTAATGGTGATTATCAATATAAAATCAAAAATATAATTTCTTATCATCAACTCACAACTACCCTTTTAAAATATTTCACTTATTTTACCATCGAGGTTATCCTTCAAGATCAAAATTATATTCCTAATCCACTTACTTCTTTAGCATCTCTTTTCATCCTCACCAAGTTCTTAACAATTCCACTTTTCTTATCCAAATAATAAAGTCCCCATATTCCATTCAACCAAAATATTCACTTATCTTCCACATTGAGTTTGTCACCATTCGACAAAGCCCATGGTATAAAGACACTATTCAATTTCTTAAACACCAAACCTATCCTCCAAACATTAATTCCCATGAAAAGACTCAAATTCACAAACATGATTTCAAGTATGTATTTCGATATAACATATTTTATTATCATAATGTTGAAGGTACCTTATTCTATTATGTTATTAAAGAAGAGGTTCCTCTTATTCTTGAATAGGAATATGGAAGCATTTGTGGTGGCCACTACAACAGACATGTTATAACCCCCAAATGCTTACATATGGGATACTTTTGGCCCACTCTTTAAAAGGATTCCATCAAATTTGATAAAAATTATACTCCTTACCAACTTCATGATGATCTTATACCTCCATCCAAGCTTCAAACTGAGTCTCCTTTACCATTCTCCATGTGGGGAATATATCTCATAGGTAAATTACCTCAATCTCAAGATGGGCATACCTTTATAATCATATCCATAAAATATTTTATCAAATGGGTTGAGGCTATTCCCCTCATTAATGTCACTAGTACCACCATTTCCAAATTCATCCTTAATCAAAGCATTTTCTACTTTGTTGTCCCTTATAATATCATTTTAGACAATGGTAGTAACTTCAAAAATAAAAATGTCAAACAAATCTATGCTAAATTTAAAATCAATCACAAATTTTCCACACCTTACCATCTATAATGTAATGTCCAAGCCGAGGGCCAATAATAAAATTATTAATAAAAATATCTAAAAGATAATTCATGATACCCTCATGGATTGGCATCCTTATCTATACCCTACTTTTGGGGCCTAGCACACTAGCAAATGCATAGCCACTAGGGCAACACCATTTTCTCTAGTCTATGGTTCTGAATTAATCCTCCCATTAGAATTTGATATTCCCTCTCTCCATATCTCTCTTCATTGTATTATACCCGAATGAAAATTATCTTTTTAC
This sequence comes from Torreya grandis, assembly GCA_037957365.1. Lineage (NCBI taxonomy): Eukaryota > Viridiplantae > Streptophyta > Pinopsida > Cupressales > Taxaceae > Torreya > Torreya grandis. The sequence continues at coordinate 1,079,264 of JARHVA010004678.1, read as the reverse complement.
TATACAACATAACCACCTATACAAGGCTCATATTACCAAATAACATAAAAAACAAAATAAAGTTCACACTTTTAATGTTGGTGATGTTGTCTTTAAACTAGACTACAGTCATGACAAAGAAAGTAAATACACCCAAAAATGGTGGGACCCTTATTTATTCAAATACATTTTTGGTCCAATCACCTATCACCTTCAAACTAATGAAGGCCATATTTTCAAAGAACCCACCAATGCACAATTCTTAAAAAAGTATTTTGCCTAAATATCCCCTTATTATCATGATTTCTATATGTTATCCTTCTAACACTTTTTGAAATATACTTACATGGGTCTCACCCTCTATGATAGTTCTCTCTTTTCACAAACCTTAGTCCTTCCTTTTGGTCTTTTGGTTTCCCCTTTATCATGAGTTGTATTGTAAAACCATAGATAGGACCTGGTCTTCCTCATGATTTTCTTTTTTTTTAATCCTTATTTCCTTGATTTTTCAATAATTTTTGTCACCTATTGGGTTTCTCTTTTGTGAGTTTCAATTTAAGACCATGGATAGGACTTTGCCTTCCTCACACATACCATATTTCTCATTTACTTTTCTCATTATTTGTGTACCCTCATGGGTTTCTATTTTATGAGTTACAGTGTAAGACCATGGATAGGACCTGAACTTCCTCATAAAGTCCCAATCTTTACTTAATTCAATGTTCCTTATCTAGAATTTTTACAATGGTTATAAGTGTTTGATTCTTTGCTCTCAACTATTAGCTTTTGCTTATTTTGTAGATATAAATTGCACACCAAACTGTGTTAGAATTTTTTAATACATTTCCCTCATTCTTATGATAAAGAATCAACTCTAATATCATTGTATCCCTTTTTCACTCTTTGTCACATTTTTTTTGTGATTGAAGTAATTCAAATTATTTTCATGTTTCATTCCTCTTGACTTACTTTCCTTTCACTCCACATTGGATAAAACCAAGTCAAAGTCAAGATAACACTTTTGTTTCACTTGAATTAACAATGACTCATAGACACCATGCTCTCTAAGTTCTCTCTCTTAGAAAACAAGTCCCAAGTATTCAAATTAAATTCATATTTAGCACCCATATTTAGTTTTTCCAAATTTGTATGGAAAAGGAATATAAAAATCCATTAAGAAAGTTAAAAGACAAATCATTTTAACTAAAATCAATGATATAAAAGGAAACATATAGATTTAAATATTTAAAATCATACTAATAGAAATGATTACAATCACATATCCTATCTCCAATTGAATCTCAAACTCCACATTTGGTCTCATGATAAAGCTAAGATCTATTGGGGTGTGATAGGCTAGTAGATTGGAATATGAGAACTCAATAAACTCTATGGTTCTCCATACTTTCTCATGTAATTACCTGATCTTCATAGTATATTGATGGCTCTATAAGGGGTCCTAAAGAATAGAGAACATGTTGTAGAAAGGTAGGTCCATTTTAATTTTCATGCATATATCCTTCATGAGATGATCTACCTACTACATTTGTTGACCTAAGATTTATGTGGTTACGAAGAAGTTCTTCAAAGTCCTTAAGGTCAAAAGTCCTCTTATTTTGACAAACCTAATTTGAGTGTCTTGACTTTGATAAAGAGTTCCTCTACCTTAATTTTCCTTCAATCTCCCCTCTACCCATTTCATTTCCCCCCTTGACAGGGAAAGTGTGATTCTAAATTTGTTTTCCCTTCTTCTATACTTTCCTCTTATTTATATATTAAACACATGCTAACACTACTTTGTTTCATTTATATTTATCTTTATAACAAAAAAATATGTTTGAGAAATTATGGATTATTTTCTTTATACCATTGCTCTAAATTTATCAACTTGTTTTGCTTTATTTTACCATTTTTCATTGTTTTATTACCCTTTTTGTAGACACCTAAGTCCATCTCCACTTCATTGTAAATTTTCTATTATTGAGCGAGGTTGGTGTTGTTTCCAAGTCTTTCACCCTAGAAGAGGATGTTCAAACCTATTCTATATTTGGGAAACATTGGGACATTTCTAGGCATATGGGTATACCTATGTAAGTAATGAATCTCTAGATTTAAAGGGGAAAACTCCCTAAATTTACCTCTGTAAAATAATCTCTATCTAAACTAGCTTAATTGAAAGGAAAAAGGTTATAAATTACATAAGGGAAACCTATTTTAAGAATGGTGATGCACCAAGGTTATCTTCCAAATTAATATCTTATCCTATTACAAAATACAGCAAAATGTGTAGACCCTTTTCAAGCATTAGCGATTCTAACACAAATATTTTAGTATATAGGTAAGATGTATGAAATAACAAAAGGGAAGTGAACTTAAAGGCAAACCATACATTCTAAACATAGTTAAACACTTACAGTAATTCAACAAACTTGAATGTACTCTACATGACTTATCAGACTAAGAACTCTTACTCAAGTGTGAAGGATAAATGACATAAGGATAGAAGATCATCACATGATGTCACTATAATTCACTTTTACACTCAGATAATTGCTTAGAAATTGAAAGAAAGGACTGTTTTAATGCTTAAAGGTAGGATATCATTCCAGTCAGGGTTTAGACATTTTGATAGACTTTTATTATATAGTTTATAATTTTAAAACTATGAAAATGTTTTGAATATTTATTTTAGTTATGTCATCCTCACTTTTAATAGTTTTCAAAGTGTATAAATAATAAATTGACTATGCCAAAGAATATTCAAAACATTTTCATAGTTTTAAAATTATAAACTATATAATAAGGCCTGTTAAAATGTCTTAACCATATCCATGTTATCCTTTCAAATATATTTTTATTCAATTTCAAAACCCTAAATCCTAAACCTTAAGTTGATTATGTCTTAAGTGTTTCTTATCACACTCACACACACACACACACAAAAAAATTGAACATCAAAGTTTTGAGAAAGCTTGTTGAAGATAATTCAGGTTATATAAATGATCAATTTTGACATAGTGGTTTGTTTTCATTAAATAATTTTTTGAAATGTTTGAGTAACTTTGGTTTAAAATGAGTATTTGATTATTTGGTATGGTCAAAATTAGAAATTTTTGTTTTAGATTTTTGAAAACCTAGTTGCATGTATTTTTTAAAATATATATATGAAAATCATAGATCGATAAATTTGTATGGATTTGAGTTTCATGTATTTGATTATGCCATATTCACCATTTTTTTTAAAGTGGCATGAGGATTGTGAAAGAATAATGCATGGTTTTCTTAGGCTAGTAGTTATTTTTTTAGTATGGTTGTAAAGAGGATGGAATGATTATTTTTTATGTACAATGATGGTTATATAAGTATTATTGGTATTTTTTTCAAATTGATTAATTTGATGCATTATATTTTTAAGATCATGAAAATTAAGAAATATTTGAGCTCAGTTATATAAAATGTTAATTTAGCGTACTTTATTAGATGTCAAGCTAGAATCCAAGTTTAAATGATTCAGGTAGAGATGTTTGGGGTCGTGATGTTGATCAATGTAGTGAGGCTAATACTTCATGGGGTAATTCTTGAGGTGGCCTATTATTTCATGGTCGTAAGGCTGCTAACACATTTCCTAGACCATTTAATCATGGAACCCATGTTTCCTTGTAATTTGATATCAATGAGCCTGCCTTTTGGAATGTTCTCAACTCTTTACCTACTAATTCTTTGAATTTATATGGAAATAGAGGATGGAGGGGATCACATTGGATAAATCATCCTCATGGATGAAGCACTCAAAATGATCCCCCTCAACACATACAAGCTACCATTTAGCCTAATGAGTATAATGTTTCATTTACCAAGCCCCCTAAAAATATTCTTAAATTAACTAAAAAATTACATCCCCATAAAATGATTCCACTTAACACTAATATTCCACCCCTTGATCTTGAAAAACTTACTTCTTCTAGAAATAAATGTGCTAGTAGTCCTAAAACACAACCTATGGAGGTCAGAATGTTAAAAAAGGATAAGTTGGAGGTAGATGATTCTGAAGGGACCTTGATCCACTTGTTTGAAATTACCATTGCTTTCATGGAGTATACTAAGTACTTGAATGATAAGGGTTCCCCTTTGATAGATTTAGTTTCTGATGCAAACTCTAGTTAAAACTTAAATTCTTGTGTTGAATTTTTTTTTATACTTAGTACTTATGAAATACTATCATGATATTTTTAAGTACATTGATATTATTTTTGGTGGTTTTGATATATATATGGCAGTGTTTTATTTCTTACATAATAGTATGTTTGAATGTTTGATTCTTTACTGAATAATTATAGAAACACATGGATTTTAATATTTTAGTAATTAATTTTATTTTAATATAATAATTTTGTTAAGTTGTTTCTATATATTGATCATGTTTTAGCCTTGAAAAAATTAGTAAATAAATGTATGTAACATGATCAATATTCAATATGAGCCTAAGGGAGAGGTTGAAATCAATAAAATTATTTTGTTATCCTTCATGCCCCAAAAGTATGGTTCTTCTAGGCTCATTTTGTGCAGTACATACAATAAGATCATGTGTAGTACTTAGTATACATTAAATACAGACCTTTGTAAGTCTCTCAAAAGACCAATATAAGATATAAAATAGATATCAAGAGATTGATATTAAAGAGATATTAAGATATTGATATATAAGAGACTAATTTGTAGGTATACATTGAGTACTTTCATTTCATTTCTTTTGCCCTCTTTTCAGCTATAGATATATAAAAGAGATATCAATAGACTAATAAAACACTTTGATAGAACCAAAAATCTTTTCTTCAAGAGATTACCTCTTTTATAAGATTCACTCTATTATATAAGTTAGATTATATTATTTTTAACTTATATATATATATATATATATATATATATATATATATATATATATATATATATATATATATATATATTCAATAATTGAGATATAAACTATAAAATAAGGTCTACCAAAATGTCTTAACCATATCCATAATCAATAATTGCCTTTCAAATATATTTTCATTTCAATTAAAAAATTATGTCAATAAAAATATAATTATTATCTTAAACCAACTATGGGGCCATAGAGAAAGACAACTATGAAAAACAAATATGGCAAGCAAATATCTTTAAAGAAACACTTTTTAGGTAACTTATCATTATATTTATTCATTTCAAGATAGATGACTATGCATGCAAATAATTACTCTCAGTATTTTTTTTAATTAATAGAACTTGTCTATAGTAGTTTTAAACTCTATTATAGAGATGCATATATATTTAAGAATAAATAAGTTGATTGAATACATATATGATAGATTTTTTATTTATCTAGTCATTGATGCAAGCTATTAGCAAAAATGAGCTCTGGTAGTTGAAATTTTAGGATGAGAGGTCAGAAATGAAAGTGTAGATAATTTATAAGCTAGTTTCCTTGTGATTGTAAGGTATGGATTTGTGTTTCTTTTATTCTGAAGACTGAGAATAGTTATTTGCATGCACAGTAATTTGTCTTAAAATAAATAAATATAATGATAAGTTTATTGAAAAGCATTTCTTTAAATATATTTTCTATCCTTACTTTAAAATGTCTTAACCATATCCATAATCAATAATGATAAGGTCTGCCAAGATGTCTTAATCATATCCATAATCAATAATGGCCTTTCAAATATTTTTTTATTTTAATTAACAAACCCTGCCAACCAAAATATAATTATTACCTTAAGATTATTGTGTCCTAAATCACAAGTGGTCATTACCACATTTATAAAACTGAGTAAAAAAAATGTTATTCCTTATATATGGTTTTAGTGACTAAAGAACTTAATAATAAATAACTAAAACTATAAGTAAAAACTTGTAGGTTGAAATTGCTACATCTTCAAGGCTTGAAAAACTAGATAGTGTTAAAACAGGTTAATGACATAAATGATTCACATACCAAATTCTCAAACCTAATGCATATTCTATTGTTAGCATTGAATGCAATATAGGTAGAATTAAAGCTATAGGGATCAAGGTTGAGATCTTGCCCCATTTTTTAGTGAATTGGTGATGGCATATAGAAGGGACAAGGCAAAATGTAATTTTTTTCCAACACATCACCTATGGAACTAATAGAAGTTGCTTGAATACATATGTGATGGTTTTATCAATTTTTTTAATCATTTATGCAAGCTATTGGTGGAAGTGAAATTGTCAATTCAATATAGATACTTATAGTTAATTACACTATAGATACCTCAAATAAGTTTGGCATAAAATAACAAGAAAACACCGTAATAGACATATGCATCTCTAATAGAGTTTACAACTATTATAGACATGTTCTCTTAATCAAATATAACACAAAAATATATGAATTACCTCTTACTCATTTATATACTCTACATTATCTTTTAAAAACATTATCAAAACCTACATAAAATAAATCTCAAAATCGATCACAATTTTTTAATCTTTCCTCAATCAACCTCAGATTTCATATGCCCAAATTTCAAATTTCAACATGCCAATTTTTTTCATTTTGTTCTTGATAATTATTATTTGCATTGTCTTCAAAAGTTGTTGGACTCAGATCTAGTATTGCAGAATTGTAGTGTATTTGAAGAACTATTAGTTAATAATCTTCTTTTAAATGTTGATTACCAAATTACGAGAGCTCTATCAAATTAAAAGTTGAGTACATTGTATCAAGTTGTATAGAGATTCAAACAACTCTCAATTTTTTGTCAAGATTATTTTTTAAATTTGATATTAAAATTAATAATGCACTAAAAATTATCTCATCTTCTACTGAGCCTAAAATCATTATTTGGCATAAATTAGCAAGATTAAAATATTATGAGATATCATCATGTAGTATTTCACTCAAAATTAAGGTAGTCCATAGTCTAGTGATCGAGCCATCTTTGAAAGCATGCTCCAAAACTTTAACTTGTTCTAACATTGTTGTGGAAAATCGAATAGACTACTCCCTTAGCTTTGGTAAATCTAAAATTCCTTCAGTTTGTTCACCATTCAATTCTAAACTCTTACAGAAGTGCTGGGCCAAGGTTTTGATTTTATTATAAAAAAATGTTGAGCTAACTTTTTTCTAATATTAAGGATACATCACAACCATGGATTCTAGTAATTCATCCCAAGGAAAATGATATCTAATATTTTAAGAGAAATATTTTGTAATTTCCTCCAATATATAACTTACAGAGGATACAACCTCAAGGAATTGATCCCTTGTAATATGAACTTCTTTGATTCTATTAGATCGACCAATTGTGTTAAAAATGTGAGGTGTGGTCTCTACTCAATTTATACTAAGTACTACATATGATCTTATTTTTATGTACTACATAAAAAGAGTCATGGAACCTCATGATCATACTATATTTTGTTTTTAAATGTTTAAAATAATAATTATATTCTAATTGGCATGGTTTGTTAATTAAAATAAATATATATATTTGAAAGGTCAATATGGATGTGGTTAAGACATTTTGGTAGACCTTATTATATAATTTATAATTTTAAAACTATGAAAATATTTTGAATATTTTTTTTAGTTATGTCATCATAAGTTTTCATAGTTGTCTTGCCCTATGGCCCCATAGTTGGTGTATACTCTATACTCTATTTTTTTGTAACTATTTTTGTTATACTCAGTTTATTATATTATTTGGTTAGTCTTTACCACATTCTTATTTTAAAAAAACAAGAAATTGATTTCTTCTTATAAATAATGGCATGCAAGATGCATCTTTTAAATAATACACATATAATAAATTGAATAAATGCAACAGACACTCATGATCATACTATATTTTATTTTTAAATGTTTAAGGTAATAATTATATTCTAGTTGGCATGGTTTGTTAATTGAAATAAAAAATATATTTGAAAGAAAAATATGGATGTGGTTAAAACATTTTGGCAAACCTTATTATATACTTTATATTTTTAAAATTATGAAAATATTTTAAATATTTTTTTCAGTTATATCATCCTCATTTTTCATAGTTGTCTTGCCCTATGATCCCATAGTTGGTTTATACTCTATACTCTAATTTTTTGTCACAATTTTTACTACATTAAATTTATTATATTATCTAGTTGGTATTTTGAGAGACTTAAAGAGGTATGCACTAAATTTATAATTATTCATATGGCTATCATATTTAGTACTTAAAAAACACAAGTTTAATCTTTTAAAATAATGACAAATTTAATCATTAAAAATAAGGAATCATAAATACAATCTCAAATTCAGACTTCTCATCCTCTAACCTCTTTCTCTGTTAGTCTTTTTATTAACACAAATTACCTCTATTAAAATAAATCTACATAAGTGTTTCAAATTTCTTAAAACCTTATAACCACAAAACCTGAAACCTAAATTCATATAACTTTATTTCTATTAAAGTTTTATTCCTTTATGATCATGGAAATCATAAAGTGAGTAGAAATTTATAGAGGAGGCTAAGGAGGAGTCTAAGAAATCAATAATTAAGTATAATCCAAGTAATAAATACAAGCCCTACATGTTGTGGGAATCATGAAGTGAGTGAAAATTGTAAGAGGAGGTCAAGGAGCAGTCTAAGCAGCCAATAATGAAGTACAATCGAAGTAAGAAATATAAACTATACATATTTGTAAATATTTTCACACTTTTAATGAATTATACCTGTCTTTTAAGAGATTCAAACTATTTCCATGTTATTTTTTTATCAAATCTTTGCTCATAGTGTGAAAACCTTTTTTATCTTATATCAAAACCCTTAATATTAAACATAATTTGGTTATCACATGGGATTATTTGTTTAGTAATGATATCAACAAGATCTTTGCATTTTTTTTGGATTTTTTTCTATTAATGAGATTAAAAAGACCTCAAAAATCTTGTGAATGTGTGTTTGGGCATTGATGTGGCAATGACATTTGTCAGAGTCACACACCTACTTAGGGTTTAGGTTTGGGATAGGTCTATAGTATTTCTTATTCATGATGTCTCTAATATCCTCCTTGATTGGATTTGTTCATTTATTCAAGTGTTTAAAATGGTTTAAATACCCCAATTTCATAGGGCAAATCAAAATAATTGTCCTAAAAAACTTAGGGTATCCATTGATCATAATCATTATTCCACCTCAAGCATATTTCCCCTATGAATGTGTTTGGGGAAAAATATCTAACTTAGATTTTTTGTCATTATTTATTTATTTTAATATGATGTTTAATTCACTATATATTTATAAGTTTTTGTAAAGAGATAATAGAAACCATCGGTCAATTTATACCTACATGGCAATTTTGCCAAAGATTCACTAGTGGAATTATACTCAAATTCTAGGATTCACCAAGATCTTATATTAAGTTTTATGGGTCCATTATTAAAAATATCCATAACACCTACATCCCTACTCCTATATTTATCACTTTTTGGCTACTATTTGGAGTCAAAGACACTATAGACCAATATATGCTTGGAGACATGCCTCTACTGTGAGTTTGATCTACTTGATCACACTATTGATAGCACCAAAACTCAACTAATATTCATACATGCATCTCTTGAATTGATGTATATTGTGAAAAAAATATGCATAATATTTTCATTCCTAGTTGGTGGTGTCACAAATCTTGCATGTACACATTTTACACTTGTGCATATTCATACACATAATACTACAAATTCTAGTTGAGATCATAACTATCTAGCCTCTTCATCCAGGTCATCAACTCTTTCATCTTCCATTAATTATTTTCCTCTCTTTAGGATCTCATGGTAGAAAAATATATGCATATGATCCTACCTCAAAATTTACCATCTCTATTACTCCAGGATCATCAAGTACATCACATGAAAATTAGAGTAATTCTACATCAATCATGGTGATCCATCATGATGACACTAAAAAATCAAAATATGATCATCAAAACATTAAAATAAAAATAAAATACTTGTGAAAAAGTGCATATTAGACATGTTTTACATGGATCTATTAGAGAGCCTCTAGTACTCTAGATTTTTCTCCTTTATCCACTACTCCCTTAGTCATACGTGTTAAATAAAGCATCTTAGCATCCCCACCTCATCCTACAATGATTACTAACAATGGGAATATTGATGCTATCCATAGTTTTACCCACCATATAAATCAATCATCTATAACCCTTTTGTCATCTACTATTTACTCTATAATGTGGAATCTACCTTCTTGTCATTAATATCAAATATATTTGAGGGAATTAAAAGTGGTATCTCACCTAATAACTAGGGTCATAACCTATACCTCCTCAACACCATTATAATGAGGGATCAATCCTATTTCACCTTGAAATATCACATGACATGCTTATTATTGAATATATCAACCACACCAGAATGTCAATCAAAATACTAGCTTCTCACTAAAATTCTTAATAATTATCTGGGATCCTTTAGCCATCCCAAATGCTCTATATACATTTTCCATGTAATTTCATTGTATTATAACTATTCCAACATATTTTTATAATTAGTGATATATATCACCTTAGTCTTCCTCAAGATAAAGTACATACATCTAGATTCATATGGACTCTCTAGTACCCACCACTCTATCGGTAAACCAACTATCCTGGTAACTAATAAATATTAATATGCCCAAATATGGATGAATTTCCATGATACTACACTACCTCCCTTATCTCCCATGGGAATCAATATAGGTCCATGAATAAATGAGTGAGCATATTCTACTTTTAGGCATATATGGTTTGTTGCTCCTCCATGTCTTATATGATCGGTCACATGCCAAAAGAAATTTCAACCCAACTTGTGTATGCTTATAAAAATTAATCCAATAATATAATCAAATACTTCCATAATTATAAATTACCCCCTATTAATACATCACCCAATAAAATAATATGGATGGATCTCACTCTACCTTTTTGAACCCATGTGTATTATCTCATGGATACATCCCTCTTTGCTTGAGAAAGATCCTTTATGGACTCATGTCATCATTTGATAATAATTCATAATATATTCCACACATATTATCATGTGATGGTGACCTCCCTAGTAGGTATAAAAAATATACATGTATTATAGTCCCATCTCTCAGCCAAATGTGTCATTAATAGAACAACAGATGGGACCACGCCTAGTCGTCTCACATGAAAAAATACTAAGTTATCTATGTATGCATATTACTCATCAATAAGTCTTAGTTATCTCATTACCTCCATCATATTCCCATCACATAACTTGCATATGTGTAAGTCATTTTAAATCCACAAAAATAAATAAAAGAAAACATAAAAAATTTGATATAATCATAATCAAAATGAAATAAATAATATATATATCTCAAAAAAATAAAAAATAAATCTAATTGACCACTTTTGGATCCACAATTCAAAATTTGGAAACATATTTAGGAGGAAGATGCCATAATCATGGACACTTTATGAACACTCTATCTAATTTTGGATAGGGTCAACCATTCTTAAGCCAACATGAGCATTTTTAAAAATGGTTGAAAACTATCTTAGAATTCATTCCTATGATGAAAAAAATGAAAATTTTTAAATTACTCAATAATTTACCAAAACTATCGATTTAGACACTCAGCAATTATATGTCCTCTCATATAGGGACCCAATTTATTATGCAATCTACACTAATAGGGATAAAATATTGTGAAGTATCCATAGTTATACCTCATATCTATTTTTTTATAAATCATTGATAATGAATGAAAAAAAAATTATTATTTTAGGTTGACTTGGACTTATACCCACCACAATTTTCTAAAGTTTCTTTATCAATTATTAAATCAACTATATCTATTAATTATTTGTGTAATTCAGTGATATAATTTAATCTAACGAGACACACTTGGATACATTTTATTCCCCTATTAAATAGTTTAAGAGATAAATACTAACATGTATAATGGGTAGAGAATTTATTATGATTTTGTCACATGTTATTAGATCTTCTATGCACTTTATTGATTATATATACTATTGAGGATGTCACATTTTATATCTATTTTTTCTTCTCCATATCATCAATACATTATTTTTCATCACAGGGGCATGAATTTGTCACATTTATCATGAGATTAATTTATTATGTCTCATCTTTAATGGGTCATGTTCCACATTGAAAACTTTTATCAATTTTAGGGGCATACGTAGGATAATGGGTGGTAAGGGGATGGGGGGTGGCATGGGGTTAAAGTGACACTTTTTTTCTTAAAATAATGAAATTAGATATAATGTAATAGACACTTTTAAAATGAATTTGACAATGACATAGGAACAGAATTGTAGATTTTTTAATGTAGTTTATAGATATATAATTTTTTTTAATACCAAAAGTATAAAAGTGTGAAAATTTTAAACACATTTATGATAATAGGTTGGTAATATTTTTTTAAAAAAGATAAGGAGATTGCATGTGTACAAACAAACTTTTTTTTTAGTACACAAATGAATTTTTGTATGACACTTCATATATGGATAGTTGAAATGTCAAAGATTGTTAAGAATATTTTTTATTAATTTTATTATATATATATATATATATATATATATATATTAAAACTACATTTTCCCCTCTATAAATCTATATAATTTTTTTAAATAATAAAATATGATTGATTGAATGGGCCGTGAAAGATGAAAAAGACACAATTTTTCACAAAATCAAATGGGTTGGTTCATGACAAGGTTTGGAGTAGGTTTTCCCTCCCCTAGGCCTAAAATTGAACCAAATTTGGAGGGGAAAGGTCAAAAGAAATTATTGTAAAACTAAAAAGAGCATACACCCTTTTAGGACCTACCATTTTCACAATAAATGGTTTGACCATTAGATTTTTGAATCACAAAGGGTGTGCATGACTTTTAGAAGCATGCACACCCTTTGTGATTCACGGATTTACATTCATTTCCATGATTTTTTTATTCATTTTGATTTTTAAAAACTTCAAACTCATTTTAACTGTTGTAATTATGTAAATTCTACATTCACTTCGTCTTAATCACTATATATTTTTTTAAATGTTATTCTACAATTAACTTGTTTTAGTAAAGATAAGCAATGGGGTTGGGAAGTTGTCACAAAAGAACAATTAAAGAGTTAAAAAATAAGAAAATTGAATATAAGAGAGAAAAATAAATAAAAATATAATCAGATTAGAGAGTATTCATAAGAGCTTCTAGGCAAGGTGAAAGTACTTCATTCACACTAGGTAATATTTCAAATGAAAATAGCATTCCCAATTCTATGGAATTTAATTTAGATAGGTTTTCAAATGAGATAACTTAATCAATCCTTATTGAATGATGAAATTCAAAATGTAGAGCATGTAAGTAATGAATTTTTAATGAGTGATGAAACATTTGTCTGTAATGAAGTTTTTGAGCATGATTAGAATCAACCTCAAGTAATGACCGCAACTCATGTCTCCCCTAATGATGATCAATTCACTTCACCTAGAGGGTCTAATGTACCTATCCAACCATATAATATCCCTTGTATAATTGAAGTGGTAACACCATGCATTTTAATAAAAAATATAACTCCTACATCCATACCTTTAAGGATAATGCGATGAACACTAAGGTATTTGGTTGAAATATATGATAAAATAATAGAACCTATGGAAGATAAAATGTCAAAAATATCAATTCAACATCATGCTTAACTTGTATGGGACTATCCATTTTATAATAAAGGTCATATAAAATGATGTCAACTATTTGTTCAATTAATGAAAATGTAAAAAATGCACTTTGTGATGCATAATTTGGGTTAAATAACAAGCAATATGGATGGAATAAATAATGTAATAGTAAAGAATATATTTAATGAATTTAACACAATAAAAAATATAAGTAAAAAAAAGATATCAATGTGGCAAGATGAATAATAATGGAATCTATATTGATTAAGCAAACATCTAAATCTAGAATTATTAATGAAACAACTAAATCTTTGAACTTAAATAGATAAAATTTGATAAATGTCATAAAAATAAGAAAAAGGCTTGATGACCCTTTACTCGTGATTTTTTGGGTGTTAAGTGGTAGACTCCCACAAAAAGATAAGGAATTAGTTGAAGGAACAAGACATTTGATTGAAATTTTTTGGCCTGAGAACACAAGGTTCTCATATAATGTAAAATATGTTGAAAGAAGAAAAGGTCCAAAAAACCATGAGTCACATGCAAAACATTTCTTGGACATGACTCAAACATAATTTGATAAAAAAATTATTGAAAATTTTAATGACAAAATATTAATTAGTCAAAGGTCATTTGAGATGTGAAAGCCTTTCTATGTTAAAATTAACCAAGTCTACACCATATGTTATTATAGGGTACATATTGAATGTGCTACTCATTTTGATGTTTTTCATCATATACATTGTAATTTACATACCGATGATATTATTTAGGAATGTATGGTGGATTACCCACCTAAAACATCAAGATAATTAATCCAAATTCTTTTCTGTCAAAAACCTAAGGGACAATTTTTTTTTGCCAAAAAATATTTAGATGGAACACGTAAAAATTGTGGTGGTTTATCAAATTTGACTAGCTTTATATATTAAGAAATTTCACATGAATTTGGAAAATAACTAGTTGATTATAAGAAGTACAAATTTGTACAGTATTTGTTAAAAAAAGGGAAAAGATTCATCAAGATGTGAGTTGGTTATGATCAAAAAAATTATATCTGATTTCATTTTTAAATTCAATAAGAATATTATCTACCAATATGTAAGGCACACACAAATCAAAATGGTTAGATAATCAATTCAAGCTATGAAAAGATAACTTCACAATTGGTACCATTATTTCGGTTTTAGACTTTATTGAGGACTATACACTATAACCAAAGAATGAGGTTCAATCCCAATACTATAATTCAATTTAAATTAGATTTTTCATGCATTTTTAATTTAGACATGCACCTGATAGCATAGATGAAAACATAAATATTTTGAGTGAGTGCCAATTTTATATAAGCAATATTAGATCACATTCTCTATAGTTTATTTACGGTTGTTTTGAGATATTTTATAGTAATATATATTCAAGAGAAATCATGTTTGATACATGCTACATTTGGTCAGATAATGGTACAAGATAGTTTAAGAATTCTTGAATGTTTTACTGGTTAAGTAGAATGCATAAGAAGAATGTGGTTCAACATTTTTGGAGTTTATTTGAGACTTTGCAAGGCAAAGGGAAACATGATGGTGTAGGTATATTTCTAAAAAGATCCCTAAAAAAGAGAAGAGAAAGCACAAGGATGGTGATAATTTGATTGTTTCTACAAGTATTATGATGTAATGAAATTTTTTGATATGGATCAAATAAATATTCTCATGTGTGAATATTATTTTAGTTATTGGAGGAAAAATACAAGGTAATGTATGAATATTATAGTATAATACCTAGATCGAGTGTTTTTCCCTCCATTCAAAGCTCAAATTATAGTTCATGGACCATATGTACTAGGTATATATCATGCTTTTGTATGGGATGTATGGAATTTAATTGGCATGAATTGAGTCAAAAGAATATGTTGATGAATGGTATTGTAGACCCATAACACCTATAAATAGTATCCATTCACTCCAACAATTTATAGATCATGAAATGGTATCACTAGTTGACTTTGACCACATCTTAGATATTTTATAACTAAGTAAAATTTATTTCTAATTTAAATATAGCCTTAGTTTTATTAGTGATATCTTTATTTTTTCCTATATGTGCTTACAAATTGAATATACTTTAAATGCAAGGCATGTTTTTGTAGTGACTGCACTTGAGGATAATGATGAGAGAACAAACCACTACTTGTGTCATTGTGTAGGGCCAAAAAAATTAACCACAAATGTTATGGATGGAGAAGACCTAGTTTATCTCACGAGATTTTTATTGGTTATATGAACTTGGCTTCATAGGTACTATCATAAAAAAATAAAACAATTGTTATTTGAGGAATTTGAAACACATAAGTTGGTGCTTCATTATTCAAATCTAGTTATCGCTACAAATATTCAAATGATCAAATATCATGGAAAGCCTAAAAACAAAAGTTTAAGGAAAGTTCATGAATCTGAGCATGTAGTTATTCTTAAAAGACTTAAAAATAGAGCTGATATTGAAGGTACATTAGATTGACTTGGTAAGGCTAATATGAATAATTCATCTTGTATTTCAAATTAATATAGTTAACTTGTTTGATTTATTGTATTTTAATTTTGAATTATTTTATCATAAATTTTTTATTTCTATTTAAATTTTTTTACTAATAATTTTAATGTAGGTCAGTGACACCAAATGAGCTTACACCTTCACATGGTTAATGTCATGAGTAGAGAATATTATCTTCTTGAAACAAAAAGAAGCAAAAAAATAATGCATTCCTCTCTATGATCTAGTCATTACCCATATAATTCAAAAAACACACTGGACAGACTTATTTTATTTCTTTTGAGGTTATCTAATTGAAGTAGTAGGTTTCACACTCTTCTCTATGTATGTTTCTTATAAAAATGCATAAACATTACTTCTAGCCCTTGTGCTCATGGTCTATCATCTTACTTAGTGAATATTTCACATAAAAATTAGAATGTTTATGCCTTATAAAGGTTCTTGATCTTATACTAGTGTTGTTACATTCAATAAACAAGTTGGTACATTTCTTTATGCTTAATTTTTACATGAAGTCAAAAAAACTATGTTTTAGCCCTTGTTCTTGTACAACTTCTATCTTTGATGTAGAACTATTGGCAATGTTCTTATACTTAATAGAAACCTATAAAAGTATTGAAACTCATTTGGAGCTATTAGAAAGGTTTGATTTATGTTATTTTACCCTGCATACCTACAACTATCACAAACATGCTCTATTCTTGGTCATAACCCTACATACTTGCTTAGAGACCCTTAGGAACATACCTAGAGGCCTACTATAAGCCCATTACTCTAATTTTTTGCTTGAAAAAGGTCTTAAAATATTATCATGTCCATGTTTAGCTGATCTAAAAATGTTCTTAACATGGCACTTTTGGATGCAAGAAATATAAAATAGCTTGATAAACCATTATGAAGCCAATTAATGGTCTTCAAAGATGCTTTGTCGACTGTGCTAACAAACTACAAGATATGTCCCCCATTGATAAGATTTTTTACATTTAAGAGACATTTAGATGTGAGAGAAAACTCATTATTGTGTCTTACTCATGTTAAGTGAGAGATAATCCTCCAAGTATGCTTAGAGGACTCATCCTTGCAAGTATAAGAGTTGACAGTTTGTTTCTAGCCCTCACGGTTTTCCTACAATGCATGATGGAAGTTCACTCAAATTTCTCACTATAAGATGAAGATATTCTCTTAATAGATGCATTTTCTCCACTATAATATTTTGTCCTGGGGATCTTTGAGACTGGACAAGGGTTTTTCTAGTCTTAAAAAACCCATCTAAATGTGTTTATGTAAATGGTTCATCAATTGGACTAACAAGCCAGAAGATATGCCCCAACTGGCCAATTTTTTTAATTTTAAGAGACATTTAACAATGATATAAAAATCATTATCATGTCTCTCCCATTTTGAGTGATAGATAATCCTCCTAGGGTTGCTTAGAGGACTTGTCCATGCAAGTGTGGGAGCTGATAGTTCATCTCTAGTCCTCATAGATCTACAATGCACAACAAAAGTTCACTTAGTTTTCTCACTCTAGGATGAGGAGATTCTCTTGATGCATCTAGTCAACTTTTAAATTCCATCCTGAGGCCTGACTAAGACTGGACAATCATTGTTATATCCTTAAAACATCTATCTAAATGTGTCTGTGAAGATAATTCATCGATTGGGATAACGATCCAAAAGGTATGCCTCCACTAACAAGTTTTTGACCCTTTAAGAGACATTTGGATGCAATATAAAACTCATTATCATGTCTCACTCATTATAAGAGAGACAATACTCTTGGGGTTGCTTAGAGGACTCATTTGTGTAAGTGTGTGAGTTGATAGTTCATCTATATCCCTCACAGTTCTCCTATAATGCATGATAAAATTTTGCTCATTTTTTTCACTTTAGGATGAGGAGATTCTCTTAAGGGATGCATCTAGTCAAATACATCATTCCATGATGGGGCCTAACCAAGATTGTACAAAGGATATTCTAGACATAAAATGCCCACCCAAATGTGTTTATGAGGATGGTTATGTTGGATAGGTGTCTAATGTCTCCTTTAGGATTCATGACATGGATTAATAGCATCCCATGGATACTTATCTAGTATTTATATCAGGGATTAATAGGTAAATATTTTGGCACAATGTCAATCATGACTCTAACAATTTTTATCATAGTAGGTACTTTAGAAAATGTTGACATCATGAAGGTGATCTAAGGTACAATATGGGTAGTCATCAAGGAGGTTTCTCTACTAAGCAAGCACCAATATTCAATGGATCCAATTATTATTTTTGGAGTGCAAGAATAAGGACATACATTATGTCCCTAGGGTTTGATTTATGAAAATATATTATGGATGGTTATGTTGCTCCTACTACTCGTTTATCTAGTGTTATAGATAAGAAGTTATTTGATAACAATTCCAAGGTAATGAATGCTATCACTTGTGGTCTTTCAGAGACTGAATACACCAAGGTAATCCATTGTAAATCTACTAAAGAGATATGGGAAAAAATGAAGACCATTTTTGAAGGATATTCAAAGGTCAAGATTGTTAAGTTTTAGACTCATAGAAGGTAATTTGAAAGTCTCAAAATAAAGGAAGAATATTTTGTGGCATCCTTTTTGCAAAGAGTTGATGAGATTGTGAACATCATTAGAGGTCTTCAAGAAAATCTTGAAGAGGCTAATGTGGTCCAAAAGGTATTAAGGTTTATATCCCTTAAGTTTGATCCAAAAGTATCTATTATAGAATAAAGTCATGATCTTACTCAGTTGAATATGGATCAATTACATGACACCCTTATTACCTATGAGATGAGAGTAAATGATGATATACCACAAAATAAGGAAGAAAAATTCAAGACTGAGATGAATCCTAAGAATAAGTTCCAAGGTAATAAAACAAAGGAGGATGAAATTTTTGATATTGATTAAGATGGGCTAATTTCTTTTATTACTAGGAAATTGAACACATGCTTAGTAAAGTATACGGGTAAACTACCCTTCAAATGTTTCAACTATGGAGAGATAGGGAATTTTTCTCATAATTTCCCTCATAAGATTGATAAGAATGTTGATGAAGAGCATGGTGTAGGCCAAGATGAAGACAAGAAGACTTACAAGAATAAAGGATTCAAAAGGTATAATAACAGGAAGTCCTTAAAAAATAAGAGGAGTCTATATGCCAAATAAAATTGCATCTCATCAGATGAGAGTGAAGACAATGACTCATAATATGATCATGAAGATGATGGTCCTATTGAAGATGAAGGTATATTCATGGATGAAGAAGGAAGTTTCTCACTTCAGAAGGAATCTACTTGGAGTGATAAGATGATGATGAAGATGAGGTAGATTGTGAGACTATACATATGAATGCTCTTGAAGAATTGAAGGTTGAGAATAAGATTAATAAGAAGATGAAAATAAACTCAAGTACTATCAATAAAAATTTAGAGTGTTTGAGGTAAGATTGGTTTAAGACTCTAGGGAGCATGAAGGTGTTGTCATGTTTCTTAATTCTAAGTTGGAATCTATGTCTAAAATTGGAAGAGCCAAAGAATAAGAATGCTCAATGTATGTTTCTAAAAATGAGTCTTTGAAATTTGAGTTGGAGAAATTTGTGAGATTTGAAAAGAGCTCATGTGATCTAGACAATATTCTAAGTGGTCAAAAGCATGTTAGTGATAAAACTAGTTTTGGATATGAATAAGAATAAAAGAATGTAACTCAAGACAAGATGAAGACTAATGTGAACCAAGACAATCATACTTTGAATAAAAATCATCAGACAAGGATTGAAGGTGCTAGTACAATGAAGATAAATCAAATCAGATAGCCAAATTCCATGAGGTATGCAAGATTCAATGGTTAATATTACACATGTAATCAATTTGGTCATAGGGTTAGAGAATGCAAGAGACTTGTTAGAAATGAGTTTTCATGGGACTATGATGGGGGTCATTAGTCAAAGGACATGAGAAAAATTAAGTGATTCAACTATCTTGATGTGGGACACTTTTCAAACCATTGTCCATATAAGATTAGATAAGGTGAGTCCTCTTCAAAAAGGGGAGGTTATTTTGTTTTTCATGAGAAAGGACATATTGCAAGTTTCTATCCGAAAATGGTAAGATAAGCTATGTTTCCATCAAGGAGTATGGTGTGTTACAATTGTGAAAAGAGAGGTCAGATTTTTAGGCTTTGCAAGCAAAGGTCTACAAGTTAGAATAGGTTTAATCAGGCTCCTAGAATGCAAGAAAGAAGGCATGTTAACACATGGAAGCCAAAGGTGAAAATTGTAAGTCATGATGATTATTCAGGTCCAAATAACTTGTTTTCTATGGTGGAGAAAGCTACAAAACTTAAAGAGTGTCAAGAGGTCTCATTGTCTGCTCATGATGAGAATGAAGATATTAAGCTTAAAGAGAAGACCAAGGTGTTGGTTAAAGCTAACCCTAAGGTATGTATGGATCTAAGTGAACATCCTATTATTGTTGAGCATGTATCATACAAAGAAGATCAATTATTTATGCTTAATGATGAGGTTTTAAGATGTAAGGAAGATTCTATAAATAAAAAGTTATGTCATGAATCTTTGTTATCTCTATGTATTTTTAATCCAATTCTAGAAGAAAAGGAGAATGTTGTAGTGGTTAAGCATGTTGCTTATCTTAAGACTAAGAAGAAAAAGAAGAACTACAATTATAAAATGACTAAGGAGGAGAAGGAATATGAGTAGTTGTGGGAAACTCTTGGTTTCACATTGTTATAGGACATTGTGAAGTAGGGTGTCTCTACCTATGCTTCTTAGGAGACATCTTTTCTTGTGGAGAAGCAAGTTTTTGTGCTCAAGATGATAATTCCAATCAGAGAATGTCTTTAGTTAAGGGGGAGAAACAAGTTCATGTGCTTTCTTCAAAGACTTGTGAAGGAGATATTATGCAAGGTCAAAATGGGTATATCTAAATGGAATAATGAGATTGATGAAATGTCAAGAAGGGTTTGATGCTTGTAAAGTTCTATACACTTATTTATGATGTGCTCCAGGTGCTTGTGTGGTTTGAAGGTATGTTTGTGCCAATTGAATATTTTTGAGTGCTCTCAGTTTTCTTAATTTTTGGCTTAAGGGCAAGGAGGCCTAAAATGGGTTATATGTTGAAGGCTCAAATCTTGGTACATAAGTGTGTGATGCGTGTCTCCAGGTGTGTAAGATGTTTCAGAGGTGGATGTTGACTAGAAAGAGGTTTGTTGACTTTGTTTGTTTTAAGTTTTTAGGGTTTTGGGATTTTCTAGAAAAGTGGTTTGCCTTATAAGTTGAGGTCTAAATATTCTTAATAGGCCGAATGGGCCAAATGGGTTATCAAATCATGATTCATAGAGATCTAAAGGTGTGTGGTTTTCAAGACATTCATGTTTTTGTCAAGATGGAGCAAGAGGAAATTGTTAAGGTAAGAAAAAGTAGGCTCAATGTAAGGGGGAGTTTGTATCATATTTCTAAAGTGGTCCTCTCTTGTTGATGGTATTTTCAAGTCTTAAAGATCATATTGTGCCCACTTTGTCATTATGTCAAAGGGGGAGAAAGTTCCTGTTGTGAGAGTGCTTGAAAAGAGAGAAGGAAGGTAAGATGTATATTGGTATATGATTGTTATTGACATCAATAACAAAGGAAGAGATTGTTGGATCATTTTGAATGATGTCATGATGATGTTATGAAGGTGTCTAGGTGAGTGGATGAAGAGCCTTGATAGTCTAAGTGATAATGACAAAGTGTGTAATGTGTTTGTCCTAGTGTGCTTAATGTTGTCTTGGTTGATATTCTATTTTGGCATGGTTAGAGATGTTCAAGGATGAGTATAGATTATTTATAATGTGCAAGGGGTCTTATAAAAAGTCAAGAATGGTTTGAGTGCTTGTGTTCATGAGTGGAGTTTACTTAGTTTATCATTTTTCTCATCTAGACATTCTAGGTCCAATGGCAAAAAATCTAAGTAGGCATTTTGATAACATCACCATTGCCATGTGTGGATGAGTCAAGGGGAGTTGGTCATATTTTTGTGGTCACATTAGTCTTTAGTTTCTATGTACTAAGTCTCAAATCATGCACCTAAGCATAATCAAATATATGTGGGTTAAAAGTTGGGTTCTTAGGCATTTTGATAGTATTTTATATGTTCAAATAGATTCGAGTAAGCATATTGATGATGTTAGCATTCACATGCATGAATTTTTTAAGAGGAAATAGTCACATGGGTTTGTTTAGTATTGTGTCTAGTTCTTATGCACTAAATCCCAGGTCATGCACCTAAGCATGTCAAAATATATACAAGTGCAAAGTTGGCCTCACAGGAATTTTTACGATGTTTTCCCATAGCCAAATCTATAATGAGGCAAGAAGAGTCGAGTAAGCATATTGATAAATTTATATCTCATACATGTGGATATTTTAAGAGAAGGTGATCATATGGGTTTGTTCAATTTTGAGCTTAGTTGATTTGCGCTACATTTTAGATCATACATTGAAACACATCAAAATATATACATGTGCAAAGTTGGCTTTCAGATAGGTTTTGACATAGTTGGCTCTATGGAAGAGAATTTTGAGTAAGCATGTTGATGATGGCATATCTCACACATGGGTGGGTTCCAGGAGCAGAGTATTATATGGATGGATTCTCTTGTGTGAGATCATATGGTCCAAATTTGAGATCATGTGTCTAAACACAGTAAAAGTTATTAAGGTTCAAAATTAGCTTCTTAGATAGATTGAAATGTTTCTTATACTTAGTCAAATATGAAAGAGTTAAATTTCAAGCAACATCGATAGAGCACATTTCTCTAAGAAGTTAAGAAGCAACAAGATGAGGATAGGTGCACGATGTTTAATATTGAATAGAGACAAAGATCAAGCTTATTCTAAGGATCGACAGTGAGCAGGTGATATACAGATAGAGATAAATGGCTCATGTTAAATTCAAGAGGTCAAAGTGATAGTTATTTATCATTGTTAAAGATTGAGCTATGTATAAGAGATCGATGGAACATGTTGAGTTAAAGTTTCCAGATTACACAAGATGAGGTCAACATGTTCAAGGTTTAACATTTGAGCATTGGTTCCTATGTGTTAAAGTTTAAATAATATTGATGGTTTTATATTGACCTAAATTTTAGAGGACACTAGATGTCAGATTAGTGTTTGAAGTTTAACTATGACCATTTGGATTTGAATATTTGAATTTGCAAAGGAAGAAACTAGTGCTCTACATTTTGGTTATATCTTTAGATATATGCAGAATTTTCTCATTATGGAAAAAAGGAAACTTGTAGAGGACTCTAAGACACATCTATCCATATAGATTTAAAGATCTTAAAGTGATTATATTTATTTTTATAAAGGTTTTAATTTGACTATGTGTTCATGTGTATTTTGTAAGTGACCCAAGAAGGATAATTGAGCTTGTATTGATGTTATTTAAATGTATCATGTTAAATTGGATATTGGGAAGTATTTTATACTCAATAAGGATTCTCAATGTGTATTTTATAGGTATGGTCAATCTATATTGAGTATGAATAATGCTTAAAAAATTGACTATGTGTTCGTTCATGATGTTCCATGTGTACAAGGTTAGTGTTTGAGTTATTTGAGCATATGTAGAGGTGAGCAGAGTTGATTGTGATCATTTGAGGATGTCTAAGGGGACATAAGGAGTGGACCCATGTAATTGAAAGTGGTCATGTGTTATTGTTTTGTTTGATGGAGTGCTAAAGGAGTGAATGGGTTCACATGAGACCTATAAGGGCTATAAGGGCCTAATTGAAAGGTGTAATTCCTTAAGGGTGACCCATAAATGCCATGGTCAACCTATGAATATTATTTTGAGATGTGTATTCATATGGGAGATGCCTTAAGGGCTAAGTCATGCCTAATGGCTGACCAAAGGTGTTGATTATCAAATATTCTCTATAAATAGTGAAACTAAAGATGGTGATTTCTATACTTGAGAGAGAGGTGAAAAAGAGATTTCAGAGAGGCTTATGTGTGTTAATTGTGGATCGAAGGAGGGGTAGAGTTACCTATGGATGAGTTAAAGAGTAGAATAGTTTAAGGACTATTTGTATGACCTATTATTCATAATTATGTTGGCAAAAAAATACTCTTGTAGATTGAGTATGAGCAAAGGTGAAGAGTGATAATCAAAGGTCTATCATTAGGTGTCAAAAACATCATTTTAACGGTGGATTTGTTCATATATTTTATTTTGGAATCTCAACATCTAAGGTGGTTATATCCTCCTTGTAAGGTGAAACTCGTTAAAAGTTTGGTTGTTATTACAGCTCAACTAGATAGGTGTAGAAGCTCCTTGTGGGATTACAGTCTCACTAAAATAAGGGATTCTAGTTCCTTGATCAGTTGTAATTGGTCTAAATTAGATCTTTTTATTATAGAACAATAGTCAAATTTCAGGTTCCAGTGGGTTTTCTCCCCCATGAGGGTTTCCCACATATGTCATGTGTTTTATGCTTGTTCTTGCATTGTATTTCTTGTTCATTTATATGAATGATGTGTATGCCTCATAAAACTATGTATTTATTGATTAATATATTTTAAATATTGGAACTAAATTTGAATTATTTGGTCTCACTGATTTACCCTCTCTTAGTGATTATACCTCTAACAGGTTCATCGATTGGGATAATGAACTAGAAGATATGTCCCCCATCAACTAACTTTTCATCATTTAAAAGACATTTAGATGTAATATAAAATTCATTTTCATGTATTTATTATTTTGAGTGAGATATAATCCTCTTGAGGTTGATTAGAGGACTCATCTAGGTAAGTGTGGGAGCTGACAATTTGTATATAGCCTTCATAGTTCTCCTACAACTCATGATAGAAGTTTACTTATTTTTCTCACTTTATGATGAGGAGATTATCTTAAGATATAAATTAATTCAACTAAAACATTCCATCTTCAAGCCCAACTAAGATAAAATAAGTGTCATTATATCCTTAAAACACCCATCTGAATGTGTTTGTGAAAAGAGTTCATAGATTGGGCTTATGAATCAAAATATATGCCCCCCACTAAAAAAATTTTGGACCTTTAAGATACATTTAGTTTTGAGATAAAACTCATTTTGATGTCTCTCACATGTTGAGTGAGAGATAATCTTCCTAGTTTTTCTTATAGGACTTATCCATTCAACTGTGGGTGTTGATGATTCATCTCTATCCCTCACGATTCTCCTATAACATGTTATGGAAGTTATCTCAATTTTCTCAATTTAGGATGAGGATAATCTCTCAATGGATACATTTGGTCAACTAAAACATTCTATCTTGGGGCCCAACCAAACTTGAAAAGGGCTATTCTAGCCTTAAAATTCCCATCTATACATGTCCATGAATATGGTTTATTAATTGTGATAATGACCCAAAAGATATGCCCCTACTAGCCAAATTTTTATCTTTTAAGAGACATTTGGCTATGAGATAAAACTCATTATCATGTATCACTTATTTTGATTTAAATATAATCCTCTTAGGGTTAATTAAAGGAGTTATCTATATAATTTTAAGAGATAAAATTTTATCTCTATCTCTTACAGTTCTCCTACAACACGTGATATAAGTTTCATTAGTTTTTTACTTTGGGATGAGGATATTCTCTTAAGGGATGCATCTGATCATCTACAACATTCCATTCCAAGGCCTGATCAAGACTAGATAAGGGTTGTTCTAGCCTTAAAACACTCATATCGATGTGTCTATGTAGATGGTTCATCAATTAGGCTAATGATATAGAATACATGCCCCTCACTAGCTAGCTTTTCATCCTTTAAGAGACATTTGGTTGTAAGAGAAAAATCTTTGTTGTATCTCATACATGTCAAGTGAGAGACAATCCTCTCAGGGTTATTTAGAGGAATCATCCATGTAATTATGGGAGATTAAGGTTCATCTCTATCCCTCATAGTTGTCATGAATGTGTGATGTAATTTCACTCAATTTTTTCTCTTTAGGATGAGGAGATTATCTTAAGGGATGCATCTAGTCAACTTTAAAATTTCATATTGGGCCCTAATCAAGACTAGACAAGGGACACTATAATCTTAAAACACCCGTATATATGTGTCTATGAAGATAGTTCATCAATTGAGATAACGATCTAGAAGATATTCCCTCTAATAGCCAAGTTTTCATCTTTTAAGAGACATTTGGTTGCAATAGAAAACTCATTACCATGTCTCACCCATGTCAAGTGAGAGAGAATACTCCTAGGGTTTCTTAGAGGACTCATCCATGCAAGTGTGGGTGATGGTAGTTTATATATATCCCTCATGGTTATCCTACAACATGTGATGGAAGTTCACTTAGTTTTTCACTATGGGTTGAGGAGATTCTCTTAATGGATGCATCTGATCAATTGCAACATTTTATTCTAGGTCTTCACTAAGATAAGGGATTTTATAGCCTTTAAATTTCCATATAGATGTTTTTATGAATATTTTTCATTGATTGGTATAATGATCCATAAGATATGCCCACCACTAGCCAACTTTTCATTCTTTAAGAGATATTTGGTTGTGAGAGAAAAATCATTACCGTGTCTCACCCATGTCAAGTGAGAGAGAATCCTCTTAGGGTTGCTTAAATGACTCATCTATGTAAGTGTGGGAGTTTATGGTCCATTTATATCCCACATAGTTATCCTAAATGTATGATGTAATTTTGCTTAGTTTTCTCACTTTGGGATGAGTAGATTCTCTTAAGGGATATGTCTAGTCAACTACAACTTGCACTCCTAGGGCCTACTAGAGATTGGATAATGGCTATTATATACTTAAAATGCCATCTAGATCTGTCTATGTAGATAGTTAATTGATTCTAATAATAAGGCATAAGATACACCCCCACTGACCAACTTTGGGTCTATCCTAAGAGATTTGGTTGTGAGAGAAAACTTAGTGTCATGTCTAGCACATGTCAACTTAGATAGAATCCTCTTGGGGTTGTTTACAGTACTCATCCATACAAGTGTAATATATGATGACTCATCTATATCCCTCATAGTTATTATACAATGCATGACTAAATTTTTCTTAATTTTCACACTCAAGATGAGAATATTCTCTTAAGGGATGCATTCGATCAACTATAATTTGCACTCTTAGGGCCCAATGTAGATCAAATAATGGTTGTTATATCCTTAAAGTGCACATCTAGACATGTCTATGTAGATGGTTAATTTATTGGGCTAATGAGGCATAAGATATGCCCACACTAACTAAATTTTGGTATGCTCTAAGAGAGTTGGTTATGAGATAAAATTCATTATCGCGTCTCACTCATGTCGAGTTAGAGATAATAATCTTAGGTTTGCTTTGAGGACGCATCCATGAAAGTGTAGGAGATGATAACTTATCTCTATCCCTATTATTTTCCTAAAATACATGATTGAAGTTCACTCACACTTAGGTACGATAAGATTCTCTTAAGGGATGCATCTAGTCAACTACAACTTACACTCTAAGGGCCCGATGAAGACCAGATAATGGTTGTTCTATCCTTAAAATGCCCATCCAAATGTGTTTACATAGATGGTTCATCAATTGGGCCCATTAAAACTATCCCCATCATTATTATTTTCATTTTACTCTTGGAGGTGTCAGTTTAGTACTAAATCATTGGGACTAGGCTGAAGTATACCACATGGAGGAGTGGGACTAAGGGCACTATCCTAAGGAGTTCATTCTAGTGACATAATGGTAGAGCTAGGATATTAAGACTACATGTCATTTTAACATGCCTAATAATCTACCTTTATCTTAATTAGGTTGATGATATTAGTTATAAATAGCACTTTCATTTGTTCATCTAGGTTATATGAATAGAGAGGAGAGTGTGAATGGATATTTTCATATCATTAGTCATTTCCTCCTTTTCTTTGGCATATATATCTAATTCAATGACCTACTTATTTTTATTATTGGAATATATGTCCTTGTTAAAACTTGACATGAATCAAGAAAATTTTATAGATAATTTCATGAAGGATTCTAATTGCCCATTTGGATTGAACAAGGATACAATCTCTACCTGTTGAAAAAACTACATGATTGATGTCAATCTACAACCACTTTTACATTCATCCCAAGATACTTAGTTAATTTTATTGTTTTCTAGGTCCATACCCAAACTCACTTACAATAACCTATCTTCAATATGATTTGTAAGTGTCATTCACTCTCTTTTAGTTAATCTTTAAACCATGTAAGCCTTAATAGGTTCTTTAAAGTTTGATTCTATTCTTACCATAGGTCTGTTATACTCGTCTAGGTCTGTCCACACTATCCACTTTGAGAAAAAAATATTATTTGAGAATTATCCTTGTGGATTGGTTATTTTAATACCAATAAAATCCTTTATCAATATCACACATTATATCTAATCTAATCTTTAGGTTTCACTATTCTTAATACTTAAAACTTTGCTCCCTATGCCTTAGTCATAGGCTTACAACTAGTCCATTGGCAAACACTTGTAAAAAAACATGTAATATTTTTATCTATAAATTTTATGTCTCTTAAATAAACTATTTCACTTACTTCTAACACTTGCAACAACCATCTAGATTTCAACTCTCACTTAGGTCTCTTAAGCCTTTATGCATAAACCCTTAATTTTACACATACCTACATGTATGTCATATATAGTCCTTTATTATTAGGTCCTATTGGTCTTATAAATATTTTTAATCATTATCACATCACTTAAGACAATTTTTTACTTCTTCATACAAATTTTTTTAACATTTCGATGAATCCATCACAAGGTATAGACCTTTAGCCTCTCAACTCCTTGTTACACATACAGTGCAAGAAATCTCAATCAACCATATCTCAATAACCATAATTTTTAAAGGTTGATAATCACATGTATTATCTCAATATAAACTTCAATAACATACACACCAAATTTTAGAACTTTTTGATGGATATTTTCAGAGATATGACAATTTTTCAATCCCTAGAACCCTAGTTATAGTCATAGGACAACAAGCACCCAGTTCTAAAATTAATTATTGTTTGATGATCAAATCATCATAATAACACCTTATTTTTATCCTCAAATACCCTATATAACTTTTAAACCTCTTAAAATCATTGTTTTTACCCCATGCATGAAAAAACACATCAAACCATGATCATTTTTAGGTCTGTTACAGACTGTACTATGTTTTTTTAAGAACCTAAGAGCACTCAATTGGGAATATAAGGAACTATACATGGTTTCAAATATTTATTCCACTTGGAATGGATCCTAGAAACTTAGTTTCATGTTATCCAATCATTATACTCATAGTTTGTTTAAGAAAATGCATCTTCTATCCCACCCAAGATTGTTGCACCTTGGTCTTTTGACTTCTTCTTCCAGGTCTTCTTACCTTAGATTAATGAAGTGATTATGAAACTAATTAAACTTGACCTAACATGGGGAAATTTTTATCTTGGATTGAAAAAAATATGATAAAATTTCATATAAGGAGTCTAGATCTCCCTTTTCTTCAACATTGAAGTTGTTTAGGACCATGGATTTTGTATGGATCTCTAATATTATGATCATATATTTCATCCCTTGAACAATCTACTTAGTTACATCCATAGTGGCATAAATTATAACTCTATATCCTTTGGTTCTTTAAGGCATTTTAAGAGGAAGAAATAGTGGAAATTGTGTGGATAGGTATGCTAGTAGGCCTAAAGAAGCCTCATTTTTGTTTGTTTTATGTCATTACAAGAGAAATAAGGGTAGTGACTTTTGTATTTATTCAAATTATTCATATCAAGGACCAAGGAACCTATTGAAATTTTGAAGACATAGTTGGGAAGTTTGAATATAGTGTAGATAATAAAATATAGTCTCAACACTTGGTAATGCTAGTCTCAACAATTTTATATTTAGAAGCATCTTTTCAAATAATAACAAGATCCTACACAAGAATCTCATTACACATTGACATTATAGTTCATATATATGAATATGATTAATCCCTAATATCATATGTTATTTCACATAATAATATCCCTCCCTTATAGAAAATTTTTACTCATACTACCCATTCATATTTTAGAGAAACTAATGAATTTTATATGCAATTCCAAACTGATATGTAATGAGATGTAATTGAAACAATTAAATAGTAAATATCACATGTAAATGTAAATGTAAAATATACATAATGATGACACACCTAACTTAGATAAAAATGTGAATTTTTTTATCTCCATATGAATTAATAATGATCGCTAACCAATAATATGTGTAAACATTAAATGATCAAAATAGAAAATATGCATTAGTAAAGGAAGCTTATTTACCTAATAGTATATATGTGTATGTGAAAATTTATATGTCCTAATTACATAAAAAATAGGACATATATTAATTTAAAAAAATGTGGACCATAAAATGTACATATACAAAATGCAACATATATGCATAAAATGTGGGTCATTTCATCATACAACATAAATTATGCCTATAACTAGACCCCTAGCACAATAAATAGCTTTCCTGCTCTTCATTTACTCCAAATAAATTGCACTTTATTACCATATATCTAGATCTAGGGGTTGTGTATGCCTTAATAAGAGGAGAGACTCTCTTCTCAGCATGTGAGTCATAAAATATTTAATCTACAACCCCTGGAAATTTTAGTGTCTACACAATATATGAAATATAAAAGCTAAAGAAATAAAATTATATATTGAAACTAATAAAATTTTCATGAACAAAATTTTGTAAGATGATTCTAGACTCACCATATTCCACCTAAATGATTGTATAGGGATGCAAGATCATGTATACACCTATGATGGAGAATCCTGTGGAGTATACATATATCATTAGATCTAGATGTGCATACATTTATGTAACTATGATATAGAATATCATTGCTTAAAGATAAAAAACAATTTTACTACATGTTCTCACTAGGCTTCATCTCTAAATCATGACATGCTACAGAGATAGTGGATATTCATTTGTAAACGTAACATCAGGAAAACCTTTTTGTTATCCATGGGGGTGCCTATAGCATCCCTCATCATATATAAAGCCAATAAATTAATAATTTGTGAATCCAATGAGCATGATCAAAAATCTATGACTATAATATATATCTTAAAACATAGTTTTTTGTTCAAGGGACAATAACTATACATGATTAAATGTGTAATTCGATATTTTTAAAACCTGAATATAGGGTACACCAATGGCAATTTCATCCTCTATAATATAACCAAGGCTTGATAAGCTACCCAAAATATATCTAATCATTTATACAAGAAACAAATAAAAAGTTTGGTCATATAAATTAATCAATTAAGTAAACACATATTAGAAAATAAACTTAATATTATTTTACAAACATAAATAAACTATAATTAAAATCAAATCTGTGTATCAAATACATATGGTGAAGTAGATAACTCTTACACATCAGGTTGACATGTCCTGAGAGAATTTATTGAAACTACTAAAACTAGCATAGTGTCTTGCATGCTAGTGTCATGACCTTCTAAAGCATCTATAGGTGACATATGCTTTGGCATGCCAATCTCTTGAGGTCCTGAATAAACTATATAAGGAATACACCTAGGCATCCTGGTATCCTAAGTTATTGAAGTAGCTATAGATGGAATATAATGAGAAATACTAGTATGTTACATAAATGTAGGATTAGTCTCCAAAAATGTACTATGTGTATGTTGTACCTAAATAGGAGGTCCCATACACTTCTTCCCATGTAATATGCAATGTTGTATATGAATTATAGCATGAGTAGGAGTAGGGATAGTCACACCAATACTACTAGCACTAAAACCACTATCACCACTACCACTAACACCAATACTGCTACCACCAATACAATTAACACCACTAGCACCAATACCACTAATAGACGTCTCACCACCTATAGGTTAAGTATAAGTCCTCAATGTATGCATATAATTAGCAATCATAACTTATGTCAAAATTGTAACCACCTCAAGGGTGTTCATATATATGGTACAATGAAAAATTTTAGGGATAAAATCATGTGTTATTGTCTTTCTATTTCTCTGAACTTAGTTAGGATGGTTTTGGTCTCATCTGGCACTAGGTTTATCAAATGAAGACCCACCTCCCCTACCTTGGGGGGCCTTCATGTCAAAATAATTTGAACTTTTTTATAGCATAAACTCACAATAAATTTTTCTCAAAAAGTATAATGGAACCTCATTATTGTTTCATGGAGGCACATCAAACACCATCCACCACCTATCTTGAAAATTATTTTTTATTCCCTCAAATAAACCAATCAATACTAATATGTTTATAATTCATCAATGGTGGTTGGTTGGTTCCAATAATAACAAACAAAGCACACACATCTTATTTTTTTATTTTTTTTCTCAGCATCCTCATACGACAATTTATTAGAATAAAAAAAAATTAGGACCTCTCTTCGATGTAATATTGCATCAAGTTGTAAAGTTACATTTCCAACTTCATTAAAAACAATCTCTATTGTGTTGGCAAGTGAATTATGTGCAATATCAACTGAGGAATGACACAAACCATTGATGATTATTTATAATTGTTGGCATTTTTCATTGTATTATTCATATAATTCAACTTCTTGTGAAAAATCAAATTGTTCAAGGTCTTGTTTTACATTTTTTTCATGCAATGGATCCATCATTCAATTATGTATCTAGATTTATAAAAATATAAGTTTTTTCAAGAAATTAAAGAGAATATAATTCAAATATAATTCCAAATCCCTAAGTGCATAAATAAATATAAATACAAATGTAAAAAAATAAAATTTAAGAATCAACATACCTAAGATAGCAACCAAAATGTTGAATCACATGCATGTGAAATATTAAACCCTTCAGTGAAATCTAAATATGTAGAAAATCACCACAAATTCAAACAAAATGGGAGAGAAATGGAAATAAAATAAAGAGCATACACCCTTATAGATTTACAAAAGGTGTATGCCCCTATAGCTTTACAAAGGACGTACACCTTTTAGGTTTGGGTGTCAAAGTTGAACCTTAGAAATTCAAAATAAAGGGTGTATGTCCTTTATAAAAAACTTTATAAATTTGGGGGTTGTCGCCATTTTGGTCCCCCAACTTTGTGCATCAATCCTTATCTTTCCTTCATTGTGGGAAATACTATTTTTAGTACCTATCTCACTCATTAATGCAGGGGCACCTTATCTATGCACATTATTGATTAAATATCACTTGTTTAGGAGCTTAGTACACCAATTTTTATATATATCCTACATTTTTTATATTAGGATAATATTTTATCTCACATCCTTCGTATATCTTACTCATATTATAATTTAATATTTTTGATACATGCATTGTTATATCTTCACCATAGTTGGGCACTTTTTTATAGTGGGGTATATCCCTTGGCTCTCTTTTCAATATTACATAAAGGCATACCAATTTCCCATAAATTTATACTTCCCTTTATTATATTGATTCTATATCAACATATTAGTATTGGGTTACATTTCACTATTGAGATTATAATATCATATTTCTATGTTTTTATATCTTCATATGATACATACACAATCTTTCACACTTATTATAGTGTTTTTATTTTATCTAAGATACACAAGGTGTGTATACACATAATATTTTCAAAATTTATCAAATACTGATGATTTTTATCTTGTACGAACCTATTGAATATCAATCTCTTTGAGTGACTACCCTGATTAGTGCACTTATAAAGGGGTGGGTATACCATTAGTGCTTCACAGGATTGTTATCCCTTTTCGCCACTTGCTATCTACACACTTGTCTCCTAAAAACCATTCTCTTAAGTTTTGCCTCCTATTTTGCACCCTCCTTTAGTCATTTGCCATAATAATTAGCCCTTCCCCTAACATAAACCCCTTTTTTTAGTTTACATGACTATGTCGACCACATCGACCATATATTATTATTTACAAAGCCTACTAGGAACTAGGCCGACCATAGCTGACATAGTTCATAACCTAGTTAAGTTTTTTTGTCAATTTCAATACTAGGTCGACCTTGTCAGCCTAAATTTCTAGAAATTTTTGAGGTTAAATCTACCTATATAAACACATTCATTTTTCCATTTTTAAGAAAATAAAATAAGTAAAATATATTGCACATCTGCTTATCCACCATTCTACTTGAGGATCAAGGTTAGAATTTCATACTTTCTTTAAAGATATGGATTTTGTCTTGTGGAGAAGTCTTTTAGATGCATTGATAGGTTGTGTAGCCTAGATTTGATTTATCCTTTTCATCCTTACATACCATAACAACCTCTTATTAAGCACCTTAGCCAAGGGAGAGATTAAGACTTGGCAGGTTCATCTTCAAAGGTAAGTATTCTGAAATTTGTTCCTCTTTTGTAAGGGTAGGTAGATATGCATTTGTACTTCTCTTCCATGTATTAGGATTATGTATACATTGACATCAGTATATGTCTTCTATGCATGTTTAATTTTATTATTTATTACCCCCACTTTGTGCCACAAGCTTTGGTGAGCATTAGACTATATTTTTATTTACTTATTATTAGTTTAGTGAATATGAAAACATAAGACCTAGTTAGGGTTATTGCATATATTTTTTTATTGGAGGCTTTGGAACCCACCTTAGTGATATTAGTATGGTAAGATATCCATTAATTGGGTCTAGTTGATCCATATTGGTCATGACCCTGATTATCTAATGTATCCCTAATCGGAAGTGTAAGTAGGATCTATCTTCTTCGAGCTAGGATTGATTTGTAGATCTATTGCATTTCCCATTGCATACAATTTGGTGAACCCGACGTGAATCTAAACCTTGTAGGTTTTATTTCACATTTTAATTTCTATCATTTTTATTATTTTTCTATATTTATAATACTATGTTGACTAGACTAATATAGTTTTAACTTTTATGTGTAGGTTTAACACATAGTCATATTAAAATGGCTTTGTCATTTCTATGTACATATTCTTCATATACAAGTTACTAGATCAAATAGGTCAACACAGTATCCTTCTCCAATCCTAAATAAAAAACTATGTCTAATAGGTTGACTTAGTCTTTCAATCAACATCTAGATTAACAAACTAGGTCGATCAAGTTGACTTAGTCTTCTAGTCAACATCTAAAATAACAAACTAAGTTGTATAGGTTGACTTAGTCATTTTATCTTGATTTAATATACATGGTTTTACAAAACTAGGTTAAACTAGTTAACTTATTTTATATAACTTGAAAGCAACATTTAAATCACTTCAATAAAAAATTTCAATCCTAATCATCTTCTAACCACCAAGGTTCCTCTCTTTCTCTCTCTATCAATATAGTACTTCATTACAAATCTATTATGTGCAAGTTTGCAGTCTTCAAAATTAAAATCCTATAGCAAAATAAGTTGAACTGGTCGACTTAGTTCTATAGCCTATCTTCTATCTAAGAGACTAAGTCAACCTAGTCAAGTTTGTACTTAAAAACTTTTGATTTCATAGAATAGTAGCGACCTAGTCAAATTTACTATGTATTGTTTGCATATAGTATCGTTTGAACTGACACTACCATTCTTAATTTTGGAATTAACAACTATTTGATAGTAATTAATTCACACTTTTATTTTTATCTATTTTCATGCTTAGAGTAGCTCACATAATCTAATTAGGTGGTTTTTTAAATTTCCATTTAGTTTCACTATTCTGCTCTTTTTGCACACACTACCAAATCACACAATATTCAAAATGCATTTAACATTTATTTTCCCAAGGCCTACTTACTTGGATTTCATCACCAAATGGGAAGCCAATTTGGTTTTCTAGTGAAGTATAAACACATGGTTAATGGTATATATTGTTAAATCACCCAACACCCTTATCATTACGAGATTGTGAAGTAAGAGGGTACGCCCCAATACCAAGCTAGTACCATTACCAACACAAACCCCTTTCAACTTAAACATCCTAAAACCATCAATATATTGTTTTATAGTTCCTTATTTTAAACCAAATTCCCTATCACGCTTAAAATAAGACTTTATAATAATCTAAGAACAATCTAGATGACCACTTAATTAGCATTTACTTTTCAATTGACTGCTTGCTCTCTGATCATTGTGTGTTGTATTGCAAAAACTTGGATTGGACAACATTGGTGTAAGGTTTTGTGTTGTGTGCCCCAATTATATCATTCTCATTGATCTAATTGATTATGTTTTTATTTATATTTCTTTCTTCTATTACATTACAAAAACTTTCCCTATTTTAGCACACTATCATTCTGTTTGACATAGTCTCTTACAGAAGGTGTTTTCCCTTGTCTACAGTACTAAGTCAACTTGGTCAACCTTGTATCTTTATCATACTATAATTTCCCTTGTTTTTAGTAATAATTCAAATTAGGTAACCTTGTACTCTTTTTTACCAATCAGGTTATAATACTAAGTTGACCTGGTTGACCCTGTATCCTTATCAAACTATATTTTCCCCTATCTATAGTACTAAGTGGATCTTGGTCAACCCTATACTCTATTTTTATAGTCATGTTATAGTAATAAGTTAACTTGGTTGACCCTGTATCCTTCTTATCTCAATTTCATACCCCATTTTTATTACTAAGTTGACATGATCGACCCTTTACTCTTATCTATCTCTTGGATTGTAGAACACAGTCAACCTAGTCGACTATGTATCTTTTATATTTCTTTGATTTTGCATCATATTTGTCTTCTTAATATTTATCCTTCATCATTAAATTTCTATTTGAATACAACATTGAGTTTAATTCAAAAAATGTGATGAGTTTTACCAACCACAATAGGTTCTCCCATAAGCAATGTGTGGCTCCTACACTAGATGAAATCAATGTGCATGTAGCCACTCACACTACAAACTATGGGACCCTCCTCATTCCTCTTCTATTCATAATCCACTCTTCTCATTTGAAAATAAAACTAAATTAGAGTGTACTCCATAAATTATCTTATTCATCAATAAATTTCCTCAACATTGAGGAAAAGACCCTTCTACTATTTACCATCTCATGATAAGTGGTCAAGTCGAGGAGCTCCATTCACCTTCTCCCACATTATCACATGGATTTGGGGACACTAGATTCTTTTATTCTTAGCATCTTCCCTCTATTTTGACCCCTTATCATACCATGGCATATTCTTCTTTGATTTCTTCTACCTTTATGCTTATTATCTCTACTAACATGGCATGTTATACATCTAGTGGGCCCCTTCTAAGATCCTCTCTTCTTAATTCTTCCACTATTTCATCATTTACTACCCATGGTAATCATTACTATAGTTCCACTTCTTCTCATCCCTCTATTAGTACATCTTTTTTCACACAATAAAATCATGCTACTAGTGCCTCACCAACAATTCTTCTCAAGCTACTACTAACATCCATAGTGGTACCCAAGCCATTACTACCTATCTAATACTTCACATAATGCCAATAATACCACTCAAACCCATTAACTTATATTAAAAACTCCTAATCAAATCAATGCTTTCCAAACTAATAATTCAAATCAAATGATGCAAATGCAAAATTATCTTATCCATCTTCAAAACCACCCTCAACAGGTTCCATGGGGAACGTATAACCAAAATTATCCCCCACCTCCTCTTCAAGATTCCCATGGTAATCTTATCCTTCAACCTCCCCTTATTAACAAAACAATCAAGCACCTTCAAAATAAGCCTCTTATACCTCAAATTACTAACATAGATATAGGAAGGATCACCTCTACTATTACTTACAATGGGTCAACTAATCCTACTCTCCACTTAAAAACATTTGGAAATATCTATAAAGAATGGGTCAAGTTATATACTTTAGCCTCTACCAAGCTATTAACAAAACCTCTCATGGGTGATTCCCTATATTGGTACAACCAACTCAAATCTCATTCCATCACTATTTTGGAATATTTATTCAATGCTCTAGTCCAAGAATTCTAAACTAGTGATCTCCCTAAAAATACCTTGGCCCATTTTAGCAATTATAAACAAATTAAGACTGAAACTGTGAAAGCTTTCATCAAATGTTGGAAGACCTTGTCTAATAAATATGAACATAATATGGTAGATGACAACCTCTTTCATCTATTTATGAATGATCTTTTTTCCAAGTTGTAATATCAGGTCTGGACTCTCTCACTATGTACTTTAGAAGAGGACAGTGACCAAGAAAAGAGTCAATATTTCCTCATGCATCAATTTGAGCCATCCCAACCTTCTATGGGTACTCATATGTTAATAAAAAATAATAATTATCAAGCTAAAAATGATGGTTCCATTTATTCCTATGATATCATTCATACTATTCAATCTATTATTCCCAACCGGCTCTGGAACAAGCTTCTCCTCCCAACCACATCATTAATCCTCATTTATCTTCCACAAATCACATCAATGTTCATAAACCTTTATCCTTAGTATAATTTAAAATATAACTACCAAGGCCTCTTCCATGAGAACTTGATCCCACTCATCCCATGAAATCTTGGTATGATC
Source organism: Torreya grandis (assembly GCA_037957365.1). Lineage (NCBI taxonomy): Eukaryota > Viridiplantae > Streptophyta > Pinopsida > Cupressales > Taxaceae > Torreya > Torreya grandis. Next base: position 1,040,405 of record JARHVA010004678.1, on the reverse strand, counting down.
CCAATAAATTTTGTTGATTTCATGCTAATTGGGGTCATTCTAATGAGACTTGTAGGCAACTTCATAATTTGTCTAGGATTTCCTTGTCAATCCACATTTTGACCATGATTCTATCATTCATAAAAATCAATAAGCCTATGAAATTACCTTCAATGCCCATGAAACATAAACTAAATCTCAAGCTTTGAATTAGGCTAATGTTCATTTGGCCATCTATAAAGATCCTCTTTCGAATCACCAAGTCAACCCAAACAAACTTACCCCTTATACCAATAATGTTGATAGTCTTCTTGACCCAACTCCTAAATAAAATGTGGTAAATATGACTAATATTCAAAGGGTAGTTACCTTCATTGATCCTCGTCCCATCCACACTCCTCAATTATCTCACACTTTTTGTGTTATCTAAGACTCTTCTCCAACTCACTTAACAAAGTTGGGGTAAGAAGACCTTATATATTTTTATGAACCACTTCCAACACCTCCGTTGGATAACACTTCTCATACTATTTCTACCATTCCTCTAACCTCTTTACCCATCACCAATGATACTCAAATTTATACCAACACTTCTTCTCAAACCAAACCTGCATCTACTACCCCATCTTCTCAAGATAATCAACAAACTTGTCCTCCAATTAAACCTTCCACATCTCATCAACATAAATTCACATGCACTCTGGATCCTCCTTATAAGGACCTCCTTCAACACTATGCACCTCTTTCCAATAGTCCCCTTATGGGTTATGATGAGTGGGATCATATTACAGAGCTTACTAATCTCCCATCTCAAATCCCATTTATCAAACTCGTGAGGAACTCTCTATGTAACCTTAATCATTTTATGCAACTTTTGTTTGAAATGAACATCCTTCATCCTCCCCTAGTAGGACATGAATCCACCTTATCTAGATTAGAATATAGATTTTTACAATAGTATGAAGAGATGTCCATACATTTTGATGAAACAATGGACACTTTTTTTCCCTCAAATTCCCTATTACTTCTATGATCCATGATGAGATTATGCTTTGTGTGGACGATCCTCCCCTTTTTATCAGTGTCCAAATTGGTGATAGCTAAGTCAAGTGTTCCTTGATTGATGAGGGTTCCAGCACTTGTGTTGCATCTCTCAATCTTATCAAAACCCTTGGATATTTTAAATGTAATCTTAATTGCACATGCAACACATGTCAAGGTTATGACTAAAGTCAAATGCCTCCCTTAGGTTGTGTGTGGATCCCTATCACCATCCCACCTATCACCATTCACATAAAGGTGATGATCTTCAAATTTCCTCCATCCTATAACATTTTTCTTGGTAGTCCATGGACTCATCGCATGAGAGCAGTTACCTCTTACGCTTGCCAATGTGTCAAATTTCCTCACAATGGAGTAATCTACAGGATTCAAGGTGTCACTACTGAGATTATAATCACATCTTTCTATGTTTCCATATCTTCCTATGATATATACACAATATTTTATAATTATTACAGTGTTTTTATTTTATCTAAGATACACAAGGTGCACAAGATCATTTATTTTATGATGAGTCATGTGAAAGATCATCACTCACCTCAAAAAGGGGGCATATAGTTAGCTTATTCCAAAAAAATTTAGTTATAAAATATTAAGAATTCAAAAGATGTCATGGTATCAATAGGTTACATATATAAATAAATATTTTTGCTTCTTTAGTCAAGAAGCAAAGTTTTTCCACATGTTATGGGAAGTTGTGGACCAAGTAATTATTATTTTCTGTAACCATTTGGTTAAGGCAATTGATGCCCAAGATAGTTTTATAATTATTAGATATGGAAATATGTTTCACATACTAATAGGTGTATTTTTTCCTTTGATTATTTTAATCTTTTCAATTATTTTATTTGGTTATGATCATATGGATCCTTCATTTATATTAATTGCTTATTGGTATTTTATTTTATGTTTTTACTTTTCCTTCCCTTTTCATTTGGCCATGTGATTCTCTTATTCTTATGTTTTATCTATTGTGTCTATATTTATATGTGTTTGGGGATTCTTTTTCTTTATTATCCCATTCTAATTTTGTTTTTTTACCACTTTCATACTGTTCTAAAACCGGTATGCCCTTTTTGAAGCAGTATGAAAGTGTTTAATTTTCTTATGTGAGTTCTTTGTCTCTTATTTCATATTATCCATTATGTGGGACTTGTTTTGTTAATATTTAAATATTTTCTTATGTTGGCTTATGTACTAATAATCACCTAATTTGATTTTGATAATTTTATTTATAAGTTTCCCTAAGGAATCTTAAGTATGTAAAAACAATACATGGTTATCAAGTAATAATTGACGAAATGCCAAGGTTCCCCATATTTATATTTTATTATCAAGAGAAGACCTACGAAAAATATAATATAGTTTAATTTATTCACATATAGATAACATGGAGGCTTATCTCACACATTGGGTAGGATCATTCACATGCACATAGAACTACATTGATCCCTAATTTTGAGCTTGATAATAAGAACAACCACCATTTAAGGGGCTGAGGCTAATAAATCTATATATTTCCTTTCATCTTGGATGTATTACTAGGTATTGAGTTTAGATTAATGTTACATTAAATGAGATAATATTCTAACATCTTTACACACTTACTCGCATAATTGACACAGATTTATATGTGTATGCTACTATTGAAGGGTTCTAGGTAGTCCGGACTTGTCAAATATGCATATCAATTTTTGGAATAGAATTTCATAAGGACTCTTATTTTCAAAGGAGTCTTAATATAGTCCAAACATATTTTCGATGGTCTGGAAGATTCCACTTTATTGATTTTCCATCTATTTCATGGAGTGTATTTTGTGTTGTTCTAGAGCCTTATTTTTAGTAGATTCATTCACTATCAGGATCTAGATAAGTTAGAAATAGGTATTCATATATCATTTCCAATAAATTTCATTTACCTTTATCACTTATTATTCAAGATAATTTTATTCTCTTTCCTTCTAGCCTAGATTGATCTGACTTATTGAATATTAAAGTAATTTTGCCTAATTTACCTAGTGCACATTATTATTGCAGTTTGTGTAGTGTTTTTAACACTTGTAACCTTCATAGTAAAACAAACATATAGACTCAATATACCATGTTCATTATTCCAATGGAGTTGATTCCCCAATGGAAGTAGATTTCCTATTAACATTATAGTTGACTAGTTGTGGGATAAGTATGTTATCTTCCTTGTCCTTCCCTCTCCTTCTATCTGGATTCATAATCCCAAAGAAATCGCATTCAAATGTCTCTAAATACACTCCTTACTACCCAAAATTGGATATGTCCCTTTAGTGTATCTTTAAATTTATTCTATAATTAAATTTTTTGTTGATTCAAAAAATTAATCCCACTTTGGTTCATAGACTTTATTTGTGAAAGCTTATAAACCCAATATACCATCATCATTATACCAAATGGGGTGATGCCATAATGGAAGTGGCCCTCATATAACATAATGGTTGATTAGTTTCATGATGATTATGTTATATTTCTTAGCCTTCTCTTCTCCTCCTCTTTGGATTCAGATTCCATATAATTTCTCATTCAAATGCCTCTAAATACTTACCTTTCTACACCAAGTTAAATATGCCTCTTCAGTGCATTTTGGAATTTTTCCTATGACTCTAAAACTCTCAATCATTTTGAAAATTAATCCCACATTGGTAAGTAGGCTTTGTCCATTTTGAAATATTAACCCAATATACCATGATCCTTATGTCAATGGGGTGATGCCATAGTGGAAGTGGCCCTCCTATAAACATAATCATTAACTGGTTATGAGATGAATAACTTTGCTTACTTAGCCTTCCACTTTCATCCTCTGTAGCTTCGAAATCCCCAAAAAATCTTGCTCCTTTATATTTTATGTTGAGATTTTTGTCCCAAAAATCTCATTACATCTAAGACCCTAAGGGATACCCCTTTATTTTTTAGGAAAAACCCTGAATCCATCAAAAAAACCATCTTTCCCTTTACCTTATAGAATCTATAACTCTAGATGCAATTTGCACTTGTGCAAATTGCTTCATAGGTTCCAGATCCTGCAAAACACTAAAATACAAAAACATGGAATCCATAATACACCATGTACTTTGCATGTTTTCACAACATGAAAAATGCATGGTGGGCTCCAGATCCCACCATCCACCCAATCTGTTAGAATCTGGAACTCGATATACACTTTACACATTTCATAATGTGTAAAGTGCATGATGGGTTCCAAATCCCACCAAACCTATAACCCCCCACCTCTGCAAGAACATCCAGGTGCTTTTAGTACCTCCACCCTCCATGGGAACTTCTAGGTGCTTCTAGCACCTCCAACCTATGTGAGAACTTCTAGGTGCTTCCAGCACCTCCAACCTCCTCGAGAACTTTCAGAACCTCCAACCTCTATGAGAAATTACAGGTGCTTCCAACACCTCTAACCTCCAAGGGAACTTCTAGGTGCTTCTAGCACCTCCAACCTCCATAAGAACTTCCAAGTGCTTCCATCAATAAATAGATCATTATGAAATAATTAGAGACAGAAGGAAAATCTTGAAGGAACAAATAAATAAGGACTTTCAAAAGATAACTATTTGATGTTGAGAAAGAGAAAACATATTTTACACTTTATATTTTTTATAATGTGGAAGTTAAAAAAACACAAGTGCAAATTACACTTTCCATTTTTTACAATTATAGATTGATAAAAAAGTGTAAAATCATGAAGTGTAAATTGCACAATTCATTTTGGCAAAAGTGATAAAGACTTAAAAAGTTGTAAAAGTCTCACTTGAGTTTTGCAAGTTGGGGTTTTTGCATGGAAAAGTAACTTGGAATTATTTTCAAAGTTATCTTTTATTTTTGAAAGACTAGTTCTATTTTGGGTGCCTCTTTTGTATGAAGAGTTATTTTTAGCCATTACCAGATGAAGCATTGCATGGAGATTTAACAGTTCCATCCATGACATACCATGCCATGTTATGCCAAAGATCATGCCCAACTTGTGCATGCCATTTTCTAGTTGTTCTACAAGTCTTAATCACCACAAATAGAACTCACCTCTCTTGCATGAGGGTTTTTAGATTTGCATGATCTTCTTTACTGAGAATTTGAGTTTCAACAACTACATGTCTTATATGACATATTTTGTATAAAAATGGGAAGATCCCATGGCCCAATCTATCTTTTTGCTACTAGTTATATTTTTTATATTTTGAATGTATTTACCACATGTTGTAACCTTTGGAGAGAAATAAAGTTGAAGATTTGCCTCTCTTGTGTTGTGGAATCTATGTGTGTGTGTAATTTATTTGATTATTTGTGGAATCTTTGTCTCTTTGTTTTAGTTTTAATAAATTCATCTATGGTATTTTACCCTCTTGAAAAAATTGTTTGAAATAAAGATCTTTTCCCCTTTTCTAAAAAATAGTTAAAATACTACCTATGATTTCTATTTGTATGAGTTTGTTCTGTAAAAATTCAACCTATTTTAAGATACAAAAGCACTAAAGAGCAAGATTTTCACAAAATTGGTATTTTATCAATTTGTATCATTATTAGTGAAAAGAAGTTGGCCTTCTTTAGAGATTAACCTTAAATTTCCAAGGTCCCACATCTTTGGATATTTTTCCATTGTATCATTAGGCACTTGTACAATAAGCTACAAGATCAAGAGATGTGCAATCCTATGTGATAATAGTCTTTGGCGTGCTTGGTGGGCCCTGAACCAATAGATAGTGGAAAAATTATTGGTGTGTCTTTCCTCTATTTAGCTTTTGGAAGTAAGCAAGTTAGTACCAATGGTGATTCTGAATCAACATCAATTGGTATGAGCAGCCTAGGTGCCTAATCACCATCATTTGGTATGTATCATTACTCATTTGATCAAAATGCATGTTCCTTCATTCCTTATCCTTCATATCAAGTTATCAATGTTCATGGCTTCACCTGAAGTGGCCCTCAAGATTCAATATACCGGCCTTGTCAGAATTTGCCTCTCTCAAGTCAACCAGAAATGAGCCTCATAGAGATGATGCTTGATTTTGAGAGAAAATGTAGAGAGATTGATGGGGAAAGGGGATATAATATGCAACAAGAGGAGCTTGATTATCAAGCTTATCTGCATCAACAGGAGATGAGTAAGCAATAAATATCTCATAATGAGTGCCTAGCTATACAAATTATAGGTAAAGAGGAGCAGATGCATCAACTTCTTATGCAGATGCAAAAAATTGAAGCTCAGGCTCAACCCACTCAAAAAGAGGCTCCCACATTCAAAACCCCAAGCTTCAAGTAAGGTAAACCTTGTGAAGTTTCTAATAAGTCTCCTTGTTTTAAAATTCTAAGTGTTAGAGATTCCCTTCCTTTAAAAAAGCTTATACCTATGCAAACACAACCTATCATCCCATCTTGGATCCTCTCCTATACCAATGACCCTAACTGTGCCATACCCTCTCTTGTAAAACCACCCTCTCCCACACCCATTAAAGAAAAAGAGGAGGTGGTCAAATCTTACACATTCCCCTCATGGAAATCAATCAAAGAGGGCACAAAGTAGAAAGGAGGAAATGTTAGTTGAGATAGTCTAGGAGATAGTTCAATAAGAAGATGTGTTAGCTCAGCTCAATGAGCTTACCCTACCTAAGTTTCAATACTCTCACTCCCTTCCCCAAGAACCACCTAACAGAGCCTTCAAGGTCCTGAGATAGAATGATACTGTCTTGAGCTGCAAACAAGGTGAACTTCTTCACCCTCCCACAATCTTCCTCATGAAGGAAGAACCTATTTTACAAAGAATAAAGGAGGAGCTTGCAGTCAGAGTTGAGCCTAAAGAAGACAACACAAGTATCTAAGATGAAGATTTCATGATAGGAAGTCTACTTCATTCAAAAGGGGAAGAGTCAAGTTTTGATTAGACTTCTTGTCATGGCTTTGTTGATTTAGAGCCTGAAGGCAGTATTGATGCCTTCATACTTGAAGAGGTGTGTATTTAGGTTGCAGCTAAGAGCAAAGGGAATTTTGAATTATTTTGAGAGATTTCATTTGGTGTGGCTTCAGATGAAGATGACTAAGGTATAGAGATTGACATAGTCAATTAGTCAGCTAAAGAAGAGAAGGAAATAAAGAACACAAAGGATCAGGATAAAGTATGGTGATAGATATACCATGACTTCATGGACTAGCTAGAGGTTCTAAACCAACCTATGCCTCCTCTAGAACATGAAGATGAACTTGCAAATCAAATTGAAGATTATGACCAGTCTCAAGATGAATTTCCATTGAATGCAATACTAATATCTTTAAGAATGAAGAAGAATGGTCAGATTTGAGCCATAAGAACATGACATTTTGGGCCTTAGGTGGATCCATAAACTACAATTTAGATCCTTCAAGAGCAAGTAGAGCAAATATGGTGTTTAATTTGGCATTGTCTTAGATGACCAAGAGGAATTTTCCTTTTGGAATGAATTAGAGCTTTTCTACCTAAGCCTAGATATTCAACTAAGCACTAGTTCAAAGGAGCCATCACATGTGCATAATTCAGAGAACAAAGTTGAGCCATCAAACGAGGAGGTTGCAGGGGCCCCTACAATCTAATTTGGAGAAAGCCTTAAATAAATGGACCAATATGTCTACATTGTAGATATGTTTGTTCCATTTCATCCACTTGAGAGCATGCCAAAATAATTAGCAATCAAGCATCTCAACTTACCTATTTTGAGTTCTAAAAAACAAGGTATTTTTCATCTTGATTTATCACAAGTGATGATAAATCTTTCTCATTTAACCCAGGTGGAAAGTACTTGTAAATTACATCCATGTACATATTAGTTTACATGTTTTCCTCTAATTGTCTTTGTGCACATTTGTTTAGTAGGTTAGTTGTGTTTTTCAATAAGTGATTCTATATAGGTCAAACTCGTTAGGATTTTTTCCCTTAGGTCATGTTATTTTTCCTTTTTTTGTTTTGTCTATTTGTTTTGCTCATGTTTGGGCAATTCCCAATTTTTTCTCCCCTAGGTTTAAGTTTATTAGAATCAAATTTGACTCCATGCCCAATGTCTTATAAGGCTACTAGATTGAACATGATTAGTAGGCCATCATCTCGCATAGTTTGCCAAAAATGTTGATAGTTTTGTCCCAAAAATCTCATTACATATAACACCCTAAGGGAACCCCCCTTTTTTTTTTATAGAGAACCTTGAATCCTTCAAAAAACCCCATCTTTCCCTTTACCTTGAGGAAATTGTAACTCTAAAAGAAAATTGCACTTGTGCAAATTGCTTTGTAGGTTCTAGATCTCGTGAAACACTAAGATCTAAAACTACAAAATCTGGAACTCACCATGCACTTTGCACATTTTCACAACATGCAAAATTCATGGCATAGTCTAGATCCCACCATGCACCCAATTTGGTAGAATCTGGAACTCGATGTGCACTTTGCATATTTCACAACATGTAAAGCACATGATGGGCTCTAAATACTACCAAACCTATAACCCCCCACCTCCGTAGGAACTTTCAGGTGCTTCTAGCACCTCCAACCTCTATGGGACCTTCTAGATGCTTCTAGCACCTCCAACCTCCACGAGAAGTTATAGGTGCTCCCAGCACCTCCAACCTCCACAAAAACTTCTAGGTGCTTCCATCACCTCCAATCTCCATGGAAACTTCTAGGTGCTTCCAGCAATAAATAGATCACTATGAAATAATCAGAGACAAAAGGAAAATATTAAAGGAACAGATCAATAAGGACTTTCAAAAGAGAACTATTTGATGTTGAGAAAAAGAAAACATATTTTACACTTTTTATTTTTATAATGTGGAAGTTGCAAAAAACACGAGTGCAAATTGCACTTTCCATTTTTGACAAGTATAGATTGATAAATAAAAGTGTAAAATCATGAAGTGTTAATTGCATGATTCATTTTGGCAAAAGTGATAAAGACTTAAAAAGTTGTAAAAGTCTCACTTGAGTTTTGTAAGTTGGGGGTTTTGCATAGAAAAGTAACTTGGAATTATTTTCAAAGTTATCTTTTATTTTTAAAAGACCAGTTCTATTTTGAGCACCTCTTTTTCATGAAGAGCTATTTTCAGCGATTATTAGATGAAAAAGCATTGCATGGAGATCCCATAGTTCCAGCCATATCATACCTTGTCATGTTATGCCAAAGATCACACCCAGATCGTGCATGCCATTTTCCAGCCATTCCACAAGTCCCAATCACCACAAATAGAACTTGCCTCTCTTGCATGAGGGTTTTTAGATTTGCATGATCTTCTTTACTGAGTGTTTGAGTTTCAATAATTACATGTCTTCTATGACATATTTTGTATAAAATTGTGCAGACCCTGTGGTCCAATCTATTTTTTTACTGCTAGTTATATTTTCTGCATTTTGAATGTGTTTATTGCATGCTGTAATCTTTGGAGAGAAATAAAGTTGAAGATTTGCCTCTCTTGTGTTGTGGAATCTCTGTGTATGTGCAAGTTATTTGATTATTTGTGGAGTCTTTGTTTTAGTTTCAAAAAATTCATCTATGGTATTTTACCCTCTTGGAAATATTATTTGAAATAAAGATCTTTTTCTCTTTTCTGAAAAGTAGCTACAATACTACCTCTGATTTCTATTTGTATGAGTCTGTGCTAAAACAAATTCAATATAATTTCCTTTCTTTTATGTTTATCAAGCGAGCATTTAGATCCACTATAAAATATTTGGTATAATCACCATATTTTTAGTTTTCTGTAAATTTCAATTCTTCAATCCTTTTCCAATTCAAAACCTTAGTTTAGGATTCAAAAGCACTAAAGAGCAAGATTTCCATAAAACTAGTATTTTATCAGTTTTCATCAAATTTAGTGAAAGGAATTTGACCTTCTCTGGAGATTAACCTCGAATTGTCAATGTCCCATGGCTTTGGAGGTTTTTTCATTGTATCATTAGGCACTTGCACAACAAGCTATAGGATCAAGATAGGTGCAATCCTATGTGATAATAGTTTCACAATTCCCAAAAAAAATTGTTCAAAAGCCTCTAAATACAATCATTACTACCCCAAGTAAGACATGGTTCTTTAATGCAACTTTGAATTGCTTGATGACTCTCAAATCCTCATTTGTTCAAAAAATATCCACAAATTGGTTTTTATGCTTGGTCTACATGGCAACATATAAACCTATTATGCCATAATCCATACCCCAAGTAAGATATAACTCTTCAATGCAATTTTGAATTGCTTGATGACTCTAAAATCCTCATTTGTTAAAAAAAAACCATGTTGGTTGTTATGCTTAGTAGACATGGTAACATATAAACCTGGTATACCATAATCCTTACCCCAAGTAAGATATGGCTCTTCAATGCAATTTGAATTGCTTGGTGACTCTAAAATCCTCATTTGTTCAAAAACAATTCACATTGATTGTTATGCCTTGTCCACATGGCAACATATAAACCTGGTATACCATAATCCTTACCTCAAGTAACATATGGTTTTTTAGGGCAACTTTGAATTCTTGATGACTCTAAAATCCTCATTTGTTCAAAAAAAATCCACATGGGTTGTTGTGCTAGGTCCACGTGGTAATATGTAAACCTGGTATAGCATAATTATTATGTGAATAGGGTGATGCAACAATAAAAGTGGCCCTTCTAATAATCTAATGGTAGACAGTTGTGGGATGAGTATATTTACTTGCTCAACATTTCCCTCTCCTTTGGTATAGCGTCATAAGATCCTCATCCCTCCTTTATAGCTTTATAAAATACCAAGAAAATCTTATTCAAATATCTCTGAATACACACCTTACCACCTCGTACGACTCCAAAATACTTATTGATTAAGTATATCATCACAATGCAAGCCCCTTCTATCACGAGTTCCATAGTCAAAATCCTTGTTAATGACCCTCATCCATTTAGTCATGAGAAGTACCTCTCGCATCCATCTTTGACGTATGACCTAACTCTAGATCTATATGTCAAAGTTGCTATTCAAGGATGGTGCAGTCCATGTGATCCCTAGATATAAAGTAAGAATATAGCCATTTTTATCAGATGTCTCCGAAGAGACGTAAGAACATAGCCATTCTAGTCGCTGCATCTTCCTTAAGATGGAAAAACATTAGGCACGAGTAGCAAAGCATGGTCCACTCTTTTCTGGGTTATAAATGGAAAGAGTGAACTGATTGGTGGAGAAGAAGATGATGAAATGCCAAGCTTCCCTCCGCTCCACACACTCCACTTTAAAAGATGGGTGAAGGCCGCAAATGAGTGTAGGGCGAAGAGAATTGTACCCAGCATGGCGTGGATCCATTTTCTGAGCTTCCGTTTAACGACGCTGGGAATTTGTATCGGTCGACCTGCGCACAGAAAGAAACCAGGCGGGATAAATGTCTTAGAATTTTCGGTGTACAAATCGACGGAAAATTAGAAATAGTGGAGAAGGAGAAAACTTGTCCTGATCTGAAATTCGAATGTCGATATTGCTGTAGAGTTTTTCCGACGTCGCAGGCTCTGGGCGGTCATCAGAACGCCCATAAACAAGAGAGACGTCAGGTAAGGAGGCTCTTCCGCAGTTACAAAGATTATATTCCATTTTTTTCCTTGTTTGGCAGCGCTTTTAGTTGGGATTATAGTTGGGTTACTAGCAAATGATTTTCGGGTGTGCTTAGTTTTTTTTGACTTACTTATTTTTTATCAATTTCTGTGATTCATTATCAAAAAATAGATATTTTCTGATGATAGTACATTTTTTGTGATTTATTATCAACAAATAGATATTTTTAGATGATGAATTATAGAAGGTGATTCGAAACATGTTGGGATAAATTATATGCTTAGTTTTTTGACTCGGCGCGTTTCAAATCACCTTCTTTGATTCATCATTGGGAAATAGATTTTTCTGTGATAAATTGTGTGCTTAGATTTTTGACTCCACGTCTTTCGAATCACCCTCTATGATTTGTCATCAAGAAAAATTGTGAAGACGGATCACTATCTATTCCCTGATGGCGAATCACAGAAGGTGATTTGAAACACGTCGAGTTAAAAAACAAAGCACATAATATATCATAGAAATATCTATTCCCTAATGGCAAATCACAAAAGGTGATTTGAAACACGTCGAGTCAAAAAACTAAGCACACAGTTTATCCCAAAAATCATTTGCTACTCACTCTTATGACTCAAAACATCAAAGTTATTATAATTAAGTTATTATTTGTTTTTGTTTTTTTTAACTTGGCCAACCACCTCTTACAATTGTCGGTTGGTGATTTTCTATATTTTTGTTTTCATTGAGGGTAAAAAGTTGGCGTGGTTGGTTATTTTATATTATGGAGTGATATAATTTATTGATAATTATGGTTAAACTCAAGTGAGTGTTTATATATCTTTATTTAATATATACAAATTAAAATTAAAAATTAAATAAGGGCGTCATGCATTAAGTCTTTGTAGAGGTTAGAATAGAATCGGAATTTGTTTTACGTATTTTTCAAAACTTTGTTTTATTATTATTATGGAGAGTATTTATATCTAGCAAAATTAGTTCAAAATATGTTTTTCCTTTTTTTGGTATGCATGAACCATCCATTAGCAGTACAAAATTAGAATGCAATTAATTTTTATTTAGTAGATTGTATATGGTGAATGGTAAATTATTTGACAAAACACTAAAGCATAGCAAAAAATGATAGCTTTCAAATAGTTTATAGAGATCAGTGCTGAAATTCCAAATTAGCCATGCATGTCAACAAAAAATTTGGTTGATAACTAATTTTTGGGGTACTTGTAAAACAACTTATAACTAATTTTCAAATTAAAAAATAATATTTATATAAACAATTAATAGTCTTTATCTATCGAGCTTCTCAACACTACTAAATGGCCTTGACTATAACTTAATATGTAGCCATAACTATTGGATCTTAAATTGCCAATCTATTTCTTACTCATTTGTAAAACTCTTTCACTTGTTGCACATTAGTCTTGAGAGAATAACAACACCCTTGCTCCAACTCATTGGTTAGACTTACCTCTAACTCATTGATTTTAAATTTTTTTGTAGAATTTCAACTAGAGCAAAGCAGATCATACTTAAGGGAAGAGAGATCATGATTCAAGTATAATAAATTCTTGGAAGTATTAACATCATTATCTATACAATGTTAAGAATGTGGATATTGTGACTTAAATGAATTGGCCATAAAAGGGGGATAATAATGCCCATAATTTCAATAGATGGATATCCAAATTCAATAATATCTCTCCACATTATAAATTTAGAATCATGCTTTGTCATCAATTCTTGTACCAATAAATCTAACACCGATTCAAAGTTATTTACAGATGGTTCAACATCAGTGGGGTTCAAGTCTTGATGATTTGAAGTACCATTGGTCAAATATTTGTTGTGGCCCTTAGTAAATTTCATTGCTTTTACTTTAACCATAGTAGATTTAAACATACAATCAGTTAAAAAAGAAATGAGTTTGATTTTGTGCACTATTTAGAAAGAGCTTCATTCTCTACCACAATCTTCTTACTGAGGCTATTAACCAAGGGAAAAAGATATATCTTAAAAATAATAACTAATCATAAAAATCATAGTCAAATGAAATAAAAAAAATTAATATAAATTGGAAATAGGTATTCTTTTACATGTCTTAGACACTCTTAAACATAATACAATGGTACTTACATAAAGATTGCATCAAATATGAAGAGATGCATATTTCGAATGTCAATGTATATGAGTTGTAGGAGAAGTCACTTTAGCTAAAAGAGATAGTGAATTTATGGTTAGATGAAGTGTGGATATGGTTTTGAAAAAGGTATATGATATATTGATTTTGTGTAACAAACTACTCTTTATGTTTGACCACTTGATGCATCATCTGACCCTGTTGGATGACCAAATTTTTAATAAAAATTGAAATATTGTGTCTGATGACCCCCACAAAGTGTTAGATTTTGTCCATTAGTGTATCTTGATGGGGAAAGGAGTTGACATTAGATAGGAATGGAATTTTAAGGTGTCAAGAGAATAATTCTTAGTAAGATGAATTGAGACTTGGACTTACATTGCAAGTCAATGGATAAATGCAAAATCTCTATGGGAGGAAGAAGAAGGATCAAAAGCACATTTTCTTGTTGCAATTATTTTCCCAAATTCTTCAATAGCAGAAACATTTCCTCTTGGTTAATGTCCCCTCCCATCCCTGATGCCAACATAATAAATATTTCAAATGTGTTCAAAATATACCAAATTGTAAGGATTTCATACCAAACTTATCACATTCAAATAAATTAAAAAAATATTATGCTATATGTACATCAATTAAAAGTAAGTTCATCTACTTCTTATGTTTTTGATATAGATAATAAGAGATTTCAAACACTAATGTAGAAAAAATTGAAAACCAAAATGTGTAAACAAAGGAAAACTGGTAGGCTACTATGAAAGAAGTAGATTTATTATGAATAAGTAATATCAAAGCTTATACTAAAGAATGACAATGCTCACAGGAACTGTTGATGTGTAAAATTAACAAGCAAGTCTTGGAAACCTTGAGTAAAGCATTTAGCCTGATCTATGATAGATATTATAAATCAACATTGAATAAGTAGATCCTCATATTGATATCTTTTTTTTTCTCACAAGCATGTCCCTATGACCTCGACAAACCCAAAAAGATAAAATAGAGCCACATAAAATAGCTCACACTAAGTAATAGGAACAATAATAAAGGATGGAGGAGGAGGAGGCAAGTGACTATTGAGTTTATCGACCCATCCTCCCTATGCCCTAATAAACGGGGAGTCTGTAACATCAAGTATAGAACCCCATCCATCTTCTTCATTTTGTTTATATTTATTTTTATAATTTTTTGGCCTAGTAGGATAAATATGAAGCTCCAAGTGAGGGAACTTCCCTTGAGATGGTTTATGCCACCTAGAGCGGCCAACACAACCCCCTCCACCATCTCCACCAGTACCTCCATTATTTCCATCCCAAGTACTACCACTTACACCTCCTTGGCCTTGAGTTTCAAACCCTAGAGATGGAAAATGTCTTTAAGGAGAAACACTATGGAACCTATCATGTGATTGGACATTCCCTTGGGACCCATGCCTATGGTCCCATGGGGGCGAGCAATAGAGGGGGAGTTCAAAGGTACTTTATTAACCACACAAGGGGTATTTCTTCAATGATTAAGAAAGGTATCGAGATGGGTGAGCTCCAAATGCACATTATATCATTGAACTTGAATTTCATGGGAGACTTTAGGATAAATTTGTGTTCTTGATTCGACACCATTATTTCCCATAGCTTTGTTAAAAATACCTACAAAAAAAATTTAGGACTTGAGGATGAGGTTATTAAATATAGGGACTATCCATCCAAAAGGTGGTGAAAAGGTAGATGTAGTGCAATAAATGTGTGACCTTTCTAAAAATTAAAAAAACTAAACTTCCAATTAGAAAAAATGGTAGTATGACTGACAAGCATACAAATAATCCCTGATATTACCTTCTTTTATTCAATCAAGAGAAAAAACAAATAAACAAATACAACATTTGATATTATTTAAATTGGCCAATTTTACTTGTTTCTTTCTAGAGAATAAAGAAGAAGAAGGTGAAGGAGTATAAGCTGAAAAAGTAAAGATGAGTTTTTATAATGTACATTCCTTCTCAATTTTATATATGGCATTGTACCCATTATGAATGGTAAATGCTTTATCATAATGGTTATAAGAGAGTCTAAATAAATTTAAACACTCACATGGAGCGATATTATATGTATAGAGTATTTAATTCTCCAATGAATTGGGATGTTATTTCACATTTGCCAAAGTATATGTTTTTCATTGATCATCATAGTAGTTAAACATGTTAGGTTTCATGTTTATATTAAAGAAAAATACAAATTTGGGACAACCATATAATAATGGATTCCTTCTTGTGAATTAGTCCCTTCAATCCTATAACTTGTTAGACTCTCAATCTAAAATATAAGTTGGTATATGAAATGATGTTAGAGCATTTGCATAAGTGAGAAATATTATACTAATCCAAAAAATACAAGTATGAGTTTATGTATGTGTAGATATTCAAATTCAATTTCAAATACTAAATAATACTAGTTGTGTCCCATTTTTATCTTAATTAACTTGAACACTTAAATTAGTCTTATTTCACCACCTCACTTTGTCCTAAGTATTTGTATAGACTTATACCTTCTAAATTGATATTTTACATCCATAAAATTATTCTTAATTTTTAAAAACCTCTATAAGCATTTGTATGGACATTTTAAATTCTTAATAATAATGTTACCTTTTCTAGGTCATAATTGACCCACAGAAGTGAGGATATTCAATCAATCCTAACCTTTATGGGTCGATCTTACCCTTCACCCAACAATAAATATTTTTCAAATTTAAATCCTTCCTTACAAGGTGGTCCATAATTTTAGGATAGGTAACATGATGTTTTGACCCTTTGGATTTCTATAAATGCACATCTAAGCCATTGATTCTAAAACTTGGAAATTTTACTATTCAAACACACTTATATTATTTCACACTAATAAAATCTTCTATATTCTTTCCAAATTTTATTCTATTCACTTGAAGTAACCCTTATCCAAGTCACAAGCCTATTCTATCTAAGTCAATAAAACCATTATCAAGTTGTCATACCCAAAATTTCACATGGCTAAAACCACATAAAAATGAGCTAATTTTAATTTTAAGAATGTAAAAAATATATTCTACAATACTATGATTCCCTTTAAGGCTTAATCATATTCAAACACAAGGCACACAAAGTGTCAAAGCAAACTCACATGTCTAAATGGCATGGATTGCAATGCACAACTAGATGCATGGTTGTTATGCACCCACACAGACCTTAGTTGCTCTAATCAACCTACAAACTCTCAAACAAGCCTAAAACTCTCTAAGAAAATTTATTGGGATCCATATCCCTAAATTATATAATGGACACACAACTAAACATAGGTGGGTTCAAGCAAATATTAGCCTAAATGATTTTTTGTTACTCTCAACGGGGTTTAAGGAGAATCCTAAGAAATTTTGGTCAATCATATGGATCAATTTCATGCTTGAAGTCACAACTAAATATAATTTAGTGTTTATTTAAATTTTAATAAGAAATATTGGCAATGAGGATGCATGCTATTCATATGGCCTCAAATGGGGTCAAAGGGGTCCTTACTTAGCTCCTGAAGGATGGGGCACTTCATTTAAGCCATTGGATTCTTTTTAACTTGACTTTCAAATTTGATCAAAGATGAAGAATCCCTAAAAATCCTTATGGAGATTAATAAAGTCTTAAAATCAATTATTATGTATGTTCAAACTCATATTTTGGAAATTAAGAAGGAGGTTTTAGAGGATGACTTTTCCATAGTCGTCTCTCTTCTCCTTCCTCAGCATTGGATGACAACCATTAATAGACTCTCTAAAATTTTGGTATTTCCCCCATTTTACTCATTTTTTCATTTTTATTTGATGAATGCATGTTTGGTTTGAATTTTTTGGTACCCATCTTCACATAAGTTTTCTAGTGTTCTAGCTCCTATAATTTTCAAAAATTGCCTTTGGGAGCTTCAAGTTCTATGACAGCCATTAATGGCTGCCAACCACGTCAAAGAAGGAAGAACCTTCTAGTTTCTTATTTAATTGTTTATTTTTCAATTCAAAAATCAAGGGATAGAAAATAAATTGAGGTTCCCTTTTGGGTCTACCCATCTTGGGACTTTCAAGAGTCAACAAAGGTCAAAATAGTCGAAAACAACATCCTTATGACAAGAGTAACATATATTTAAAACAATGTCATTTCATGTTCTAAAAATTATTACATATGGAAGAGAATAAAAAAATTATGGGGGGATGGGGGTCCCTTTTGAGTTCCCCCACCTTTGGGTCTCCAAATACCCACAATCATATGTACAAAACTATTATATCTTTAAGGCAAAAATTATGTTTTTATTTTTGAAATTTTTGTAAGCAAAATATTAGTTCTCATAGATTTATTTTCTATAAAATTATATTGAGTAAGAAAATAATTTTTTAATACTATGCTAACCAAAATGTTTAGCATAGGTGGTATTCAATGTTAGTTGACCACCACACGGTTCATGTTCATGGTGGGTTTACCATGTGACTATTAGCCACAGGGTTACCCAAACACTTACATTAAATGGATCAGTGGTAACCACCAACACAACATCCAACCCCCTTGGGGATTGTCACTAATTATGCATGGTTACCTCCAACTATTTTATCCGTATTTCCTACAAAAGAGGGATAATTCCCTTCCAAAGGGCCAGTTAATATTAAAAACTACCCTACAATAATGCCAAATGGCCTAAAACTATGAAATGAAAGGAAACAGGTCTTAAAACTTATGAATATTAATATAAAATTATTCCATCACTTTTTTAACTTGTTTTAAATGCACAAAAATTGAATGAAGTTTAAGTAGATTACAAAGGAAATAATGGTAATTCTAGCAACCAAACTTTGAAAATTCATAGAAAATTAACTGTGTATCCTAAAATTTAATAATAAATTATGTTATAATATTAATTAAGTATAATTTATATTAAAATTAAAATTTAATAAATTTGGATACATTAAATTATATAAAATTTGCCTAAGTGTGTCTAGCCCTTATTGGGTTTAAAGAAACCAATTTATTACAAAAATATGAAACAAGATATTCATTTAATATTTGATAAATTGTAAATACATAAAATGAAATTATCCATTAAATATTTACAATTTGATTTCAACAATAAAAAATATCTTTTCATTCCATTTATTGCTTCATTCAAGTGTCTCTTAATGATAACTAAATCATTAGAGCTTCTACTCATTACATCTTAAATTTTTATTTTTGTTCATATGAATAAAAATATAATATTAAAATAAATAGCATAAAAACCAACCAAAATCCTTTTCTCTACATTTAAATAGCAAGACCACAAAAAATAGAACAAAAATCCATGTATACTATAAGTATAATTGTAAGGCCAATCCAAGGAGGGGCTTACCTCCAATTCTATTGTCATCATTAGGTGGTTGTTCTTGGCACCCTTTAGCCTACGACTCCCATCTTTGAGCATAGGTGATACCAAAGTTTCAAGGTAAATGATATAGGTAGCAAGTGGGTGGGTATTATCAAGATAACACACTCGTCTAGGAATAACTAAGTGTTTCAACCACACTCCTTTATGTCAATAGGATTCTGAGTTGACCCAAAATACAATCCATAATACATCAGTAAAAAAATCATAATACAATCATTACACACACACATTCCAACCAATAATAAACCAAACATATCAATTTTCTTCACTCACCCATTGTGGACACAAATTTACACTTTTCACACTATGGGAGTGAGAGAATGAGGACCTTGGAGTTTTTCCTTTTCCTAAATCCATCTATCTTGCCATGGGAGAGCCTTGGAAACATAATGGTTTCCTTTTTCCCAAGACCCATGCATAGCAGCTTTGTAGGAAGACTTGGAACTTTTTCCCTTTGCCCAAGCCCTACACATGAATGCACAAACTATGAAAATTATTTAATCCCTTTTGGGAAACATAAAGTTTCCTTTTTAAGTCTAAAAAAAGGTTGTAAAAATATCCAACAAAAAAAAGGGGATTTTGCATCCCCAAACCCAAATTAATAATTTTCCAAAAAACTCAAAACACATGAGAAGTAAGAAAGATAACTTTTCAAAATAAATAAGTTTACACTTAAATAGGTGACAATGAAACCTACCTTGGCTCCACCTCTTCAATATACACAAAGAAATATTCTATAAGTCCTGGAAACTAGATTCCCTCCTTTTCTAAGCTACTCCTCTTCTTTCTCTAGCTTTCCTCCACTCTCAAATTTTAAATTAGCCAAAAACTTTATTCAAGGAAGGTTTTCCATGCTCTTAGATCGAAACACTCTAACATAATTCCCAATGGGAAGGTGACACTTTCCCCTTCCCATTCCTTAGCCCTTATCCAAAAATTATTCTCTAGCATTAACTCTCCCTACACATTCATGTGCATAATTATTATTAATGATCAAATTACCCATGCCATTAATGCAAACATGCATTGTGTAATGACTTAAGAAACACTAAAAAATTCTTCACCCATCTATTGGTTATGATAGGTCTGAAATGCAACACAACCACCTCTAAAACACTTTACATCCACTTGCAAACATGGGTCCAAGTTCCCATTCGATTTTTACTCAAGGGAGCCATTTAAGTGGCTTAAAGTTTTAACTTTATGAATGAATACAAATTTAAGATGACTTATAAGTTCTTATAGAAGGTTAATGAATAATTTCAAGGGGTATAAATGGTGTTAGGAGGGCCAAAGAGGTTCAAACTCAACACTAGATTAGATGATAACATAAGGGTTATATTTTAATCTAAGGGTGTCAAGATTCTATACTCCACTAAAAACCAATTGTGTACTTATGTTCAACATTATCCCAATTAGCTCACTTGGCCTCCTCTATCTCCTACACATTATTTCATACATCATATTGCACTACCCTAGGTAGTTTAAGTTGTTGAATACAAACATATTAGGTAAATTATGTGATAGATTAGTATTATCTCAACTAATACAATAATATAGTATGTATATCCATAATCAAATAAAATCATCCATAACTAGTAACTGAATAGTAATCAAATTCATAACTAATATCATCCAAAATGTAAGATCCATTACCTCAATAATAATGACATAATAAATAGCTCATGTCTCCATAACATAAGGAACATACCATAATAGGATGTGTATGATAGCAAAAAGGCCCAAAAAACTAACATGGTAAAAAATAGGGCCTCACATCCCCCTCCCCTTATGAAGACTTCCTCCTAGAATTCATTGAAAGTCAAAAGTATAGTATTAAGGAAGCTTTAATAATCTCAATGAATCTTGTTGACTCGGCTCAATAATCTCTCTAAGTCAATGATCAGAGATATTAATATCAAATCATAGAGTGCAGTGAAATATAATATAATATCCATGCCCAAAGATAAGTCAACTCCACCATAGTTGAGTGACACATCAAGGCATAATTTGTAGTGTTGGTGATTAATATTTGGTTTCCAAGTTATGAGAACACATAGTTAAAGATGATTTAGTTTCAATTAATTATTACCTAAATATTTAAAGCATGTATTAAAATGTTTCAAGTGTCATGTTTAAGTATAATGTAAGGATTTATTTTATTTCAATTTATTTTATATTAGGGAACCAAAAGTGTTTTAATTTTCTTCTCATCTCAATCTTACTATGCCAAATATGAAGAACAAATGCTCCAAGCACATGGAACCCACAAAGTTATCCACATGAGATCATATCAATATAATGTATCCTTAACTTATTAGATGAATACTAATCAATGTTTTCAATCAATAGAACCATAGAAGGAAGATTTGGGAAATTAATTTATCATCATTTCCAAACCCTTGACTTAGTTATAATAAGAGGAATTGGGATTAATATATCACATTTTGTTAGACCTTATTTATTTAATATTTTGGGAAGACTTTGGACACAATCTTGATTCCTAACCCTAATCAAGGATCCTATTAAGAGGACTTTGGACGTTAGTCTCAATGCCCATCTCTAATAAATCAATCCATTAGGAGGAATTTATATGCTCATCCCAATGCCCAAACCCCAATCACACACCATTGGGAGGACTTTGGACACTCATCTCAATTCCCATACCCCAATCACCCAAAACATCAAGGTGTATCCAATATCATAACATAACCCATCTCCATCACTCTCACAATTATGAGGAAACATATTTTAATATCGACATAAAATACAAGGCTAAGACTCACATCATCCTTACAGCCTCTCTAAAAGTAACAAGTGAGACAATGCCTCCCAATTGTCATAAAAATTCTTAATCTTATCTCATACACTAATGTTAAAAATATACTTCTCACCTACTACTCCCATAGTCGTATAAAGTGGAAGGTACACAAATTGGCTCATCAAAACAATACACTGTATCAAGTTGAAAATTTACCAATCCTATCAAGAGGTAAAGTTAAATCATCTAATAACCCTAGTTTAATCCACAAAGGATAACAAATGAAAATGTTAAACAACCCAATATAATCCAAATAATAATTAAGGTGAAAATGGCTAAACAACATAATTCAATCCAAAACTAGAGATAAGAAAGAAAAGTAGGAGCACCAACATTCAATAAGGTTAGAAATAATAAATGGCTAAACAAACTCTAAATCCATACATGGAAAACCATAAAATATGTTTTGAATCAAATAATACATACCAATAAGAACTAAAATAATTTCAAAGTATGCCATATCACATAGTACAAGTTCACAATTTAAAATATAATAATATTGAGTAATTTGGTTCTATAAGGATAGAAATGGGGATTAAGGATCTGACATGTCCATAAACTAGAAAAACAACTCTTACATACCCTCTCATGGCATGAAGTATGCATTGAAACTCCAAGTTTATAATAATACCACACACTTACCAACATATAAATGGAATATCTCATAATATATTTCTCCAAATAGGGAGAAAAATTAAACCATATGGAGGCATCAAGTTGTTCCATCTATATAGCTTCTCTAGCTAACACAAAGTAGAAGATAGCATCCTGTGAAGGCTAAGGAATGTAAGTGAATCAATACTAAAGGTATATGACTTTGATTAGAAGGAACACTTTATTAACATCAAATAAGATATAAATCCACTCAATAGGATTATGATGATGTCACTTTATGGTGATAGTGTATCAACTCATCTTAATGCTAGATAAGTGTTGACTAAAAAAAAATCCCTTACAAAACCAAGAGAAAAAATGAAATATCAATCCATAATCAAAATCTTAACACATAGGAAGCCACTAACATAACATACTAAACTACTCTACTAGAATGAGGATACTCACCACTCAAGCTTGGTATCAATCCCCATGGGATTTTATGAGATACCCTCTCTTAGAGTTGATTTTATCGAGGCACAAAAATCCATATAATAGGTCACACTTATTTAGGTGAGAATCAACTCATGCTTTCATAATACCCACTATACAAGAACAAGTGGCCTCTAGTGATTTTGTTTATAAATAAAAAGGTTTAATCATCATCAATGATGTTCAATCTAAAGTGATTGAGAAGGTTCTTGGAACCCTTGTTCATGAAACTCATGAACTATGCTAGGTACTCACCTACCAAACATGGTATACAATATGTAGTCACAAATATTAGTTAAACTATATGTTTAAAAGTCTAATAATGTATAGATGGACCTTAAGGGTAAATACTTGAAATATAAGCCCCCTCTCAAAAAAAAGTCCCTAAAATAATTTCCCAACTTCTAAGACTCATGTGTCATATCCACTACAGTTTTATAAAACTCATCCCCTCTAGATCCAATTTGAAATCATATGCTCATGGGCATTATAGGCAACTCGTACAATTATCGATTACAATCTTGTGAAGAAGGAGAAAAAGATGTCATATAATGGTTCAAGGTACAAGTGTCACTCATATATGATTATGAAATTAACTCCCTTATATAATGTATCCCATTTTTCAAACAAAATCCCAAGTATCATGGATGTTCAACACATGAAATTTTCATCAAGCCATACACAAGGATGTTCCTAACCTCACAATCTAAACCAAGGGTGTGGCATGATTTCAAAATAGGGCACTATAATCCCCAAGAACCAACATAAGTATCTAATATGATACCACATGTCTTTTTGATTTTACATGTGTTCATAAAAAACTTAATAATAATTGGATGCAATGGTCAACTCAAAGATAAAAGGGTCACCTTAAAATGTTAAAAAAATATGTTACCACATGCCTTTCGATCTTCACTTAGAAAATTTTGTATTTAAAAAATATTGGCACACATTATTATACCATATATATTTTTATTAAAAAATAATAATTTTATGAACAAACGCTATTACAAGTTAAAACTATACTATCATTATTATACCATATTATCAAAAAAAATAATTTTATGAACAAACACTATTAAAATTTAAAACCCAACCAATATTATTACACCATATTAAATTTTATTAAAAAATTAATTTTATGAGCAAACACTATTACAAGTTAAGAACTTAAAATGCATATATTTTAATTTCATCTCACCCTTTAGCATCACACAATAATTTTCCAATATTTTCTCATATTAAAGTTATAAACTTATAAGGTTATACTATTATGATTATCCATGATGTAAAAATCCTTTCCCATTTGTTCCATGTAGTGTCAAGTCCAGCCAAGAAATTTGTTTTTTTATTTGTGTAGCAAAGTTGGTTATTTTATTAGTTTCATCATTTATGTGTGTTTAAGAGGAAACACCTTTATCTCCATATAAGACTCCAAACTATATTTTGAGTGGCATTGTATCCAGGCTCTCCAAATATATTAAATGGTACTTTCAAAACTAGGATAATTTCTATGCTAAAAATTTATTTTTTGATGGATTAATATTATATTGGTTCATCTTATTATTTTTGTATATTTATTTCTTATTTTAAAATAAAAATTAATTAGCATACATATCTTAAATAAATCTATGTAAAATACACCAAGAAGTATTGTTCTCAGCATGCCCTATTCCATTTATTTCAAAAATCCAAAATCATATAGGCATCTTGAGAATAATATCTCTCAAGGTCTTTCACATATATTTATTTAATATATGTATGCTAGTAATATTATTTACACCAAATTAGTCTATAGAACCGAACAAATTATCTAGAAAATAAGGGTGCCATGAAACAAGTCCCTACAGGAGCTTAAAATAGTTTTGAGATTTGTTTTAAGGTTTGACCATAAAGAAAACATTTTTATCAAGAAAAATTACTTAAGAATAGTTATGACACCATTGAACTACTATGATAAATTGCTCCATAGTGACAATTTTTTTTTTAACATTACCTACATTTGTACTATGGAATGCAAGTGGACCATGGTTGTCATCAAATTGGCAATGTCAAAATGTGTGATTGGTTTAGAGGATAGAATGCATACTCATTTTTGTAATACTAATTCTATGTCAACAGTAGTCGACTTGGCATGGCCAAACTACATGCATGGCTTGGAGGATAGAATGCAATGTCATTTTTACATTGTTAATTTTCCCCAACCATGGTTGATAAAAAAATAAATGTTGACATTGCACACCCAACATAGTGTTATTTTCATGTTGAATTTATATTCTCTTCTTGAAAATGGAGGGATAAATTCTCTGTGATATGGGTCTCTTACCTAGAGCCTAGAAAGGCTTGTTTCATGTGGCTCTTAATGGATCAAAAACTACTTGTAAGCAATGTGATGGTTAAACTTGGCATTTATTCTAGTTGTGAAATATATGTGGGAAAATTGCAAGTATTTAGTACATTTGATTTCATTATTCATTTACTAAATGGTTTATTTATGTAATATATCTAATGAGGTTGATTTTTTAATCTCTCAATGTATTGATCATAAAAAAATATTTTTATATACCAAAATTACTTAAAGAATAGTTATGACATTGTCACTAGCCATTAAAACATCATTTCACATTATTTTTTGATGAAAATTAATACGCATCCAAAGCCAATTTATTGGGAGCTAAAAATGACCAAACCATATCTAATTAGAATTTTTTTATAAATTTAAATTTAAATAAGAAAATTTAAGAATTAATGGAGGGAAGACATAATGCACATATTGTAAAGTCATTTACAACATATTTATTAGAGATAATGAACTAAATTGAATCTATAGAAGTTTAAATATGAAAAAAAAAACTTTAAAAAAAGATAATTGCTTGGTTTGGGCTTCATTATGTATGTGTTACTATTTTTTGGGGTTTAGATTTATATTTATTTGGAGTGAGTATTAGCATAAGTGGATGCATATATAGTTGCATATCACATGACAATCAAGGATTAAATCAATCGGCATTTAACCTAGGATGCCCCATCTTATCTTTATATGCAAAGAACCCAGAATACAACTATTAAACAAGATGGTCAGTAATTACTTGTGTGATATATGTTGTTTAAACCTAAAAACATTTATGTTTGCATATACTAAGTTTCTAAATATGGTGTGTAATTTCATAAGAAATCAAGTTTGACTATAAATATTTGTTGTATGAACCATTTACACAAATAAAAGAGTAGCCTTGTAATATGAAATAGAAACATTAAAATTACATTGCAGCTATGTAAATAGAAATAAAAATTTGTATGGTGACACTGATCAAGTTGATTGTAAAAATTAAACTCATTTTTAGTCATAGATATATCGCTCAATCTTATTAAAGCTTATCTATTTAAAAAATAAAAGTATTTATGGTGAAGGAATGAATCATCTTGTGAAAGGACAATGTTCATGACTGCCCATTAGCCTTGGGTCTTGAATTACAACGTGAGTTTTTGCTTTGAAAATTATGCTATAAACAACCTAAAGAAAAAATAATGAGGAATTAGTACTGGACAAATATAATTAGGTGGAGATTATTTGTTTAATTAGGTTTAACAATATAGATAACATGTTTGCATTTCAAGTTTCTCAACTATGTTTGATACTAAATAATGAATGCATATTATAGGTATACCATTCACTATGTGAACACAAAGAGTAAATCATTAAAATAAAACAATTGAAAATACATTTTAATATTCAAAAAACTTGTCAACATAATAGGATAAATTATATTGTAATAATCATCTTGACCGAATCGTAAAAAATAGTTGACTAGTTCAAATAACCAGCTCAACCAAAGTAGTTTTATATAATAAAATTTACTAAATCAGAAATCATTTTCATAAAATACACTAAAAAAGGTATCAAATAAATTATTTAACATGAAAATTATGCCATATTATCATCCATCTCAAATTTGATTACATCTATGAACTTATTCATCTTTGCATCAAGTTCTGTAGTAGTTTCCTCTCCTTTTGTAATAATTCTATCAATATTTTTATCAGTTGTAGTACTATCTTTTGAATTGAAGGTCATTTATGCACCAAACCTTAGCATTTAAAATAACTCATCCTTTTTTACAACTTCATTAAAAGAGGAATCAAACCATTTTATTTTAGAGACCATCATGATTCAAATTATAGTAGGTTTGCTTATTTAGTCTTAATACTTGATGATAGGTGAATTAAGTAAAAACAATATTATAATGCATAAGAAAACAATTTTTTCATTCTAATCACATGAAATACACAAAGGAGTAACAATTTAACTAAATTACATATCTAAAAAAATAAATTTTACATTCTTAAGTAGTTCCCCGATTCATGCATGCATCAAATGAAGAGTAAGAAATAAAAAAATGACCTGATAAGAAATATAGAAAAAAACAAGTGTAGAAACTAAATACTAGAGACCTAAGTGCATATTTATTCTATGCATATATTTATTTTATGTGAAGGGAACCCAAGTCCAATTCTTATCAATGAAGGTAGAAAAATAGAGGTAGAATTAAAAATGTATATAGTGAAGGCTCCAACTACACAACTCCTAGTTTTTTAGAGACTTTGAATAAAATGGCCAGGTTTCGGACAAGGCTTTGGTTGAGCATGTTGTAACTATTGAGAGGAAGATACTAACATTTGAGCTAAATCTTATTGTTTGCAACTGAAAGGCATCAAAAGAATAACCATAAAAATATTTTCTTATTAAAGTGAAGATTAATTTGACATGGCAGTGATTTGTTCCTTACCAAAAAGTTTAGCTTAATGGAATTTTAAATTTAAATTCAACAATGAATATATGGATTTTTCCATGAGTTTGTATACAACACAAAAATTAATTGGATTTTTGAAGTGTACTATAAGAATCCCAACATGGGGGAAAGGTTAATATTATTAATTCATTTATTAAATTATATGATTTTTACATTATATCTTCACCAAGGAGATCATGATAAGCATCCCCTAAAAGTCCTATGTCATGAAAAATCCAAAATAAAGTTTGTGTAGGATTTTTAAAGGATAATCTTTGAAGATTGCATTAAATTGGCCAATTGACATCATAGAGCAAAGGACAAAAACACTCAATAGACTAGAACAACCTTGTCAATAGTAAATTATTTAAATCTAAGCCTTAAAACACCATAAAACTTGTCCATCAAAAATCTTAACCCTAGTTCATGTGTTGTCTCAGTAAAGACCTGCACAATGAAAAGACACTCTTCTTCATGTATTCCTAAAATACGTTGATGAGAAAAGATCCTTGATATTCAAATGAGAAGTCTTAAAATTAAAAATTTACTAACCTGGTACTTCATAATAAGTTTCCCAATAATGGCATCATCTTTACTCAATAAACTAGATATATATCCACTACCATATTGAATATCACAGGATTTTCCTTTCACAATGAATAAGTGACAGCATATAAACTATTGACCAATTTTCCTATCATCCTATGTAAGTAGACTAAACCATGTGAGGTTAAGGGTTTGAAATAAGATACCATCTTCATGGTATGTTCTTGAATTTGATGATTTACACCTTGAATAAAAATAGCAAGGTAGCTACACTACAAAACCCATGTTAGAAAAATGACCAAAGAAACCTACTTAATTTAAGTAAATCCTCAAAATATATTCAAAAGAAGTTATTTCAATTAATTTTCAAGAAAATATATTTTGTTTACCAAAAAACCATCAACCCATATATACACTTAATTTTTGAAAATTAAGAATCAATGTATAGAAACATTGGCCACAATTACACAAAAATTTGCAATCATCAATCTTAATTCAAGACAATCAAACAAAACTTCAAGAAGAAAAGTTGATAGCTCCTATTTGGTTATCATGTCAAAACAAAATAGTACAAAATTTGAACAATATATGAGGTAAATATAAAATAATTGTCTTATCTACTTCCATAATGGGATATAAAAGGCATCACATCTATAGTCCAATTTAGCCAAGTCATATCTTTCTGAATAAGATAAGGGACATATAATTTTTTCACAAATCAAGATGATAAAACTAGTGCTTAACTAATCACACCCCCAAAGATAGGAAACTCACAAAAATTGGCTAAGTGAACTTGTAATTCTCATTGAGAAGTAGCATTTAGAAATTTTAGAAAGTGTTTAGTGATAATAAATCCACTAACTTATCCAATAGGTAATTCTAATATTAGGTTTATTATATACTAATTTTTGTCCAATAGACTATACATTAGCAATTTTTGTATAGTTATTAAGTATAATTTTACTTGATACCACAAAATAATTGAGATATCAATGGTCAAATTCATACTCCCTATAGGGATGCCCTTATTTCATAACTTTAGACAATTGCCACACATTTCTAGATAAGTGTTTAGTAAATACTAAACATTACATAGTAAACACTAAACATTAAACTTGATATTATGCTCCCTTACGTAAAAAAGGATAAATTTATAAATTAAACCCACCGGCCCTAATCACATCCATTATTTTACATGGTAAAAAACTTTGCATATGCTAAAAATTCATTCAAAATATTCATACATCTTGTACCAACATTTTAAGGGGATCGCTCAAATAATCTTCTGGTTGTAAATTATTACTATCCTAACAACAATAAAGTCACCATCCCAAAAAATCCACTACAAAAATATCTCAAAACATATCACTAAAAACCCAAATAAGCAACAAAGCAAACTAAACCCACTACATAAATATCTCAAAATGAATCATTAAAAACCTAAATGAGAAGCAAAACAAACTAAACCCACTGCACAAATAT
Source organism: Torreya grandis (assembly GCA_037957365.1). Classification (NCBI taxonomy): domain Eukaryota; kingdom Viridiplantae; phylum Streptophyta; class Pinopsida; order Cupressales; family Taxaceae; genus Torreya; species Torreya grandis. The sequence goes on along the minus strand of JARHVA010004678.1, from coordinate 1,010,509 downwards.
CTCAAAACATATCAATAAAAACCCAAATGAGTATCAAAACAAACTAAACCCAATGCAAAAATATCTTAAAACATATCAGTAAAAACCCAAATGAGCAACAAATCAAACTAAATAATAAAGTAGAGGGTACTAACATGGTCATCCTAATCATGGTCCTTTTTGTATATGATGTTATCTCTTAGGCTTCAATCAGGGTTGATTCTTGTTCCTATGATGGAAATAAATGCCATGTGGATTAGGAAAATAATGAACGCAATGGGGAGGGGTGACAAAAGCTAAAATATTCTCATGAGGGTTAGGTTTAGGTTAGGGTGAATGGATGATAGTTGCAATGCACATATCCACATTGTAGACATTTTATGTGAATCTTGATGCCACTTTAATTTTAAGAGCGATAGATTGGTGGGGAGGGTAGTTTCATGATAATCAATGATCATGCCATATGCCATGACCACATCTTGGTAAACTCTACCCATAATACTTAGCCTTAATTAGTGACAACTAATATTTATCACTATTGACAATGTCTTCTTTAGGAACATATAACTAATTACTATACATGTAAATGATGTGACATATTTTTGTCAAATCATATTGATTCCATATGAAGCCGTATCACTAAAAAAAATAAGGTGATGTGGAGGGGTTGATGCACAAAGTTTGGGGGACAAAAAATATGACAGTCCCCTAACTTTGTAAATTTTTTTACAAAGGGCGTACACCCTTTTTTTTTTTTTTAAACAAATCAAATACACCAAAGGGTTAGTCCCAACCCTAAAGGGTGTACACCCTTTGTAAAGGGCATACACCCTTTGTAAAGGGCATACACCCTTTATATTGTAAAGGATGTATATCCTTTGCAAAGGACACACATCCTTTTCAAAGGGTGTACACCCTTTACAAAGGACGTGCATCCTTTCTAAAGGGCATACACCCTTTGCAAAGGGTGCACACCTTTTTGAAATCCATGTATGTGTTTTTTTTGTAATTAGAGGTATTTTCCATGTATTTTTTTTCACAATTAGAGGTATTATTTTTGAAAGGATATATTTAGTAAAATAAATGTTAAGTATAAGTTTGTAAACTTATACTTTAAATTTATTTTACTAAATATAAAAAATTAGGGCCACTCAGTATCCTCTAAAATTGATTACAGACTTGTAGGAGTTACCATTTAAAAGTTAGTTTTTCAAATTCCATTCCATTTAATACTTAGTTTTTAGAATTTCAAGATCAGAAGATAGAATGAGAAACAAAGTTTCAAATCATGTTACATATGTAATAGATCTAGATACCATTGAGGATTACATATATGTTTTACCTACTTAAGTATTCTCTATCTACTTTATCTAATTGAGTATGCTCTACCTAATTAAATAACCAAACCATGGCTTGATCTCAAGGAGTATGCCTTACCTAAATACACAAGCCATATCTTGATATTTATTATTCCCTATTGGTGTCAAATTAAGTGCTCCACTTACTCAACCTAGTCTACTTCAAGGTCCTCTAGAAAATTTCTTGTAATTAGGTCTCTTCCTTACCATAAATTATCTCTTGGTCTATCACAAAAGGTCTTCCAAGTATTGGTATTGAAAGACTAATGACCTTATTCTTTAGTATTATCTCTTGACTTCTTAGCCTCTATATTCATATCAAAAGACACTTTTATTGACTTAAAATAGGGTACTCAATCCCAAGATAGTAATCTACCTTCAATAAAAAACCCTTCTTTGACTCCTAAAGCACTCAATTATACATCATCACTTCTTTGAACAATAATATAAGGGTTTCACCAATTATTTGATTCAAGCTTCTTAGTGCATGAATAAATTCAACTCAAAACTCAAATGACAACTCTACCCTTTATAGTCTTATTAGGATAAATTCTACCTCTTAAGGACTTAATACAAAGAGGTCTACAACTACCTTATTTTTTGGACTCATTCAATTCAAAAACTCAATGAAACTATCAATAAAATGATACAAGACTCATAGATGTCTTTACACAATCTCAAGATACCAATTAGATCACCAAAGTGCCCAAAAACATGATTAAGTCCTAAGCATTGCTATAATATTGTGTATAGGTGTGTTTAGTCTTGAAAAAGTGTTATTAATCTAATCTCATCAAATGATTCCTATATAGTTTTATTAAGATGTTTGGAGACTATCTCTGAGGATAAGAAACCAATTTCCTTTATTACTTTCTTAAGAATTAAAATTCAATGGAAACTCTATGATTTAGGTCTAGATGACCTAATCTACTTATTTGGAAGGATATTGACTTGGCCTAATTGTCAAATGCTTTGAATCACTTTACTTTTAAGTATTATATAGTGTTTATATAATAACATTAGACATCCATAATAGGTTTATACTCAATCAACAATGTTGGAGATGTATTATACTTGGAGTTTGTTATCTTTGCCTTCAAATCTTCTTAACAACCTTGTTATCAACTTATAAAATGAACTTTAATTAATGGGTCTATCAATATGCATAAATGAATAACCTATAACATGCAACCTATATAATATATATAGTAATGATACAGTCCTTCATACATTACATCTACCACATACATGGTACTACATGCAGGAATTCAGTCACTCATATATAAGATCTTCATGTGGTCATGATATGGTCACTCATATTGGATAAAAATGTAGCTAATAACCCTAGTGCACTCCATTTCCACCTAAAACATTAACCCTAAATTCTTAACACTAAAAACTAAACCTTAAACCCTAAAAATTGAAACATAAACCCTAAACCCCAAACCCTATTCCATAAACCTTGAACTATGAACACTAAATAATATACCTAAACCCTATACCCTAAGCCTTAAACCCTTAACCCTAATACATTATCCCTAAACCAAAAACAATAATCCATAAACCCTAAACTATAGACTCTAAACATATAAACTTAAGACATTAAACCCTATAATTTATACCCTAGACCCTAAACCCTAAAACCTAAATGTAAGCCCTTAACCCTAAACCTCAAACCATAAACCTAAAATCCTAAATCCATAAAACCTAAATGTAATCCTGTAACCCTACTAAAACCATAAACCATAAGTCATAAACTTTAAACATTAACTCCTAATCCAAAAATTCTAAACCCAAATTGAAAACCAAAAATCTAAAACCTTAAACACTAAACTTAAATCCATAAGCCCTAAACACCAAACCATAAACTCTAAACCATAAACACTAAACCCTAAATCCTAAACCCTAAGACCTAATTCCTAAACACTAAATCCTAAACATTAAATACTAAACACTAAGTTCCAAAGCCCAAACCCTCAACCAAACCCCCAAGACCAAAACCCTAAACCTTGCACCTTAAACCCTAAATCCTAAGTGTGAAACCATAAACCCAAAACCCTAACCCCAAACATTAGGCCCCAAACCCTAAAATATAAAATCTTTATCCCTTGAGCCAAACCATAAATCCCAAACCTTTGAGCATAAAATATAAATAATAATCCCTAAATCCTAATCCCTAAGCCATAAAACTAAAACTTGAGCCCTTAATGCTAATCCCTATACACTAAACCCTAAGTTATGAATCTTTAACCATCAAACCTAAACCTTGAACCCTAAATCGATAAATCTTAAACCTCTAGCCATAAACCATAATATTGAGTTATCACCTATATAGAGAAAAGAGAGGGGGCATTGACTAATCCATATCTTGAAAGGATAAGGGTCATTCTAACCTATATAGAGAAAAGAATGACTAGGGACATTCGTGTAAAAGGCTTGAAGGTGGATTCAAGAGGAGTTCCTAAATAATTTATGGCTATTTTAATCAATGGGTATATCAATATGCATAAATTGATAGCGTATATCATTCAACCTATAACATACATATAATAATGATATAGTCATTCATACATTACATCTACCCCATACCCAATACTACATGTAGGTATGTTGTCACTCATATATGACATAATTATGTACTATTGATACAGTCACTCATACCAAACACAAATTTATCTAATCACCCTAATACACACTATTTACACCTAAACCATTAACCCTAAAACCCAAACACCAAACCCTAAACACCTTAAACCTTGAATGTTGAACCCTAATCCTAAACCCTAAACACCATAAACCTTAAACACTTAACCCTAATAAATAATCCCTAAACCTAAAATAATAATACCTAAACCTTAAAACCTATAACCTTAACATATAACCTTAAACCCTAGACCCTAAGCCCTAAAACCTAAACTTTATGTCCTTAACCCTAAATCCAAAACCATAAGCCTAAAATCCTAAATCCTAAACACTAAACCATAAAACCTTAACCCTATACCCTTAATATTAAATACTAAACCTTAAACACAAAATTAAAAATCATAAAACGTAAACCCTAAACACTAAACCCCAAACTCTAAACCCTAAACCCTAAACCTTGACCCCTAAAATATTAACACTAAACCCTAATCTTGAAACCCTAAGCAATAAACCCTAAACCTTGAAAGTTGAACCCCAAACCACAAACTCAGAACCATAAAACCTCAAACCCAAAACCATAGACCCTAAATCCTAAAACTAGATAAACCCTAAACTTTAAAACCTAAATGCTAAATCCCAAACAATCAACTTTAAACACTGAACTATAAACTTTGAAACCTAAAACCTTAACTTAAAACCCTAAAAATTAAAATTAAATGACAAACATTAAACATATATTACGTAGACCACACCACAGAGGAATGATGCAAGCATTTATAGTTCAACTCAACCCCCTTTCCACTTTCCTATCATAATTAGACCACATAAGCTCAAAGATTCCAATTCAAGGAGAAAACATGTCATAACAAAGTCATGGCACAAATGCTAATAATTTATACTCGTGACCTGCATCATTCTTTGAGAATAACTCATAAACATGAGAAGATCCAAAATGCTTCAGCCCTTTCACTCAATGATTTGGAAATAACTATGTCTAGAAGAACGAATTCACCTCATATGAAACAAGTGCAAAGAGGTAATTTTTGATTTATCATCATTTTTCATCATCCCTCATCATTAAAAATGATTTTTTGCCATGTAAGTGAAAAAGGGATATTATCTTATTTCCACCATGTAAATCATTCAATAATCTTCGTAAATTCACCCATCATGACCCTATCTAATCTACTAGACATGAACGAGAATAATCACCCTAGTATACTCCAATCAAAAAAAAAGAATTGAAACACCATTAAAGATTCATATGAAAAAGATATTATTTAATTTGAAACAAATTAATACTAACTACTAGATTGGAATGCACTCTACTAGATGAGGGAGTGACTAGGGATGATGAAGGAGTGATTATGTATGATGAGGGATAATGAGGGAATGGTTAGGGATAATGATGGATGAGGATATATGAGGAAGGGGTGATTAGAGATGATTAAGGATGATGAGGGTTGATGGAGTGATTAAAGATGATGTGGTACAATGAAAGATGATGAAGGATTGACTAGGGATGATAAGAAATGATGATGGCTAGTGAGGGAGTTATTAAGAATGATGAGAGTGTGAATAAAGATGATGAAGGATGATTGGAGAGTGATTAGGGCTGATTAGGGTTGATGAAGTTGATGAAGGAGTGTTCAGGGATGATCAATGACAATGAGGGATGATGAGGGTTGATGAGGGAGTGATTAGCAACAATGAAGGATGATGATAGCCAATGAGGGAGTGATTAGGGATAATGAGGGGAAATGAGAACCAGTGAGGGAAAGAATAGGGATGGTAAGTGAATACGAGGTTCGATGAGGTAGTGATTAGGGATGATGAAGGATAATGAGGGAGTGTCTTATGTGAATTTGGAGTGTTATAATATGACTTTATTCTATGTGACTTTGGAATAATGCATGAGATTGGAATTGAAGAATGCATGGATTGACCATCTATCTAACATTTGTTTTAGATAAAATGGTATATTTTTAGAATGAATTTTAATGGTGATTTAATTTATTCTATTTTGAATGGAGTCTATTAAGGTGATTAGCTACATTCATTTCTAGTATAAGTTATCGTATCATGATTATAGGTAGATGGCATGTATGAGCGAATGCATACATATATGTAATAGGTATGTGATAGATGTCATGTATGAGTGATCATATCATGACTATAAGTATGTTATAAGTTACATGATACAGGGAAGTTATTTATACATATTGATATAGCCATTGATTGAAAAACCCACAAATTATTTAAGAATCCACCTTCAAGCTCGGCTATTCAATCAGGTAGGGAATAGTCAAGTAGGTAAAGAAGGTAGGGCATACTCAATTAGGTAAAATATGGAGCGTAATAAATGGTATAGATATATTACATACATAACATGATTTTTAACCTTATTTCTCATTCTATCTTTTGACCCTAAAATTTTGAAAACTAAGTATTGACTGGAATGGAATTTCAAAAACTAACTTCTAAATGGTAACTCCTACAGGTCTGTAATCAATTTTAGAAGATGTCGAGTGGCCCTAATTTTTTATATTTAGTATAATAAATTTAAATTATAAGAATATAAAATTAATACTTAACATTTATTTTACTAAATATATCCTTGAAAAAATAATACCTCTAATTGAAAAACAAACAATGCATCTTTCAAAAGGGTGTACACCCTTTCTAAAGGTGTACGTCCTTTGTAAAGTGTGTACGCCCTTTGAAAAGGGTGTGTGTCCTTTGCATAGGGCGTATTCCCTTTTAACATTTTAATATGTTTTTATGTTTTTCCTCCAAATTTACCTTGGGTATAGGATTGGAGAGATTCGAACCTAGCTTGAAACTAGTTATGGAGCATCCCACTTAGTTTCTAGGAAATTTATGAGTCATTTTCATCTTTATCGACACATCTGATCAAGCAACTTTTACTATTTTAAAAAAAATTATATGGGTTTGTAGAGGAGAAAGTGTTGTTCTATAATATATAAATTTTTTTAATATTAGAATATTATTTATAGTTATTACTCAATTTATACATAACACAACTCATTATGGACTATATACATATCATCACAAATTCCCTTATAAATTTTTAAATATTAATCAAAATTTTATAAAACTGGTATCTCAACAATCTACACATTATCAACTATGTTTTTAAAAAAAATGATTTTCATGAAGTTAAGGTTAAAAAGTTGTGTTCGTACACTTGCAGTTTCAATTTTTTAGTTGTCTTGACTTGTAAAGTTTTTTAAAAATTATATCTATATAATAAAAAATATTTTTAAAAATCTTTGACATCTAATCTATCTGTATATGAAATTTCATACCAAAATTCAATCGTTTACTCAAAAAAAGTGTGTTTATACACATGCACTCTCCTTATTATTTTAAAAAAAAATTACCAACCTATTCTCATAAATTCATATATTTCACACACTTTTATCATATGGGTATTGGAAAAAATTATATATTTAGAAACTATATTCAAAATGCCACAATTCCTGTTTTTATGTCATTGTCAAATTCCTTTTCGAAGTGTCTCTAACACTCTCTCCAAGTTCAAATTTATTATTTTCTTAAAAAAAAGTGTCACTTTATACCCCCCTTGTCCCCCATTATCTTGCATCTACCTGGAGGTCCTACAATGTTCACACATATACTTACAGAATACACATTTTTGAGGGAAAAATAGGCTCACAATGGCCTGAATTAGACCTGTAATGACACTAACATGGTAAAAAATTAAAAATAAAAGAGTTAATAATAAATAATAAATTACCAAAATGGCCAAAAAAAGGCATTATGACTACCACTAAAAAGAATATATTACAGATATAAAGGCAAAAAACACCATATGGGGTCAAGAAATAGAGGGTTGAGTTACAGGCATTTTATGGTGTTTTTTTAAATCAAGATGTGAAGTGTCTTCAATGTGCAATATAACATTCAGGTAGATGAGTAATGCTACCCTAAAAAATAACCTTTGGTCCAAGCACCATGGAATTAGTTACCAACTCAAGCCATATTAACTCAAGAACTCCATTTCTTCCAAACAAATATGTTTACCAAAAAAGTGTCTTTCATGTTAAATAACTATAAAACTTACTATTCGTTTACAAATTTTTAAGATGGATTGGGAGCTATGTGAATTGAGGTGTCACCAAGGAGGTAGAGGATGATATGAGAGGCTCTCATATCTACTTGAAATAAATTCATAATAGTGGTGGGGTTGTATTTAATAATATCATCAATGCTAATAGTGAGTCCTCAATTGTAGAAAGTTATGATTAACATCTTTACCAACACTTGCAAAATTAGAGAATGAAAGTAATAGGTGTCCAACCTAATCATTTCAACTTTTCCAACATACACCAAACATGTACACAAAATAATTCAATGCAGTCATGTGAATAATGTCAGCAAGAACGAAATGATAAAATTGAGCCTAGATAGTAGAAATTATTAGGCTACAATAATATGAGCTTGTATAAAAATTATTCATGATATTATCTAGAATACCACATCAACTGAATTGCATTATAAAATGATGTTAATAAAACATTAGCATATCACTCTAGATAATTCTTTCCAACCATCAAAAGACCCTATTTTTACAAGAATGATCTAGAAACAACTTTTGATACATATGTGTCAAGTCAAGTGTAACTTTAAAAGGCACATTAGTCAATTTATAATATGGTAAAGGTTTTATCAATGGATTTTCATTAAATTGTATTAATTTTTTTAAAAATATATAGTATTAAATTAAATATATATTATTTAGTTAATATTATTATAATAGTTAATAAATACATAATATAGTGTACTTTATATTATATTATATTTAGTAAAATACATTAGAGGGCCCATATTGTACACCAACATTAGATTTAGTGTAATGGTGAGCTAGATAGTGATGGTGAGGGGCATTGACAAGATCTTTCAAGTTATATCATATACCAGGGGGCATAAAATTATATAATACTATATATAATATTAGCATCAATGAACACATTACCATTTGGAATATGAGCATATTTATTTATGGTGACATATGGATAATATTTATCCCATATAATATATACCTACACATTTGACTAAGTTAATTTTTAGATTGAGATGTCAATGCCCAGCAATGCAGAATGATACATGTCAATTATATCAAAGCAAGGTGGAAACATATTTCAATGGGCATGTTAATTTTAAAACCTTATGAATTTAAATCCAACATAAGATCTAAATACATTTACATTGATCTCCTAGATCAAATAGTTCAAGTGGAAAATGATGACCTTATTAGAGAGGAATGTGTGCATTTAGATGACTACGAACTCAAAGATTAAATATTTTTATATGTATTAATTTTATGTAGTGAATTAAATTAAATATTTAGAGTTAGCATGGGATTTTATTCCTTTTTAGGGCATTTTATGTTTTTCAAGCTCAAGAGGTGATGTATTATAAATTATTACATTTGTGTGTGTTATCAATAATGATTTATAGACCAATTAGTCTTTGGGAATGCCCAATTCATGGTTGGATCCAATGAATTATTCAATCATATTTAACTTTCTTGTCCACTAATATTCATCTTGACTAACCACGTATCTAAGTGAATGTTGAAGCTCTAAGAAATGATCTTAAATTTATTATCTTTGTCGAATAATAAAAAATTACCATATTCTAATATCATATCCTGGGATATCTTATTTGCACAATTCTAATTATTTTTTGAATCAACCATTGATGTTGGGATAAGACATTAAGGTCCCAAAGTGGATCTTATTATTTTCATTCAATCATGATGTTAATATATTAACACCTAGATTAGTTACATCAGCATTAAGAACATATGGAAACATAATGATCAAACCCCTAAAATAAATGGCAGGGCCATACAAAACATATTCACCATTTTATATTATTGATGGTAGATGATGACATCATGAGAGTTTATTTGATTACCATAGGGCTCCACATCTCATGTGAAAATCAATTTAATGATGCAATGTCATTGATCCTATGACAAGACATTTAGATCCCATAATCTATCTTATAGCTTCCATTCATCCATGATAATGATATATTGACACCAAGAGTAATTACATCATGCTTAAGAACATATGGAAACACCATACACAGACCCTAGGAAAGGGAAAGGCCATACAAAACATGCAAATGGTGAAAGATTCCAAAGGTAGAAAAGTAATGATGATGAGGGGTGATGACAAGGTTTTCCAATGATATTGTACACCAAGGGGGCCATATCAAACATGTGACCCAGATTCAAGGCATCTTTTAGATTTACATGATTGTCACTCATTACAAAGGGGTATATAGCTTGCAAGGTGGTGGCATCTTTGAATGGCCACAAGGATGTCATGAGAGCTTGTTTGATTGTGACAGGTCTCCACATTTGATGTGTGGTTAGAATCAATGATGTAATGCCATTAATGTGGGGATAAGACATTAAGGTCTTATAGCATATCTTTTAGCTTCCATTTGTCCATGATACATATTTCATTAA
>JARHVA010004678.1:777500-995000 GCA_037957365.1 Torreya grandis | reverse complement strand
TATATATATATATATATATATATATATGAGCTTTTCTATTCTCATTCTCACTAACATTAACAATATATATTGTATTCATAATAATAGTACTTGTGTCTCTTTATTTGGTGAATGGAAGAAAGGTATAATTTCTACGATGACGACAAGTGAAACCAATTTTGGGTATTTTTTTGGATGAGAGTTCCAATCAGAACCAATTTATAAATGCCCTCTCCAAGTGTTTTAGTGAATTTCAACTTATATTTCAAGAAGGGAAGAAGAAGAAACTTAATATTGGTATGGTTAAAAAACCCATTTGATTATGTGTGCATTGAATCAAAAGATTATGAAGAACTCCTCTTTGGCTTGGGAAGATGACCTACAAATAAGATAACACTAAAACAAATTATTGGTTAGATAGATATCTGAGTGGATTACCTAGTGTTAGCCAAATCCCAAAAGTAAGAGCTTCTTTGAGGGCTATCAATCCACACATTTTACACAATTAAGTTTATAAATAGAACTACAAATTACTTGAATCAATAATCAAAAGGTATTGAAATTGAATAGAAGAGATGCTTGCTAGGTAAATAGACTAGAAATGACTAATATAGCACTAAGCAAGTTGACACTAATGATAAATGGCTCGGGTCTATGTCATAAAATCAAGCAAGGGCCTGTGAAAAGGAAGGGACACAAAAAATTAGGTTTGGTTAGGGGTAAGAGGGTGCAAATAACTTTTTATTTTCCACCACAGTAACCATTGATGGTTAGGTTAACCATCAGTGGTTAAGGTGACCGTCAATGGTCAAGGTGATTGTCGATGGTCAGGTAGACCATTGATAGTTGAGACAACCATCGATGGTTACTATGTGTAGGTTTGGGTTGGTAAATGGTCAGACTGATAGGATCACAAAGTTAGATTTGAGAGATGGGTTGGTGTGGGGTTAATTATGAAATATAAATAAAGTACGTGAATATCAAAAAATAAATACTTAGCATACAGAAGGCTAGTTAGATGATTGGTTAAGGTGGTTGGCCTATTGGTAGATTCTAGCATGATTCTGATAGAGTAACAATACTTGATGCTTTGTAGAGTGGTGGTGATATGTTGGCTCTCTGATGTGATGGATAGATCACTGTATCACTGGTGATGATTGACCTAAAAAAACAAACTCTAGATGTACAATCTCTTGATAATAATTTTTTAGATGGATTTCACCTTCCTGCTCTTCTCTTCTTATAAGAAAGGAAAGGTACAATAATACATTAACTATATCTTATAATTTTAACTTACACATGTAATGGCTCACATGTAGATTTAGATGAGCTATTCTTAGAAAAGCAAGTCAGATGGTTTGTATGTTGGCTTTTGGGATGGTGAACACTGACCATCGATGGTCAAGGTGACCATCGGTGGTCATCTTGACCATGGATGGTTGAGGACCAAGGCAAAGAGTGGTTAAAAGGGTAGGTTAAGTCAGGTGGTCAAACTAACTTGGGTTAGGCTTGATTTATGGTTGAGAAGTCAAATTGGTCCCAAGCAGGTTCTAAGGTGGTCCAGAGGAATTTTGACATTTAGAATCATGGTGTGCATATTTTTGGTGTCCACATTTTACCCTTTTTTGTTATGTGTCTTTAAATTAACAAGTTATAAAAAAAAATAGATTGTTGGTCGAAGGTCTAGTTATGTTGAGTATGGGAGGAGGTGTTCCCCTTCAAATCAAGAGTTGATGAGGTAAAACAGAATTAGGTATGGCTTTGATAAGATGGATAAAGGTGATGATGAAGATGGACATCATGAAGGTGGGCGATAAGTTGGTCACTGAAGCACAAACAAGTACATAAAGTGTGACAAAAAGTGTGATAGCCAAGATTATGCATTGATGAGGTTACCATAGTTGGTAAAAATAAAGGTCGATGCTAGAAGTACAAGTGATAAGTGGACCATGTGACTATATTTAGGCATGGCAGTTGGGTACACTCATAAACACAAGTCTCTTAGGTAATGTCTATGATTTGGTGGGTATCTGACACAAGAAGTGCTCCCAATGAAAACATAAACTGGTCAAGTATCATGGGTATCCAAGGTAAGAAGTGATCCCAAGAAGACACAAGTGGGTTTGGTAGGCATGAGGTGACATAAGTTCAAAAGGTGGTCAACATGGTACTATTGTCATTGTAGTCAAAAGTACCAAGTAAAATTCATCACAAAATGTGCACTAATTAGGTTGAAATGGACCAATGGTGAGATGATGAGGTGGTCAAGTGGGTGGAGAAGTTAGTCTCCATGGGTGGGTTGTGTTATTTGGTTCTATTGAAAAAAGGGGTCTAATCTAGGTGAGATAAAAAAGGTGAGACTCCTAACCATCGATAGTCAAGGTGCTCAAGGGAGACCATCGACAGTCACCTTGACCATCAATGATCAGGGTATAAACCCTAAAAATTTTGATGGGTAAAAATGAATTTGAATATCATTTAGCTCATTTTCAATTTTGACTATGATGCTCTAGCAATTGGTGATTTGGTGATGGTATTATTGATAGTGAGTGTTGTGGTGTATTTGCTAAGTTGGATTGGTCAAGAGGATTAGGGTAAGATGTAGGATGAGTGCGGGTGAGGAAGAGGATAGGTGATTCAATGGATTATTCCTTGATGATGGTCAAGAAATGAGGTTGGTGTCACTCTTAAATTGGTAGATGTAGTTGTCAATTTAAAATTTACATTCAATTTGAAAGCATAGGGGATGGGTGGGCATGGTGTGACTTGACTATGCCTTAGGTAGGGTTTTAGGTTTGGAGGGTTAATTTTGTGGGTAAAATTTAAAATTGACAAGGTGGGGTAGGTTAACTAGGGTAGGTATGGGTATTAGGCTAGGAGTTAGAATAGATTAAGGTTGCTTGGGTGGTTGTTAGGTAGGGTAGGTCTGGGGGTGTTCTATTTGCAAAACACCCATAGTGATTGTTGATAGTCAGAACCAACCTTCAATGGTTGACATCTTGAAAGAGGTGGATGTCTGACTATTGATGGTCACCATGATCATTGATAGTTGCTTAGTGTAGAAATTAGTAGTCGATTTTGTTAAAAGTGCCTAAGGCATATAAGATGTTAATTTCTTTGTGTAAAATGACCCTATAGGTGTTAGGGTTTATAGATAAGGTAAGAGGGTAGTGCATGCACTAGTTAAATGGGTAAGATGGGTTGACTAAGTGTGTGTTCTAATGAACTATGTAGGCACAAGATCAAATTCAGATGCATAATTGGATGCCATGTATCTTTATCAAGATTCATCAGGGGATGACCCCATCAGATTGAGAACACATGGAGGAGGTTGGCTTAGGAGTGACACAACACTATTAACATGTTCCCCATGATTTATCCATGATTGTGGACCTCATTGAGAGATGGGATCTGACCATGAACACATTCCTACTACCCACTAGCAAGCTCATGATCCTACCCAAGGATGTGCATTGGATTACACAGTTGCCCCTATGAGGTAAGTTGATATACCACATAGAGTAAGAGGAGTGAGATGATCTATTAGATATTTTATATGGAGATGACCAATATCATTTCACATAGCACACTAAGGACTTCAGTTACTCTATGCTCTATCAAATGGCAAGGGATGAGAAGAGATTGATGATGATGATGATGATTATGATGATGATGATGATGATGATGATGATGATGATGATGATGATGATGATGATGATGATGATGATGATGGCAATGCCCTGCTTTGCCCTTCCTGATTCAAACAATAGGAGATTTTCATACTTACTACTGGGGGTGTTGGTTGAGATGCTTCTTGGGAGGATAGTATTTGACTGGAAACCTATTCTTTTAGTGTAGATCTATAGGGAAATGTGGGGATTCAGGGCCCATAAGAGGTATGGCATTAGTGTCAATCTTGTTCTACACTATTTGGAACATGAACACATCTAAGTGTTGAGGCTGATGGGATTATCATGGATGGGATATAGTATGATTGAAATCCAAATTGGATTAATGTGATGGAGAGATGATTTCACCACTTTAGGTATAAATGGAGGTGCACATGATGTAGATTGGTTCAGGGGTACACTGAGTGCACTGGTGATTAGAAACATTTTTTGAAGACCCTATGTCTATTTTCTAGTATGGCTTGGCTACAGGAGGTAGACCCTATCTCTCTAGAGTTATAGATGGATATTTACTAGGTAGGATGGGGAGGTAGAGCTTATCCCTTTTGATAGGGTACACTAATAGTTTGGCCTAGTTTAGTGTATTCTAGGTGTATTCCCTAGATACAAGTGTGAGGACTCAAAGATTTTACTCCTTGAGCCACATCTAGTACCAACTTTGCTAGATCACAAGTAGATGCCAGCCAAGCCACATATAGATGATGCCAGCTTTACAGGTGGGTATATGGCATGGTACCAGGCTTTATATGTGGCTATAGATTTTGGTGATGGTGATGGTGGTAAGAGACTGATGGATGTGGACCCAGTTGAGAGAGGGGGTTAGAGGGCATAGGTATAGGGGGTTGGCCTTGATGGATAGGTAAAATTGATGTTAGCCATTCCATAGGCATAGGTCATAGCATTGAAGGGATAGGTGGCTATTTTATAAGATCAGCTAACCACTATGATAGGTGAGAGGGACCAAGATAGAGATACACTAGCCTAGCTCACCTAAGAGCAAGATGCTTTGAGATAGGCTAGAGGAGCAGTAGTAACACCAACAAATCCAACAAGGACTATTGATATGTAGAGGTACATATCCACCATCTAGGAGTTACGATACTATGAGGCTATATTCTTCACTCACTACCAAGTAGAGCCCTGATAGGGTGAGTACAGAGCTAGCTTGGTAGATGGTGCTAGTGTGGCTTTTCTAGGTCAATGGGTAGTGTCTATAAGTGGATAGATAGGTACACTTAGGGGACAAGTAGGTACTATAGGGGGTAGGCACTAGGATCTAGTGGTAATCAAGGAGACAATGGTGCCCCTAGGGCATAACCATGACATAGTTCAAATATATTTATAAATTATTGTATATCTTTTTTATTCTAGCCCATGAGCTGATGTGGTGAGATTTACATTTTGAGAGGGATAGACATGTATATCTATTATATACAGTATGATACTATTTGACTCATGGGTTATATATATGGTCATTTTTATTGCTCATGTTCATGGTCTATGATTTGCTTTGATGTTGATGTTTATGATGCGATGTTTACATCTATTATGGATTATGTTTGGGTGATGGGTGCTAGACACTGATGGAGACTTTACCTAGCTAGGCATTAGATGGCTTTGATTTATGGGTATGATTTATGTCATGCTTGCTTATGACATGATAAATTTTAATGAGTATATGCTTCATTATTTAGATATAGACATGTGATGAAAATGGTTGGTTGATTTATTGTTCATGGATGTTATGATGTTATTATGTTTGTTATGGTTATGGTCATGTGTTTTCCTATGACACATGTGCATATACTTGTTTTTAATTTATTGTAAGATAAAACACATGAGGTAATTTAATTAACAACACTAGATGGGAGAATAAATAATATAATCAAGAGACAAATATCATAATGAAAATACCAACTGGTCATAAAAGGATAATAAGAGAGCAATAATATTCTCTATTTTGGTTGATACTAGAGGAATAAATTCTACCCATTTGGTGAAATATTCAGTTGTAGTGATGATAGAATGGTGTTGCTATAAATAATGATAGTTAATTTCACTAATAAGGTCTAGAACCTATTGTGTAAAAGGTTAGAAACTAGTGTAAATGTGAAGACTATGGCTAGATGTATGATGCAAATTGGTGTCTTGTTGACACTTAACACACCTTTTCACATAATTGCAATAATATTGGTTAAGTGTTGGATAATAATAACCAAGGCAAAGGATGAATTTAGCTATACAATTAGGCCACTAAAGTGTCCCCCATATATTCCATCATGCATTTACTTGATAGCATGAGAGGCTTCAAGATTGCGTAGGCAACAAAAGAGGAGGCCATCAAAGCCACATTTATAAATAATTCCTCCCATAATGGTATAACATGCGGTACTCTATATAAATTCTCTTCGATCATTCCTAGAAAGCCCAAAAGGAATGATGGTAAGGTTAAGATAGTTGAAGGTTTGTTGATACCAAAGGTCAGTTTAGGTCTCTTTCACATCAAAAATGGTGGGAGAATCTAGTTTGACATATGAAGGATGGGTAAATCTATGGATAACAACAAATAGGTTATAGTTAGAGGGTGCATATGGGATTTGAGAGGTGAGGGAAGCTATGTTATTGGCAAAATTATTGGTAGATCATGCAGTTGACTAGATGTGATAGTGTTCAAATGATGTTAAGAGTTCATCAACTAGTTGTTTGCATTATTGTGAGACATCATTTTTACACTGGTAAGATCCATTGATTTGATTGACCACAAGTTGGGAGTCACCAAAGATGTTGATTATTTTAACTCCTAGAGCTAAGGTGGCTTGAAGGCCTATCACTAAGGCTTTGTATTTAACCATATTATTGAAGGACAAAGGAAGAGGTTCACCATCAAAGGGATCAAGAATGATATGAGCTCCTCCACCATGTTGACACATTGATCTATCAAATAACATGGTGACTTGATAGGTGAAGTTTGCCTAAGAGAGGGTCATGATGGACTCATCAGGGAATTCAAAGAAGGTTGATTGTCTACTAATGGTGCTTTAACGAATTGGTTAGCAATGAATTTATCCTTAATTAACTTTTTCTAGAGGAACTCAAGGTCAAACTCCACTGAAATCATGAGCTATTTTTCCACACATTGGTTTTGGTATGGCTTAGAGTGCATTTACTTGAGTGGGTTGGTAGTGGTTATGACATAGGTTTGTGGTTAAAAAGGTAGTGATGAAGTTTGGTGGCCATGAAGACTAAAGCTAATAAAAGATTCTTGGTATGGGTGTATTGAGTCTCATACTCTACAAGCATGCAAATAGTATAGTAGATGGCTTGCTCTCTATGTTGTTCATCATGATGAGCAAGCATTGCCTCTAGGGAGTGGTTAGTGGTAGAGATATATAGGTAGAAAGGTCGGTCATCCTTGGGAGGAGTGAGGACAAGTGGAGGTAAAAGGTAATTTTTGAGTGAATTAAAGGCCTTTTGATAGTAATTGTTCCACTTTAAAGATACATCCTTCTTTAGAAGGTGATGGAAGGTTTGGCATCGATCCAAAAAATGGGAGATAAAGTGATGAATAGATTGAAGCTTCCCCTACAAACTATGGAGTTGTTTGAGGTTGATTAGAGGAATTATGTCGAGAATAGATTTGATCTTAGTGGGATTGACTTTTATTCCCTAGAGGGAGATAATAAAACCAAGGAGATTTCCTAATAAGACCCCAAAAATGCATTTCTTAGGGTTTAGATGGACATGATAATGGATAAGTCACTCAAAAATGATCTTGAGAATGGTTAAATGATCCTTTTAGAGTTTGGATTTTCTGATGTCATCCACATAGTCCTCTATAATTTTGTGGATAAGGTCATGGAATATATAAGTCATGGGACATTAACATGAAAGGCATGACTCTATAGTAGAAGGTTCCCCATGGGGTGGTAAAGGTGGTCTTGTGTTGATCTTAAGGGGCAATTAGGATCTGATTATAACCTAAAAATCCATCTATGAAATATAACATCATGTGGCTGACTATAAGATCAACTAAATGGTCAATGCTCAGTAGAGGAAAGTTGTCTTTAGGGAAAGTGAGGTTGATGTCACAAAATTCCACACAAATGCATAGTCCCCCTATGGCTTTGGTGATAGGTATGACATTAAAGACCCATTGGAGATAGTCAATGGGTTGAATGAAATTGATAGATAGAAGATGTTAAAGCTCTTCTTTGATGATAAGGCCTATACGAGGGTGCATGCATCAAAGTTTCTTCTTGATGAGCTTGGTGTCATAGTGGGTGACTATGTTATGGGTAGAAATAGTGGGGTCAATTCTAGCATGTTGCTATAATACCAAGCAAATGATATGTTGTGGTCTTGGAGGAACGAGGGGAAGTCCTGAAGTTCCTTGGAATTTAATGATTGGCTAATTGTAACAATACAGGGGTTATCCAGAGTGCCTTAGTGGCTCGGTGGTTGGTTAATTTAGATGGATAAGGAATAATTAGGTTGGTAGAGGCTTTCATCGGTTTGGTTGGTAAGATAGGAATGTGGATAATGAAAGGTGTGGGTTGGTCTACCAATGATGTGGTTAGAGGTTCTTTCTTGGTGATATAAGGTAGCCCTAATTACTACCAAAATGTGGCTTAATTCATGTTCAGGTTGGAGATAAATTATAATTTCTACACTAACCTAGAGAATGGTTTATAGGTTGGTTTTGTCCCCTATATAGTGGACTTGAATGATAAGCCCATAGGTTGAGATAGAGGTATGATGACCTCATCCTTTTCCTAAATAAAAAAATGTAAGGTTTGAATGGGTGAATCCTCTATGGGAGGTGCAGACATAGGGGATTCCTCTTCGATAATGATCTCTAAAAGGGTACTAAATTACTTAATGGTTGAGGGAGAAGGTAAAATGGGTGTTTGTTCTAGTACATCAATGGAAGAAGGGGTTGATGGATCCACTACCTCAATAAGTAGAGGAGGAGAAATGGGTACTTCCTTAGTTTAGGTCTCTAAAGGAAGAGAAGGTAACTCTACTACCTCAACAAGGGGAGATGGCAATGAACAGATACATTAGGGGGTAGGTTTTTCAGTAATGAGCATGCCAAGAACCATGTTAATAGTATGGGCATCATGAGAACACTCAACCTTTTTTCTCTCATTTTTGGTAGGTTCATAATTGGGGAAAGGTTGCCTAAATATGTCAAGGGCTTAGTTTTGAAGTGCATTGGGGTTATCCAACATAAGCTCCCCCTTGTCAATGAGAGATTAGACAATGCTCTTGAAGGTATTACACCTACTAATGTTATGCCCAACTACTTGATGGAAAGTGCACAGATCATTCTCATTGTACCAACTAGGTGTAGAACAAGAAGAATCAAATTTTTGAGGTGGTTTGATAGGAGGAAGTTGTATGGTGTTGGCCTTCAATAACTTCTCTAGGATTGAAGCATAAGATTCTCCAAGTGGAGTAAATTACTTTTGGGTGTTCCAGTTTTGGTTTCACATGTTTTGTTTTGAGGATATAGAGGAATTTGGTTGGTTTATAAATTGTGGAGAAGTGGATTTAAGGATAACCACATTCATAGTCCCCTTACTTTTGGTCCTAGTGTTGGTTTGGTTTTTTAGTTTAGAGGAAGAGGCCTCATTGGTTTTGTAGGTAGAGTTAATATTTTTTAGTTTTAGCTTTCCTTCATTAATGGCTTTGTTTTCTAGCTTACATGACATGGTAAAATACTCATCAAATATTATAAAGCTTTGAAAATTTAGTGTAGAATAAATGTGTTTGGTAAATGCCCAAGCAAAGATTTTGATTAATTTAGGTTGGGGTAAGGAAAAGGAAAGCTAATTGATTAGGCTCTTCCAACAAGATATAAAATCAAAAATAGATTCATAATCAAATTATCAAATAGAGTAACGGTTAGTGATGGAAACATTCTTAGAGATATTTATCAAAAATTGATCCAAGATAGTTTGGGCCAGCTAGGTGAAGGAGAACAAAGAGTGTTTGTTTCTGGTAATGTACCAGTCTAATGTTAGACCGAACAGGGACATGGGGAAGGTATGAAGAAGGAAGGTGTCATCATAGGAAATAAAATAACATGAATGCCTAAATTCCCTAAGGTGTTATTAGGGATCCTCCTTAATCTAAAACTTGGAGAACTTGGGAAGCTTCCACTGGGGAGGATAGGGTTGGATAGGGGCAGATGGGTGAATGGGTTCGTTACAGATCTGATCATATGATAAGATGTTATGAGCTCCAAAAATGGATTAATTTAAGGTATTCATCTTATCTATGAGCATCTTTATGAGGTCTACTTGGGGTTGTGCATTTAAAAGGTTGTAAGGTGCATATTATTATGGTGGTTAGATGACATATTGATAGTGGATAGGAGGTTGGGCAGCCACCACATATTAGTATGTGAAGACCGATGGTTGGGTGGAAGATATATAAGGGTAGGTGGATGAGGGTGGTTGGGTACTAGGTAGAGGTACATGCCCTTGTGGTTTAAGGATGCAACCTAGGTTTCATGCAATGGGTACCTATTGGGTAGGAGTGGTGGTTAGGCTAGTGACCAAAGGAAGCATAGTGACCTTTGTGCTAACTAGGGGTAAGGTATAAGGTAAGGGAACCAAAATATTTTGAAGTGGGGTAGTGGTTAGTGGATTAGAGGTACCTAGAGGAAGGTTGGCAATGCTAGTAGTAGGTATTCCCATGGTGAGGGTAGCATAGGTGGCTAATGGTTGGGTTACTCCTAAGGTCGAGGAGTCATTGGTAGGGATGGAAGGTATAAGGGTTTTTGTAGGTTGGGAAAGTTAGTTTTCCATAGTAGTATCAAAGGGGTTGTTGGTGGATGATGAAGCTTGGGTAGCTAATGGTTGAGTAGTGACTATGGAAATAGAAGTATTTCCCATAAGGTGGGTCCATAGGTGAAACTGAAGCATAGGTACAGTAAGGCATAGTGTTGAGGTAGTGCTAGATGGCCACAGGGTTGTTATCTAAGAAGGTGGAAAAGTTTTCATCTCCATAGGGAACCTCCCAAGGGAAAGGAGGACTTCCCAAAGGGTGAGAAGAGTCTATTGGTTGTCAATTTCTGAGGAGGTGACAGAGGCTGATTGGTTTGGTGATGGGATCTATTCTACTAGGTTATTTTGTTGCTAACAAGTTAGAACCATCTAAGGTAAGGGAGAGAGAATACACAAATAATCTCACCACTCAAATAGAGATAAGATAAGAAATTATCAAAGAAATCAAATCACACTCTAAAATGTATGTTAAGCCCTAGATTTCCTTTTTAGTCTCTTTTTTGGGTTATGCCTTAAGCTTTCAAGAATTTGTGTGACATAAGCTTGGCTTGTAGAATAGGTACTAGAGAGGAAATCTATGGATGGTTTTAGGTTGTTCAGGCACTCAAAAGGAATCAGTATTGGGAATCAATACATGGTTTGGTATTAGGGCCTACCCCCTCACTCCACAACACACCACAATGATAAGGGTGTTGGGTGCTTATTCCAATATATACTAGTTTATATAGTTTATACTCAACCAGAGTGCTGAGTTGGTTCTCCCCTTGGTAATATCCTCCAAATAGGATCATTGAGAAAAGGTAAGGTGACTGCTAGGTGATGAAATCCTAGTCGAGTCTTGTCTCAAGTCTATTTAATGTTTAATTGATGAAGGTGGTTTGGTTTAGTGTGTGCAACAAAAAGTGATACTATGATAGGATTACTTTTCTTTAAGTTAAACTTTTGATTTCATTTATGAGCATGAAATATAGAGAAGAATATATATGCAAACAAAAGAAACCCAAGTAAAGACACAAGGGTCCCACTAGGTGTGATAGAATGTTTTAGTGAATTTTATCTTATATTTCAAGAAGGGAAGAAGAATAAACTAATTACGAGTATGGTTGAAAAACCTATTTGATTGTGCATGCATTGAATCAGAATATTGTGAAGAATTATGTGGCTTTGGAGGATGACCTACAAATAAGACATCACTAAAGCAAATGGTAGGTTAGATAGATGGCTGAGTGGATTAGCTAGCGTTATCTAGATCCCAAAAGCAAGAGTTTACTCAGGGGCTGTCAATCCACATGTTTTAAATAATTAATTTTATAAATATAATGATAAAGTAATTGCATTAATAATCAAAAGCTACTAAAATTGAATACAATAGATGCTTGCTAAATAAATAGACTAGAAATGACTAATATAGTGCTAAGAAAGTCAACATTAATGCTAAATGGCTCGAGTCTATTTCAAAAAATCAGGTAAGGGTCTATGAATAGGAAGGGACATATAAAGTTAGGTTTGGTTAGGGGTAAGATGGTGAAAATAACATATTGTTTTTTTTCCATAGTGATCATTAGCGATTAGGTTGACCATCAATAATTAAAGTAATTGTTGATGGTCAAGGTTACCATCAGTTGTTGGACAGACCATCAATAGTTGAGACAACCATCAGTGGTTGAGACAACCATCAGTGGTTACTATGTGTAGGTTTGGGTTAGTAAATGGTCAAATTTATTGGATCACAAAGTTAAATTTTGAGAGATGGGTTGGTGTGGGGTTAATTATGAAATACAAATAAAGTAAATGAATATCATAAAATAAATACTTAGCTTGCAGAAGGTTGGTCAGGTGATTGGTTGAGGTGGTTATCCTGTTGGTGGATTTTGGCATGATTTCAATAAAGTAACATTAATTGACAGAGCAGCAATGGTAAGTTAGCTCTTTGACATGATGGCTAGATTGTTGGTGATGATTGACCTAATAAAAAAAACTCTAGATACAGAAGCTCTTGATAAAAAATTTAGATGGATTTCACCTTCCTTCTCCTCTCTTCCTATAGGCAAGGAATGAGAGGTGCAACAAGATGTTAACTAGGTCTTCTAATTTTAACTCATGCATGAAATAGACTGCATGAAGATTTAGATGAGCTATATTTAGAAAATAAAGGTGGATGGTTTGCATGTTGGCTTTTGGGATGGTGGACCTTAACCATCGATTGTCATCTTGACTGTCAACATTCAAGGACCAAGGCAAAGAGTGGGTAAAAGGGTAGGTTAAGTCAGGTGGTCAAACTGACTTGGGTTAGGATTGGTTTATGATCAAAAGGTCAAATTGGCCCCAAGGGGCTCCTAAGGTGATCCATGGGAATTTAGACATTCAAAACCATGGTGTATAGATTTTTAGTGTCTACACCAAGCACTATGGTTGTTTGATCCATCATAGCATAATCACAAAGTTTTAAAAAAAAATTGAAAGTATTTTTTCCAATTCTTTAACCCAATAAAACACTCTTAAATATATGGTCATTATGATAATATATGGTTGAAAAAATACCTCAAAGAGACATATGGTTTCATTGAGATGATGTTTATTTCAATCATATATTGACTGAATTAAATAATTTTGTGGAAGCTACATATTATATTGACATATGTGATGTGTCATTGATATTTTCATGTGTCAGGCTGGGCTTCTTCAAGTCCATCACTTGAAATATCCTATAATTACCCATCCCCATCACCATCCATCCCACCTTGAAATGTTTAATCACTTTCATGTTCTATATGGATTTGCCCTTCTCCTCCAAACAAGGTCAAAGGTCATAGGTTTCTCATGGGAAATTACTATCAGTTTACACTCTTTCATGTAATCCTTAGAAATTTTTTACAATCATCTTAGGTCTGATATTGATTGTGCCTAGTGAGAATACTAATTTATTTCTCTCAAGCTAAAAGAATGAACTTGAAAATGTGTAATGAAATTTACATGATAAAGGCATAAAATTAACTATAGAGGTGTAATTATTATCGATGCAACAAATGACAGTAGTCAACTCTGATGACACATTCATCTATCCTTACCAATAGAAAATAACCAATCAAATATGTTGACTCTATGTAAGCTACAAGACCCTCTATAAGGGGTGAAGGACATGCAAAGTCTTGAATTTGTTTATTACAACTAAGACTCATGCACATATGCAAGGTTATAATTCATAATTGTTTTTGGTCAATTAAAGGAAAATTCAAGTATCAATGCACATTAATGAATCTAATATGTAAATGATAAACATAGACAAATTGTGCCTAAGAACATGGGAGATTGTAAAAGGGTTTCCATGTCCTAGGTCTACCAATATGCCATTAATTAGTCTCATGGAGGACATATGGAATGATTTATGTGATTTGAGAGTAGCTTGTTTATATTGAATCATGTTGTAAGTCATATCTATCATATTTTGTAGGTAATTTAATGTTTGATTTTCTTGGAATTAGGCAAAATACAGGTTCACAATGGAAAATATTAAATTCAGTGTGTCCATATGTGACATTATTTCCTATCTACTTAACTTTAAAACAATACATCTCACTCATGAGATTTTGATTTGGATAAACTTACAAGTTTTATTTCATATATACAACCCCTAAACTCCAAAGGATTAATGATGTGGTGATGGTCTTCCCTATGAGAATCTTGTTGAAAATGCATCTACAGTTTATTTTGATTGACATCAGAATTTCCCACATCATGGCAATGATTTATTTTTATTGATTCAAATAATAGGAATTGACTATTGACAATGGGAGTGAAACCATAGACAAGTGGAAGATTAAATTTATTCACCATATGAACGAGCCAACACACCACCCATCAAAGTACTGTATATTTGTCAAATGTTTTAGGCTTCAAGTAGAATATGGCATTAAAATTAGTTTGTTTGAATACGACATTATTTATTTCCTTTGTAACTTTAAAATATTATGTCTCACTCATGAGAGTTGATTTGATTAAAACAAGACTTCATGTTTGATGTGTGTATTGAACCAATGATGCAATGTGGGGATAATATATAGAGGTCTCATATTCTATATGGTTGCTTCCATTCATCTATGTTTCCAATATATTACCACATGAAAACAAAAAATTACACCCCTTCGAGCATTCCTTACACTATTGGGGCAATTGCTAGTGAGTATGTTATGACAAAATAAGATTCATAAACAATTTAATTTGAATTACATACAAACACCTTAAAAATTTTATTATAATGTCATAAGAAGAGTGATCTTTCCTTTATTTATTTATGTATTATAAATATGAAATTAAAAAATACCACGAACCTTTTGATTATATTTTATATGTTTTACTAGGTTTTATATGTTTTTTAAATATATAATTTGGTTTTTGGCTATCTAAATTTTATTTATACAATATACTCCAATATTTAATTTGAAAATATTTAAAAATTATAAAGGTTGGCATCAATATAAATGAAATTATATTTTATACATACCTTATGGGTGCTCTAGATCCATTTGATCTAGAACCTTTAAAAGTTGATGTTAAATTATTTTACAAATCTTTGTTTTTTATTTTAAAATTTTAATTGGTTATGTTTAGTCACCACTGGATGATAAATAATTAAATTAAATTAAATATATGTTACTTTATTGTTTGTTTCAATTATGTGTTGTCACCGATGCATCATAAATAATTAAATAAAATTAAAGATATATTATTTTATTATGTGTTGGGTTGTGGTACAATAGTTAAGTAGATGTATTATTATAATGATGACCAAAAATTAAATAATCTACAAAATTAAATATTAACATATTGATATAAGGAAAATATAGACACTAGAACTCCATGAAATGGTCATGTATAACCATTGATGCAGAAAAAGAGGGTAAACTTTTGGAGACAATCACTTTTGATCCATAGTTCTGTTTGAATCCATTTTCATGCTAAAATGACTGTCTCAAAAATTTCAATGAAGTTATAATCTAGCTTATCTAGTTATATATTTTTTTAATATTTTTTAGAGGTTATACCTAACCATATGACGGTCCAAAATTACAGTTTAATATTATTTTCAAGTTTTTTTCTAAATTTAGAAATTGCCTATTTTTGTAACCATACTTGAACTTTAAATAAAATTCCTCTGATAGGTTAATTTTAGTGTTTAGTTTATTTTTGAATATTTTTAGATTTGTGTGCGCTTGTATATGAAACTTACTAAAAATAGCAAGTTGACTTTTATTATTTTTAGAGTTCTAAATTTTACATGTCAACTCCAATTTTGAGTTGAGGCTTATTTATGCATGGTTTGTAATTATTTGAGTCATTCGACATGAATCAATATGGGTTATTAGTTTATAAGCTTTGCCTATTGATAATTTATTGTCTTGATAGTATTCAGGTTCATTATTTAGTATCATAGTAAGTTCGAATCTTGGAAGCATAAGAGATGGTGAGAGGACAAGGAGAAATCACTCAGATGAACCAGACTATGCAAGAGATGCAAAGACAAGTAGAATAATTAACTTATATTATTTTGAATCAAATACAAATAATAGCATAAGATGATGTAGAAGATGGCACAAATCATGAATATGAAATTTTGCAAGAGGAGGAGCAACAAGAACATCCTACATCAATGAAAGAGAGGATGGTTAGAGATTTAAAAGGAAGGAATTAAGGAATCAAGATTGACACTCCATAAAATGGTGTAAGTTTAAACCCAAATGAGTTAATAGAATAGATGAATAGTATGGATAAGATTTTTTAATGGAAAATTATGAGAGAAGACAAGAAGGTAAAGTATGCATGTATAAAATTGAAGGGTCATGCAATGATTTAGTGGGATCACCAGTAAAAATAAAGACATAGATAAGGTAAAGAGAAGATCAACTCATAGAAAAATATGGAGAAGAAGATGAGGGATAAATTTCTTCCTATGGATTATACACAAACCCTATATACAAGATTCTAAAATTTGAGGTAGAAGGAGCACAGTATACATGAGTATATAGATAAATGTTACAAGCTTTCCATATGAGTGGATCATGATGAAATCAAATAATATATGGCCACAAGGTATGTAAATGGTTTAAAGTTTTCTATTCAAGATGTTAAGCATGCATATAATACTTTGCTTGGAGGAAGCTTATCAATTAGCTTTGAAGGCAAAATAAAAACAAAATAAACAAAATTTTAGAATATCTATTAGGACAAGAAGAGGAATATCCCCTCCAATAAGGGGATGAGGTGGATTTAATACAAATATAGGTGGGTTCAATACCACTATATGGGAATCATCACATAATACAAAAATAAAATAAGATAATAGACAAGGGTTTCAATACCAAAAAAGAGGAAGAATATTTCAAAGAGGACAAAGCTATGGTGGTGGTAGAGGATGGTTTCCAAATCAACGTGGGTCTTATGTTTGTTAAAAATGTGGAGAAGAAGGACATAGAGTGTTTTATTTTACACACTAATAAGATAAATAAAGGAGGCAATAGGATCTCCCAAGATTAAATTTAGTTGAAGCTAAAACATAAGAGAAAAATATTGAAGTTGCAACAATAGATATTGGAAAAATTTCATGATGAGAAGAACAATAGTTTCTCCAAATATTGAATAAGTGTAGAATATATAAGTTTGTGATACATGGATATGAAAAAATATATTTTGAATAAGTTGTAATTCAAAATTTAAGATATGCAAAGTAATTATAGATGGTGGTAGTTGTGAATATGGTTTTTAAGGACATGATTGAGAAACTAGGTTTGTAGTGTGGAAAATATCTAACCCTTATTGGATTTCATGGTTTAATAAATAGAATTAAGTTATAGTATATAAAATATGTTTAATTTTATTCATGTAAAATGTGAGATTGTAAAACTTCAATATGGCTAAGACACCTAATCCATAGATCCTCCTATTGGCTATATAACCCTTCTAGGCCACTTCTTTCACTGATTCCCAGTCACCCAAAACTTTTCAAACTTAGATTTTTTAGACCCAGGAATCCCTTTAAGGCCCAAATCCATCCCCTTAGGTCTCATCCCATTATGACAATAACACTAAAATAGGATAGGGTCATTGGAACCTAGGGTGTCTTATATTTGGTGTTGTTGTCCAAGTTCACTTAGGCCTCTAATTATTAGATTATTTTGGTCCCTTATCTTTTTCCTTGTCAACCTCACATGAATTCATTTAACCCATAATCATTAATTTCCCTATAAAAGGCAATTATAAGTCCATTTATAAGGGTTGGCACTCATTTTCAAGAGAGACACAAGAATACAAATAAGTACACTCAAGCACTCCTCCCTATTCTTTGCATATAGCCTCCCAATATTATTCAAAGCCTACTCAAATCATTGAACTAGTCCCTAGCCAATTGAATCACATCCAATTTCACATTTTAGTTGCATTGATAATACAAAAATTGCACCAAACACTTCAATATGAGAATTACATTAACTTGATCCCTCTTTAGAGCATTAGTATGTAAGTAGCATGTCCACACACGAGGTGTGAAGTGCATTTAGTGTATCCTTTACACACTAACCCCTTCTCTCTCTTTCTAAAGTTTACATTCAATTTCAAGCACTAGGAGCTCCTAAGGGTTTTTAAGATTAAAAAAAGCATAAAGTGATATCTATAAGGTTTTAGACCCTAAAATTTTAGTGACAAGGTAACACAGGCATTTTGAATAGAACCCAGAAAGCTTTTAACCTCACGACAACATCGATGGAATATGACTATAGTGTTAAATAGCATAGTGTCCTATTTTTTATGCTCTTATTCAATAAAAAAATGAAGTCTAGAGACCTATTTTTTACTATTTCTCAGTCTTGCTCCTCCAGTATCAGACCTTGTCTCAATCTAGATCAACTGGAATAAGCTAAGTTCTAATTTCTCTCACTTTCTGCTATAATTTAGAAAAAGTAAAGATATAATCTATTTACACAAATTAGTAGGTTAATTATTGCATATTTATTTACCAATTTACATTTATCATCCCTTTTATTATTTAGGAATATAACTCTAATATTCTAAAAATAATAAAACATTTGGTGAACCCGACTTACTTCAAATTTTCACACAAAAACCCTAAAAACTCTAGGGTTAATTATTTTTTATTTATTTCAATATTTTATTGATTTTTCCTAAATTTAAAAATTAAAAAAAATACAAATTAATTGAAATATTTTCAATATATTCACCCAAACCCTAGTTTGCACATACTAGGTCATATTTGCATACAAACACTTTCAACCCACTAAGAAAAATATATTGCTAATTTTATAAATATTTTTAGATTTTTCCTAAATTTTTAAAGATAAATTCTACAAATTCATAACAAATTTTTCAAATTATTATACTAATTTTGAAAAAAATTATTTTGAAATCCTAGTTGCATCAACTAGTTCCCAGTTATTTTTCCAAGTTTTTCCAATCATTTTCTACATTTTTTAGCTAAAAATTTAACTAAAAAAATCAATTTCAAATTCAAATTTTCATATTATTTTACAAATAATATTTTTTTTAAATCCCTAGTTGCATATACTAGCATCTACTTGCTTTTGAGGTATCACCTTACATGTTTGGCAGCTTAGTATCCATTTTTGCACAAATTCCAATTCACTATTTTTTGGACTTTGCATTTCTTATATTTAGTACTTTCAATTTATATAATTTCATATTAAAACATATTGCAAAATATTTCAAAATATTTCAAATTTTTTCCTACTTTACCAATGGCTCAATATACCAGTTTTGATGAACGGATAAAAAAGAACTTCAAGAACTCTTAACCAAACATCTAGATATGCAAAATGACATGATTAGAATTTTAAAAGAAGAACAAAAAAAAGTAATCAATGGGAAATATTTTCAAACCATAGAGCAGCAAGTTGCAAATGACACTATGGGGGAAATTATATCTCAACAACCCCCTATATTAACCCAACCTTCTTCCAAGCCACCAGCTACAACTAGTACATCCCTATCTCCTAGTGTGGTATCCATTATGCAAGAGATAAGATCTCTTAAATCCAAGGTTCAACATCTTGAGAAAGGTACCACTAGACCTATGTAGTCTTTGTATTCTTTTACTCTTTTGCTTACACTATTGACACGTTACATTGCTTTTACACCTTGCCACAAGGATTTGTTCAACCCAAGTTTACTCTTTATGTTGATAAGGGTGATCTAGAGACATATTTGAGAGATTTTCATGTAGCATTTTTTTATTATGTACCCAATGACTAGTTACTTACCAAAAATTTTCCATGGAGTTTAAAGGATTATGATTTACAATGGTTTTATAATCTACCAAGTCAGTCGGTCATGACATTCAATCCTTTTGCAGACATGTTCCTAGTATATTTTAGTATCAACATTGGTGATAAGGTTTCATATGCATAGATTGCACAACAAAAATAAAGGTCAAATGAGCCCCTCATAGATTATGTTCTTAGATACAATACTATTTTGGCTAAACTAACTAGCCCCATGGCTGATCAAGAGCTATAGGACATTTTCAAATAAAGACTTCTACCAGCATTGCATGAATCTATTATGTTCAAAATATTCTCTTCCTTCACCGAATTATGTCATACATTCAAAGGAAGAGAAGTCAAGCTAATTTCAATGAGCAAACTTAAGTATTCAAGTATCCCAAATGCAACCAATAAGAGTAATATAAAATTCCCATACAAGGTTCAAATCAATGATAATAAGAATTAGAATCAACCAACAGTTAATACAATTTCCAATCCCCCTCAACATGTCATTCTATTAGCACCTCCTCATTGTGCATTTACCAATCTACTAGTTTCTCCAACAAGGGTTTATAGTAGTTATTAGAATGTAACATCATCACTATTCCTCCTATCCAAGAAGTATATCATACAAATCCTCTTCCACAGGGATATGATCAGCATGCATTTTGTGATTTTCATAGGGCACCAAACCATATAAAAATTAGATGCATCAATTTGTGACATATGATATAGGATTTAATTGATGATAATCTACTTGATCTGGGCACTTTAGTTGAACCTCTAAAGGCCAAACCAACACAATATAAAGCTTTGAAAATCTTTTCATATCTATTTCCACAACATTATAAATAATAGCAAGGGGACAAATTAGGTGTTCACCATACATACCAAGCACCTTTAGTTGAGTCACATCCTTTGAGTGGTATGATAGGGGTGTATGAGTCCAAAGTTCCAGCCATGCCTTCAATATATTTTTTAGATCATGAGATTATAGAGGATAATACAGGTTATAATGCACTATTTATCAGAGCATATATTCATAATCAGTCTATTCACAGTGTACTCATCAATAATAGTTTCAGTCTTAACATGTGTACTTTCACACTACTATAACATTTGGGCTATTCAGAATAGGATATCACTTTGACAAACATAGTTATCATTGGTTTTAGTGGGCATATATAAAATTCATTGGGCTAGATAGTACTTCTATTACAGGTTAGTCCTACATATGTGACCACACCATTCACTATAGTTCCTAGTGCAGGAGTTTTTGACATATTACTTGGTTAACCATGGATTCAAAAAATTAGGGCAGTACCTTTTATATTTCATAGATAAATGAAATTAATTCACACTAATCAAGTTATTATAGCTGGTGGAGTTCCTTATGAGTCACCACTCCCCACTTCAGAGCCATCTACTAATTTATAGTTATCAGTTCTAGTTCTTCCACCTATTTTAGTTTCCATTCCAGTTACAATTCAACTTCTAGTTTAGAGTCAAGCATAGTTGTGGCATACATCTCTAGTACAAAGGGTTCATACACCCCCATAGTTTCAAGATTCTAGATAGCTTCCATCTAAAATGTTCACACCTAGAGCAATTACATTACAATCTCATACAGTTACATAGAGAACACCTATTCATAGAGCTTCTTCTCCTACTTTTAGATGGGTCCCTAAGAGACCTAAAATTACATCCACTTCTCATAGTCATAGGGGGACCCCACATTTAGTTTCTACCTTAGAGATTTCAAAGTAGTTACAACATACACAGATTTCAACTGCACAATCTTAGACACTCAATCATGCCTCATGATCATGCACAATCCCATTATTTGATACAGGACACCATGACAAGGGGTCTCATCTGAGACTATTCCATTAGTATCATTTCTTTCTAGCACTAATTTTACATAAACTCTCTTGCTTGATTATATATAGTTCAAATATTTTCAAAAATATAAAAACAATATAAAACTTCAAAATAAAAAAACATTTAAAAAATTACAAAAACACCAAAAACATTTTTGATTGTATGCATCATTCATGTTTACATTACTACTATCATTCTATGACTTACATTTTTTGTTTTATACTATTGTATGCTGATTTATATACACTATCATGCTTCACTTTATCTCTTTTGAGTGTGTGTAGTGACGTCCATCTCTTTGATTGCTTTACTCTACCCATTGAGGGGGCATTTCTACTTTTACATTTGAGACACACTTTTATATACATACCCACTAGGGGCATCTTCTACATAACTACACCATCTAGGTTATGTCATTCCTACACTACACACTCTGAGTTATCATACTGATGCACATTCCTTACTAGATTACATAGATTACTACATTAGCATTACACTAGTACCTAGCACTTGTATATATTGCTAGATTACATAGATTACTACATTAGCATTACACTAGTTCTTACTCTTACTTTCATTTCTTGCTTAGCATAGCTTGTGTGATTGCATTTCTAGTTCTAGTTTGTCTCTTGCTTATGCCTTAAGACATTTGCCAATGCCATTTACTTATATTTCATGTGTGTGCCTTAGGACATGTATCAATGTCATTTATTTGTACTCTTTCATGTGATTTTGGCCCTTGTGCCACCTTTATTTATTTACTCATATGTGTATGTCACATTTAAACATGCCTTCCATGCTTGTCTTTTAGTTTGTGTGACATGTGTCCATGTTCCTTATTTGCATGGCCCCTTGGTCACCCTTGTATGCTTCTTACTTCTTGCTTCATATGCTTGTTTACTTGTATGCTCCTCACCATGTGTAATGCCATGATTCTAATCATGCCTTTATCTTACTTCTTGGATGCCATGATGGACATCATACCCCATCCCTCTATGCTTACTAACAAACTAACAACTAACAAATAATATCTAAAATTACCAGTCTAGTTCAATATCATGCACATGATCTTACATTTTTATATATATCTAGGCATACCCTTATTGATCTAACAATCTATCAATTCAAATATTTCTATATCTTAAAATATCTTGTCCAATATTCAATGTTATATCTTGCATCTATATAGTTTAACACACTTGCAAGACTCTTTTATTCTGAGGGCAGTCATTGCAGGTTCATCATTCCTACCCTCAAAAGAGAGGGCATCACATAGGGGTTTTTCATAGAGATCAAACCTCCTAATAGTCAAAACAACAATATTCAAAACACTCAGTATAGAATCCAGAGGTCAAACTGGTCAAACTAGAGAATAATAATAGTGATAATTTCATATCAATAGTCAAGTTTCACACTGAACAATAGTGCCAAAAATAGATAGTAACACCAAACATAGGGGTGTCCATATTTTGGCACTCCTATCTAGGTAGTAAAATACTCAGGGTTTCTAGAAATAGGCAAAAAGTTTAGTTTAAGGATAGTTTTTGCACTTCCAAATCAGTCAAATTCAATAATTTAGTATAAGTTTCTTAGATATAAAGGGTTATCATGTGTGGCATGATGGTTCTCACTTTTGGTTTAGATTAGGTAGTTGGCATAACTTTCAGATCAAAATTTATGTTCTAGACATTAGTGATTGGGGGCAATGTGCATGGTAAATTGATCTTCTTGTCTTTTTGAGTTCAATTTATTCTGAAAAATCTTAGCAATTGCATGCCTTACTCTATCTATAGGTGGTTGACATCACATTTGAGTTAAAATTTCATACAAGTTTAGCTTTTTGAGTACCTGAGTTGGATTTCACATAAGCATTTTGCATCAGTTTTGAAGAGGCTTTCATATAATCCTAACCTCCATCTTTCAAAATGGATAAGAGTGGACCAGTTTATAGCACACATTTAGGCTATCCACACCATATTTTCAAATTTATAGGACATACATGGGCTCCATGAGCCATCTCATATGACATCTATTTTATACTAGTATCATTTCATATCTTCACTTCATAGGGCAAAGATGGAGCCAAAGGTATAGCTAATCTTTGTATTCTTGAGCCACCTATTCAAAGGGATTAGACACATAATCTAGACATCGATTATCACATGCATGATTCATTAACTTCATATAGTTGGTGATGATAGAGCTAAAGGGCTAACCTTTGCATTCTTGAGCCACATTCTAGGGAATTGAGCACTCAACTTTGTTTGCATTATTACTCTTGATTAAACACACACTCAACATCAATATAGCATCACTATAGGTTTTCTATTAGTTCATGTGCCCAGTAAGGTGTATTCATTCCTTTTTATTCCTCTTACTTAGCTCTTGTACATTCTTATTTTAGATATAGTGTATCTAGTAATAACTGATCTAATTTATGTTTTTATTGTAGATTCATAATTCATAGTGTTCTCTCTCTATGCACATCCAACATCACATAGCTTTATGAGCTTCACCCTTACATGTCAGTTTAAGCATGCTTATTTATTTTATTTTATCCTAGTATTTTACTTTTCTACACCACTAAAATAAAGGGGGGAGAAATGTAGTCATGTAAAATAGGAAATTGTATAACTTTAGTATGGCTAATACACATCATCCATAGGTCCTCCTATTGGCTCCCACAACCCTTCTAGGCCACTTCTTTCACTAATTCCTAGTCATCCAAAACTTTTTAGACTTAGCTTTTTCAGACCCAGGTATCCCTTTCAGGCCTAGATCTATCCCCTAAGGTCTCATCCCTTTAGGATAATAGTGCCCAAATAGGATAGGAGCATTGGAACCTAGGGTATCTTATTTTTGGTGTTGTTTTCCAAGTTCACTTAGGCCTCCAATGGTCATATTCTTTTGGTTCCTTATCTTTTTATACGTCAGCCTCACATGAATTCATTTAACCTATGATCATTAGTTTCCATATAAAAGTCCATTCTAACTCCATTTATAAGGGTTGGCACTCATTTTCAAGAGAGATGAAAGAATATAAATAAGTAAACTCAATCACTCCTCCCTATTCTTTGCATACAACCTCCCAATATTATTCAAATCCTACTCAAGTCATTGCACTAGTCCCTAGCCAGCTAAAGCACATCCAATTTTGCATTCTAATCTATTAATCATACACATATTTCACCAATCACTTCAATGGGAGAACTACATTAGCTTGATCTATTTTCAAAGTATTCATATGTAGGTATCATTCCCACACACAGGATGTGAAGTGCATCCAACATATCCTTTACACACTAACCCCTTCTTTCTCTTTCCCAAGTTTGCATTCAAGTTCAAGCACCAGGAGCTCCTAAGGATTTTTAAGATTAAAATAAGCATACAATGAGCTCTGTGAGGTCCCATACCTTGAAATTTTAGTGACAAGGTAACACAGGCATTCTTAATAGAACTCAAAAAGCTTTCAGCCTCAGGATAATAGTGCCAAAATAGGACTACAATGTCAGACAATAGGGTGTCATTTCTAGTGCTCCTATCCAATCAAAAAATGAAGTATAGAGACCTATTTCCAACTATTTATTAGTCCTGCTCTTCCAATATCAGACCTTATCTCAGTCCAGATCAGTCAAAATAAGCTAAGTTCTAATTTCTCTCACTTTTTACTATATTTATAAAAGATAGATATAATTTATTTACATAAATTAGTAGGTTAATTCTTGCATATTTATTTACTGATTTACATTGTTCAACCCCTTTATTATTTAGGAATATAACTCTAATATTCTGTAAATAATAAAACATTAATCAAGTTTTCTATAGGTAAAATTTACAGGGATAAAATATGGTGTGATGTTATACTAATAGATGCTTACCATGTTTTATTGGGAAGGCCATGTCAATTTGATAGAAATCAGTTCATGATGGATCAAAGAACACTTATATTTTCTAGAAAGGTGGTATTAGGGTAGTTGTGTTTCCTCTTAAAGAAGAAGGTCAGGATGGAATTATGTTGAGTGAAAAATAATTAATTAAACACATGAAGATGATAGGTTGTTTTTATGCATTAGTAGTGAAGAAACAAGACATAAAAATGGTGCAAGTACCAATAAAAGCAATAGTAGTGTTGAAAAAATATGCAGATGTTATACTTGATGATTTACCAAATGGTTTACCACCAAAGAGAGATATTTAGCATCATATTTATTTTATTCTAGGATCAACTCTACCCAATCAAGTAGCTTATAGGATGAGCCTAATAGAACATGAAAAATTAAATAAACATATTACTAAATTTATGAGGAAGAGTATAGTAAGGGAGAGCACGAGTCCATGTGCAATGTCAAATTTATAACTCCAAATAAATATGGTGGATGGAGGATGTGTATGGATAGTAGAACAACCAATAAAATTACAATTAAGTATAAATTTCCTATACCTTGTTTAGATGATATGATAGATGTTCTAGTGGGAGTAAAATATATTACCAAGATTTATCTGAGTGGTTACTATCACATTTGTATCCATGAAAGATATGAATGGAAAATAACATTCAAGACTAGAGATGGTTTCTATGAGTGGATGGTGATGCCACTCAGATTATCTAATGCACCTAGCACATTTATGAGGGTGACAAAAAAAGTGTTATGAAAATAAAGTGGTAAGTTTTTGGTGGTTTATTTTGATGATATTTTAATGTTTCGTAAGATTAACGATGAGCACTTATAGTATTTGAGAATGGTATCATATATTTTAATAAAATATAAGCTCTATGTGAATTTGAAGAAGTGTAGGTTTACACAAAACAATTTGGTATGTTTGAGATTTGTAGTTTCAACAGATGGTGTAAGAATGGATGAATAAAAATTAAAGGCAATTATTAAGCGGCCTATCCCAAAGATCATCATAGAGGTAAGAAGTTTCCATGGTTTAGCAACTTTATATATATATATATAATTTATTAATAATTTTAATATTGTTTCACTAATAACAGATTTTATGAGAGGAAAAAAATTTCATGGACAAGGGTAGCAATAGAAATATTTGAGTTGTTGAAGAAGAAGATTATAGAAAAAGCTATTTTAGCATTACTAGATTTTATCAAAGTATTTGAGGTTGATTGTGATGTTTTTTTATGAGAATTGGTGTTGTGTTGAGTCAAGAAGGGAAGCCAATAAAATATTTTAGTGAGAAATTTAATGAAGAAAGAAAAAAGTATTCTATAGATGATGTTGAATTTTATGTCATTCTACAAACATTAAGACATTAGAGACATTACTTGGTGCCTAAGGAGTTTATCATATTTACTGATCATGAAGTTTCAAATTATGTGAACACTCAAAAAAAGTTAAATATTAGGCATGCAAAGTGGGTGTCTTTATTTTAGTGTTATACTTTTGTGTTGAAGCACAAATCAAGAAAATATAATCAAATAGTTGATACTTTGAGCAGGCAAGTGGCATTGATAACTATTATGGTGAGTAACGTAGTTGGATTTGAATTTATTAAAAAACTATATTATATTGATCCAAATTTTGGTAAGATAGTTGATAAATATAAGAATCTATTGACAAGTGATACAAGTAATGTTTATGAAGAGTATCTTATGTAGGATGATTATCTCTTAAAAGAGAAATAATTATGTATTTCAATTGGGTCTCTAAGAGATAATATTATAAGATAATTGCATGATGGTGGTTTGACTGGACATTTTGGTAAGACAAAGACAATAAATTTTATGGAGAAGAAGTATTTTTGACCAAAGATGAAGAGAGATGTGACAAAATATGTTTCAAGGTGAAAGATATGTCAGGTGGTAAAAGGACATGCATAAAATATAAGGTTGTACATGTCTTTACCAATTTCAAGAGGACCATGGATAGATTTGAGTATGGATTTTGTATTGAGAATACCAAACACACAAAGAGGTAATGTTTCAATTTTTGTTGTTGTAGACAAGTTTTTTAAGATGGCTCATTTTATTACATATAAAAAACCAATGATGCCACTAGAGTTATGGAACAAATTTTTTAAGGATATTGTGAGATTGCATGGTGTTCCAGAAACTATTACATCAAATAGAGACACAAAAATTTTAAGTCATTTTTGGAGGACTTTATAGAGGAAAATGGGGACTAAGATAAAATTCAGTAGTGCATACCATCCCCAAATAGATGGACAGATAGAAGTTGTAAACAGTAACTTGGGAAACTTGTTGAGATGCATAGTTGGAGAGAAACTCAAGTAATAGAACTTGGTTTTATCATAAGTTGAATTTGCATATAATAGTTTAGTGAATATATCAATAATAAAATCAAATTTTCAAATTATTTATGGGATAAATCCTGAGTGTTTTAGATTTAGTATAGTTACTAATTGAAAAATGAGTTAGTGATGATGTAGAAGCAATTTTAGAACATAAACAGTAATTACAAGAAATAATGAGAAAGTTGCATGAAAGTGATGAAAAGTATAAAATCACAAAAAATGTTAGAATAAAATAAAAAAATATTTGAATAAGGAGATTTAGTGATGGTTTACTTTAAGAAAGAGAGATCGAAATACACATATAACAAGTTGAAGTACAAGAAAAGTGGACCGTGTAGAATTGTGAAGAGAATCAATGACAATGTTTATGAGGTGAGTTTACCACAAAATTTTGATATCTCTATAGTATTTAATATTTTAGATTTATATGATTTCCATGGATAATATGGTGAAGGTGAAGAAGATGAATAAGTAGATTGGTAACAATATGTGCCAAAGAAGAAGAAAAAAAGATAGTGCAGGTTTTGGATAAGAAGACAGTAAATATAAGGCAAGGAAGTTATGATAGGTATTTGGTACAGTGGGAAGGATTAAAATAGGAAGAGAACACTTGGATTATAGAATGGGAGCTGAAGAAAATTGATAAGAACAAATGGAAATAGTATAATCAGAGTAACTTACAAACGCTGAATTATTTTCAACTAAAGGAAAATGATGTAGAAAAAGAGGCCAAACTTTCAGAGGCCATAACTTTTGATTTGTAGCTCTGTTTGAGCCCATATTCATGTAAAAATGATTGTATCAAAAGTTTCAATAAATTCATAACCTAGCATATTCAGTTATGGATATTTTTTATATTTTTAGAGGCCATACGTGAGCATTTGAGGGTCTAAAATTATAGTTTAATCTTATTTTTAGGTTTTTTTCTAAATTTAGAAATTGTCTTTTTTTGTAACCAAACTTGAACTTTAGTTAAAATTCATCTGATATGTTAATTTTAATATTTATTTTATTTTTAAAAAATTTAAAAGATACATGCGCTTGCATGCAAAATTTACTAAAAATAGTAACTACTAAAAATAGTAGGTTGAGTTTTATTTATTTTTAGAGTTTCAAATTTTGCATGTCAACTCCAATTCTAAGTTGAGGCTTATTTATGCAGGGTTTGTAATTATTTGAATCATTCAATATAAATCAATATAGTTATTATTTTAGAAGCATTGCCTATTAATAATTTATTGTCTTGATAGTATTTAGGTTCATTAACCATTTATACATATTAATATTTAATTTAAATTAAATTTAAAATGCATTGTACTCGCATGTTGAGATTAACCACTAACCTATATTTCATCTATAATTTGCACTCACATGTTGAGATTAACCACTAAAAAGTGCCAAAAATAGCCAAAAAAGAACTATGCTCATAAATTTAAAATATAATTTTATATATGTTATGCAACATTTTTATGTGATCACTTTCATAATTTGGGGTGCATTAGATGGTAATGATATTTGTTCAGAATAATTTTTAATTAAAATTAAATACTCTCCCTTCTCATTTTTGTAATTTATTAGATGTGCTTTTATAAATCCAAAAAAATTATCAACCTTTATAACCAAAATCTAAATTAAATATAATATTTGCATTACATACATTATGAAAGTATGAGAGATAGGTCAAGGAGACCAAGGCACTTGTCTACTATTTATAGCATTTCTATTGTTATAGATAAAAATGTGGAAAAAGTTGTGTATATGGATTTTTAACATCAACATTAGTTGTTTTTTATTGTAAACCTAAAGGCAGTATATGAAATCAATGAATTACATAGAATATCAGAATCTCGTCCATATTTCAAAAATAAACATATAGTGGATTTACAGTGCTAATGAAGCATACATCTAAATTAGTGAGTTCTTTTGGCTAAGTAGCCTCGAGTAAGGGGTAGGGATAATTTTATTATTGGACCCATAAAACTTACTATAAAATCTTGATGAATCCTAGAATTCAGGTATAATTCTACTAGTGAATCTTTGGAATAATCACCATGTAGGTATAAATTTACCGGTGATTTATATTA
This sequence comes from Torreya grandis, assembly GCA_037957365.1. Classification (NCBI taxonomy): domain Eukaryota; kingdom Viridiplantae; phylum Streptophyta; class Pinopsida; order Cupressales; family Taxaceae; genus Torreya; species Torreya grandis. The sequence continues at coordinate 965,016 of JARHVA010004678.1, read as the reverse complement.
TCTCTTTCAAAAAAATTATAAATATCTGGAAAACTAAACATCATATTCAAATCAAGAAATAATGGTAAAATATCCAAGTTAAACCTCTTTCCCCAAACATATTAATGGGGCAAATATGCTTGAGGTGGATTAACGATTATGATCAATGGATACCCTAAGTTTTTTAGAATAACTATTTTGATTTGCCCTATGAAATTGGGGGAAGTCTAACCATTTCAAACACTTGATCGAATGAATAAATCCAAGCAAGGAGGACATGAGAGAAAACATGAATAAAAACTACTACATACCCATCCCAAACCTAAACACTAAGTAGGTGTGTGCAACTCTAAAAAAAATTCATTGCCACCTTAATGATCAACCACACATTCACAATATTTTTGAGGTCTTGTTAATCTCGATACCAAGCAAACAATCCCAAACAAATGCAAATATCTTGTTGATCTCACTAGTAAACAAACAATCCCATGTGATAACCAAATTATCTAATATTAAGGGTTTTCATATAAGATAAAAAATAGTTTTGATGCTATGAGCAAAGACATGATGAAAAAAATAACATGGCAATAGTTTGAATCATTTAAAAGATAGATAGAATTCAGTAAAAGTGTGAAAACATTTATAGATATGTATGACTTATATTTATTACTTGGATTGTACTTCGTTATTGGCTTCTTAAACTCCTCCTTGACCTCCTATTACAATTGTCACTCACTTCATGATTCCCATGACATGTAATACTTGTATTTCTTAGGATGCCTAGATTCTTCCTTGGCCTCCTCTTGTAACAATCACTCACTTTGTGATTCCTACGACCACAAAGTAATAAAAATTTAATATAAATAAAGTTATATGAATTTAGGTTTTAGGGTTTCATGGCTCTAGGTGTTTTAAGCAATTTGAAGCACTTATGTAGATTTATTTTATGAGAGGTAATTTGTGTTAATTAAAAAATCAATGAAAAAAGAGGTTAAAGGGTGAGAAGTCTAAAGTCAAGATCTTGTTTATGGTTCCTTCTTTTTAAAAATTAAATTTGTCTTTTTTAAAGATTAAATTTATCAATTTTCAGTGCCAAATTTGATGGCCATATGACTAAGTGTAAATTGAGTACAAACCTTTGTAAGTCTCTTAAAAGACCAACCAAATAATATGATAAACTGAGTATAGCAAAAATTGTGACAAAAAATTAAAGTATAGAATATAAACCAAATATGGGGCCATAGGGCAAGACAACTATGAAAAGTGAGGATGACATAACTGAAAAAAATATATTCAAAATATTTTCATAGTTTTAAAATTATAAACTATATAATAAGGTCTGCCAAAATGTTTTAACCGCATCTATATTTGCCTTTTAAATATTTTTTTATTTCAATTAAAAAACCATGTCAACTAGAATATAATTATTACTTTATACATTTAAAAACAAAATACATTATGATCATGAAGCTATGTTATGTTTATTTAATTTGTTCTTTGTGCATTGTTTAAAAGAAGTATCTTGCATGTCATTATTTATCAGAAGAAATTAATTTCATGTTTGTTTATAATAAGTATGTGGTAAAGACCAATCAGATAATATAATAAACTAATTATAACAAATATTATGACAAAAAATTATAGTATAGATTATAAACCAACTATGGGGCCATAGGACAAGACAACTATGAAAAGCAAGGATGACATAACTGAAAAAAATATTCAAAACTTTTTCATAGTTTTAAAATTATAAACTATATAATAAGGTCTACCAAAATGTCTTAACCACATCCATATTTATATTTCAAATATTTTTTTATTTCAATTAACAAACCATGCCAATCATAATATAATTATTACCTTAATTTTTTTTTTTTAAATGTAGTATGATCACGAGGCTCTATTGCATTTATTCATTTTGTTCTTTGTACATTGTATAAAATAAGTATCATGCACATCATTATTTCTCACAGAAAATTAATTTCTTGTTTATTTAAAAAAATTATGTGGTAAAGACTAATCAGGTAATATAATAAACTGAGTATATAAAAAATAGTAACAACAAATTAGAGTATAGAGTATAAACTAACTATGGGGCCATAGGGGAAAACAAGTATGAAAAACGAAGATGACATAACTGAAAAAAAATATTTAAAATATTTTCATTGTTTTAAAAATACAAAATATATAATAAGGTCTACTAAAATTTCTTAACCATATCCATATTGGCCTTTCAAATATTCTTTTATCTCAATTAACAAATCATGCCAACCAGAATATAATTATTACTTTAAACATTTAAAAATAAAATATAGTATGATCATGAGGATCTATTGTGTTTATTCAATTTGTTCTTTGAGCATTATTTAAAAGGACTATCTTTCATAGCATTATCTCTCAGAGTAAATCAATTTCTTATTTGTTTAAAATAATTATGTGGTAAAGACCAACTAGATAATATAATAAACTGAGTATAGGAAAAATTATGATAAAAAATCAGAGTATGGAGTATAAACTAACTATGAGGTCATAGGGAAAGATAACTATGAAAAGCAAGGATGACAAGAAAATATTTTTAAAGAAATAATTTTTAGGGAATTTATCATTATATTTATTCATTTCACTGATTTTTATTTGTTGCATGTTGATATGTTCTCAAAATCTATGAAATGGATATTTTTGGGTTACTTAGAAATATGGTTAAAATAATCATGAGGCTTTGTTGCATTTAATTAATTTTGTTCTTTGTACATTGTTTAAAATAAACATCTTGCATACCATTATTTATTAGAGGAAATTAGTGGTAAAGACAACCAAATAATATAATAAATCGAGTGTAGAAAATCTATGATAAAAAGTCAGAGTATATAGTATAAATAATAAATCAATTATGGGGCCATAAGACAAGTCAACTATGAATTGTAAGGATGGTAGAAAAATATTTTTAAATAAATACTTGTCAGGGAACTTATCATTATATTTATTCATTTCAAGATATATGATTGTGCAAGCAAACAACCACTACTACAAGAGGGTGTGTTTTGAGGCAAAAATTATAGATAAAATTATAATTCCATCTCTAATTTCCTTCTCTCAATTTTTTTTTAGTTTTTTAATAAAATATTGACCTTATTTTTTTTCCAAATAATCAGAAAGGATAAAGGATTCCCTCTCATTATTTTTCATGATGACATTGATCACCACAGATTTTTTCTATTTTCCACTAGTTCTTGGCATTACATTTATTGCGTTCTCCTCACATCACTTTCCTCAACATTTGTGATTACATGTTCAACGGTAAGCATCATAACCCTCCTAATCTCCCTTCAAATTTATGAATTTATTTATTATTCTTCACATTTCTCCATTTCTTGTGTATCTACAATTATTACATCACTTTTTTGTCTACCTCAAGGATTCACCCCAATTGCTACCATGTTGGGGGATTCACAATGAGGAAAGCCATTTATAAATTTTTTTAAGGGTTATTTTATTTTCCATTCATGTTTATGCATCTCTTTTCAATAACTTTATAGCATGGCTCCCATTTTTTTCTACTTGTTGGCTTCAATGCCCATGGCGAGGGCTTTTATTTTGCCTTTTGAGAGAAAACCCCATGATCCCAAGGAAGCATATAGGATGGAATTTTTCTTTTGACCATATAGAAAATAGATACACTATGATTCATTTTAGAGCCCTTCTTAAGGGTTATGCAAAGGATTCGATGTGAACCAAATGGGCTTAATTGTCTTGGGAAATAGAGGATGTCTTGGCAGCTAGGTTCCAAGAAATGCAACGGATGTGCCCCAATGTGCATTTTTGGGGCCTACAACACGTTTGTAATAAAAATGTAGGTTATAAATTATTTTTATGTTTTTGGTCTATTGTGTAATGTTTTTCATTTACTCCATGATGGGAAGGCATTTATGGATGGTTTTGGGCCATTTCCTCAGCCTATAACCCTGTTGTAGAGAACCATCCCAAAACACCTTTCCTAATTGACTAAAATTAAATTAAAATTATTAAAATTTTGAAATTTGCTCTTTAAACCCCATAGTGATGGAAATATTTGTTATTTGCCACATTTTGTCTTCACTTCCAAAACATCTCTAAGCACTTTCAGATGGATTTGAAAATTTGGAGGACATTTGGTGCTTGGTAGTGCCTGAGAGCAATAGTGTCAGCCAAAGTCTCCATGAATCCATGACTCCAAAGTCCACACTGCATAGGTATTTCTTGTAGCCCAGTTTTCCCCTATTCAGCTTGATGTAATGTAAAATATAGTCTTAGGATAAAAAATAATCAAAATTACCATTTTTTCCTTCCTTATCTACTTACTCTTGGCATTTATTTCCCTGGAGATGTGCATATAAGCAAAAAAGAGTATTGATTCTCTCGTGGTGATCTAAGGAGAATGAATGCCAATTTGTTCATAGTACCTTGAAACTATAGTGAATGTCTGATCCACCTTTGAGAAGCTAGATATGTGTATGTCTCCCTCAATATACCCTCTTGTCTTCCTTCTAGATAGTACATCCATGAGTGTTATTTTTCCAGCTCCACTAACACCAATTAGTGTAGATATAACCCTTGGCGTATGTCTCTTTCTTTATGTTGTGAATCCTCTCTTGTCTTAGTTTGGTTCTAATTGCCTTGTTTTTGTTTTGTTCTTACTAATTTATCTAATTATTGGTGTTTTGGGCCCTAATGAATGTTGTAATTTTTTAGTGGGACTATTATTTTGGCTATCTGGTTTCATGGCTGGGAGGTTGGTTTTTGTCTAAACCAAATTCATCTTTCTGTACTTTGGGCCAGGATTCTATAAATTAGAGGTTGGCCATTTGATGATAATGATTGACCAAGAAAATGATTTATGTCCAAAACTATTTAGTTTTTATTTAAGTCTGATAGATCCTATTGATTAAGATATTTTTGACTTGTTCTTTATCTGTTTTAGGATTATGATGTTTCCTATAGCAAAAGATTATTGATCCACTTCATACACTATAATTGTGATCTCTTCTTAAAATTCCTTCATTTCTTGTGGAATATATCACTCCTATTTTTAGGGTAAATATTCCCCATGCATTTGGTTCACCGAATAAGATGCTACACCATATGGTGATATACTCTCTTGTTATTGGCTTCAAAACTATAGAGGGTGTGTCCATTTTGGATATAGTTATACACAATGAATGGATTACTGTATTACAATTATCTTTTCAATATCTCAACATGATTCACTATAAAATCAGATGTCTAAGATTAAACATTTCTTTTAAGATGTTTTGATTGAAGTGGTTGAAAGAAGATATAGTCTATTGGTAGATAATGATTTGGTAGAGCTAAAATATTATGTTATACAAAACACCATAGATGCATGTTTGAAGGTTTTAGAAGGAGATACCTATAAAGGCTACTTGCTAATCCTAGAAAACTTGTTAGATTTGTTAAAGGTAAAAGGTTGGAATGAACTCCAATAAGACAAACATGGAAAGACACTCTTCCATATTATACTTGAATCATGAAATATAGATGTATTCTAGGTACTTGCTATAGAGTATCAGGATGAGTAGATAGAAAAAAGGGATAAATGTGGAATAACTTTATTCATTGGGTAGTGATTAATAGACAATTTGATTTTTACATAGATTATATTGATAAATGGTAGTTGAAAGCAGATGCCAAGGACAATTAGGAGCAGAATTCATTACATTATTCACTAATTCAGCAAAATAGAATTATGGGCATCAAGTTGTGGATATTTTAATTGAATCATCCTCAAATGACTTAATTTATTCAAGGTATGGAAGGGAGAGATGCCCTTGCATCTAGAAATTTCAAAAGGTAACCTAATAATGGGTCAGAAACTATTATCTTTTGATGTAGATGAAAGATACATTGAGCAACCTGACAACTTTGAAAGGACTGCACTATAAATGGAAGTAGGAAGAGACCATAAAAATATTGTGTAGTTATTTTTGGATAAAGACTCTAACCCATTAAAATAATGTGATATCCATGGAAGCACAACATTGCACTATGCCGCTCAAGTGAAGGATGAAAAGGTTACAATACCATGTTCATTAAATATGATGAATCAACTGATAAGAAATCATTTTTTTTGTGGGCCTCAACAACTAGCATTGTCACTCCAGAAGAGAGAGAGAAGGTGGATCTTATTGTTAAGTATTTTCTATTATGGGGGAAAGAAAGAGACAAGGAAATTTTTTAAAGTGCGACATCAATTAATAATAAAAATAAAATGGCATGGGAGATTCTAAATGGAGGCAAAAATATTGTAGATATATCCAGTATTGAATGGAAAATTGAATTAGAAAGGCAAAACCCCATTCAAAATAAGAATGTAGATATGGGTAAGTCTAATTATGTTATTATTTATCTTTATTTCTAAATTATTTTTTATGTTGCATTAATTTATTTCAAATATCAAATTTTTATGTCAGTAATAAACCAAATTGAAGTAGCAAAGGAGGAGGATTTGATAAACCAAGCATGTTTGGAGATTTTATGGCCTCTATTTCAATCTACTCCTCAAAATGACATGGTTGGTCCCCACTAGAATCCACCATCGACATTGAAGGAGCCTCCCAAAAGAATGTGGGTTCGGGTGAGGACCAAGGTCTATTAAATATGGGTAGGAAAGATGAAGAAGAGGATGAGGCTTAGAAGAATCTGGGTCTTTTTCTATTTGTGCCAGTGGGGAAAGATTGATGATGTCAAATTCTAGCCTTTTCCTAGATCATAGTGGACAATACTCCTGACATGTTATAGATATGCATATGTGTTGATAAGTACGCCTCAATTTTTTCTGACCCAATGTTTATAATAGGTGGTTCATAAGATAAATTGTTTTATTAGTTTTAAGGTTTATTAATGTTGGTTTTGTTTCCTTAGTGTAGGTGTTAGTCTTTCTTTATGTTATTTTACTCTTAGCATTTGACTTGCTACAAAAAATGCCAATCTTTTATATGTCTTTCTCTGTCGTACTTTTTTATATTATTTATATAATTATGCTTATTTTAAAAAAGCATTATGAGGGTGTTATTCTTGAAACCCTGGTATTAAATTTTTGAATTCCAATAAGTTGTAATAAATTTGACAAATATAGAAATTTTGAATGGCAAGTGACAAGTGTTAATAATTTTAATTATTCTAAAAATTATATTGCTACTAACATATGCAAACATCCTTTACATTTATTCTAATTCTAGTGATGGTTTTAGCTTATGTTGGTCTTTGTATAGATCTTGATTCATGAGTGTTACTGATCTTATATTTTGCATGAAGCATCCTAGAAATATAGTTGTAGATTATGCAAATGGAGGCTGACTTATTTTTTATGATTTTGGCATGATGGGAAGGTGATACATTCAACTTTGAGATTCACATATGCCTAAATACATTATATTGTGTTGGATTTGATCAATTGAATGTGGGAATCTATTTTGAAATGATGTTAATGTGATGCACACCTTTTATATGTAGCATTATCCTAAACATAAGAGAAGGATTGTTGGAGGTTTTTTTAATTATTATGGAGTGTATAAGAAAGACCCTAATAAGGTTGTATTTAAAACATATTAAAGGGTTAATGACATTTTAGATTCTAGCATCTATTTTGTTTTTCTTTCTTAAGTTTGAGATCAAGGTGATCATATGGTATGGGTTTCTAATTGGGGCCTCTAATTTCTGAAGTATATGCTAAATATCTAATACACATCTTACTAATATTTGAGACCTATGTATTCTAGTGCAATAATTTATTTATTTTGTAGTGGCATGAGCAACATTGAGTGATCGATGTTTTGAGTATCTTCTATATTCTTTTAAATGTGTTGGATTCATGGATCTATCAAAGTGTTTAATTAAAATAACTATGGATATAGCCTATCTGAATCTTGCACTATTACATTTGAAGTTAATGTGACCTACTAGTTAAAAATTTATTTCATTAATTGGTTAAGAATTCTTACGTAGGTCTGGATTGGCTGGGGCTATGTCTCAAGACAAAGATCCATGCTCCCTTCTTTTCTTTCCCCTAGTTGCTTCCTCTAAACTGATCTGCACTACACATCTTTTCTTGATGAAGACATCTCTAAGTAATATAGAAAATGGAGTGTTTTAATCATTAATAAAAACTATCAATTTGAAGTCTAACCATTATTGTGGAAATTATAGGATGGAATTAATTATCTCTCATGATAATTATCCTACAGTGAATGGGGATGGAAAGGAATAATCATTCTATAGGCATATTAATGTAAGACCTGAAAATATTTATAACAAATAGCCAAAAATTGTTTAAGTCTCCATAAGGGACCAAAGTAATTATTTAAGGTTATTTCTTGGACCTACCTAGACATTGTGACTAACCTTCAATTCATGATATTCCTTTTTCTTTCCATTGTTTTATCATTGATATTATAACTTAATGAGATTTTAACTGAGAAAAATAATATGTTTAGTTTTACACATCTTCTTTTGCCATTTTGACATTTTTTAGGATTAACATGTATCAAATTTCAACAAAAGTAACTACTGCAAAAGTTCCCTATTACTGCGATCTATTCTTTTATGCATTCTATCCATGACATCAACATTAATATACTAGAATGAAATTATGTCTATAAAAGTCTATTGTATTTATTAAAAGCTTGTGTCTTACCATCATTGTGCATTTAAAAATGGACATAGGTGAATATGTTTACGTAGTAAAAACATACAGTCTCCATTAAGAAATAAAATCGACTCATCCTTTCATGTTGTTCATAGAATTAGGTAGTGCTTCCATTCAAATTCCATGTGCATGAGTTTACATCTTTTACATTTCTTGGTTTAATCTAGCCTTCATAAAATATAGGGATGAGGACAATATCTAAATCGATTGGTGTGAATCTCTTGAAACATTTTCTTTCCCTAGACATCAGTCCTTAACAACCATTTTCAGTAATCACACCCATGACATTTCCATGGGAATAATGTTAGTATGTGATAATTTTTTATTCCATATTCTATATTCCACAATCTCCCTATCCAATTTACATGTTATAAATGTCTAGCACATTTTGGTACATAATGACACAACATACTTCACTATCCATGTTTTTGGTCTTTAAGTAAAATCAATTTGAATTACCATCTATACATGCATACTTAGATATTTATATGCACACACACATACATATGTATGTGTATACACACACATACATATGCCTACACATATACACATGTACATACATATATTCATTGATATATGCCTTGATTAATAAAGTGAGAAACTCATATTGCAATTAGCTTATGATGTGCAGGTGTTACAAGACATGGTACAGATGGGTGTTTTAGTGTATTCTAATGACATGACTATTGTCAAGTAAACTACGCAGTTTTTCCTTGCTAGGTACTGTGGATCAAACCATTTCAATTTATTGCTAAATTCTTTTGTTGGCTCGAAATATAAGCTTACCAGCTCATATCTAAATTGTCGATTTCAGTGACTGAATATAGTTTTGAATAATACTTCACAAATTAGAACAAAGAAAAATAAATGGCAACATTAGAAACCAGGTTCAAAAAACCATTAACAAAGGAAGAAAGAGAAATAAATGGCAACATCAGAGCTCAGGTTCAAAAAATAATCATATGCAAATAGGGAGGTTTTATTTTTCATATTATCCTGAGATGATAGATTGTACTTGTAGCATGCCAAAAGAATATAAAAATGGATAAAGGAACTAGTAACATTTGTGTATGTAAATGGATCAGAGTGCATATGCTTTAATCATAAAATAATGCTAAACAATAGATTAAAAATAATAGAATGTAAGGCTATGTGCAATTGTCAAAATAATATAAGTTACCACTAATTGACTTGAAATGGTAGTTTTTATTTATGTAAATGCATGAGAATATTTTAAGTAGGTGAAATAAAAATATGACCTTCAACTTATATTTTATATCCAAACCACTATAAAATTTGCAATAAGCAGTTTGTTTTGTAACAAGTCTAATATAACAACACAAATCTACTAAAGTAAATAGTACACTGTTATATAAAAAAAATTGGGTTCTGATTATCCAATTGATGCAAAACTACCATTTGAATACACTTTTTGAAAAATGGATTTATAGATAATTTGATAGGGCTCACTCTATTATCAACTAATCCCCCTTTCTCCAACCCTCAATTTGAGTTATATTCTAGGCTATGTCATGATAGTTGTATAAGGGTAATGGCATAAATCTATCATGAATGGGCCTACATTTCAAGCTAATCAAATACCAATCCTTGTAATTATAAATAAATATGTGTGTTGTGTATTTGGTGTAGAGGTACCATGGTGAGAATCTATTGGGTTTAAGTATGTTTCTGCCATTCATTAATGCTCATTTATATGATTAATCCTACTAGGAAAATATCTAAAGAAATACCTACAATTATAATTAAATTTCTTGAGAGAAACAAATAGTCCACGATTGATCCTTAGATTGAAGTTGTCTGATCTATTATCCATTTCAAAATAGACCCTTTTTTAATGAAGGGAGCTTTCTTTTGCAAAGGTTTTACATTAATTTGTATTAACACTATAAGCTCATATCCTAGAATTGATTTATGTTTTTATGGACTTTCCCTTTTCCAATACATGCACCGAAATACACAACACAAAGATAAAATATTAGAATGGATTATGATCCAAGCCAACCTACATAGATTAGAATGACATATGACCAACACCAAATCCATAGGTAAATTGACATAAATTTACATTCTTCATCATTCTCTTATTGGAATGCAAAGCTAATTCACCATTTTAGAACTTCAACCAACCCATCACCCCCAACTATCCTTCCAATGAAGATATTTCAGTTCTTATATAAACTCTTTCTCCAAGTAAATTCATCCATCAATATGAGATAAGTCTTCCACCTGGGTGAGCCTTATACTGTAAGTTATAGTATGAATCCTATGTGTCAGGTTGTGGGTCACCCTCTGCAACATTTTAAAATAGTATGCCTCCACCTGGGTAAGTCAGATGGTAGTTCAATTTGTACAATGTGATATCACCAAATTAAAACCACTGACAGTTTATGGATTATGATTTTTATATCAGAAATTAATAAAATGAACTATATATTTAGACTAGCAAGAGTGAGCATTGAATATAATCACATAATTTACATCTTCATAACAACTAGAAAATAATGATGTAAGTAATGATATATACATAAAAAATATATTTTATATAATGTTAGTATCATGTTGCCTTACAGTTAAAGCTAATGTGAACACAACTTAGTGTGTTGTATTCAACCATGTTGCATGTCAACACAACTCAAGTGACAATAAAATGCACAAAAGATGATAAAATCACTTCAAATTTGTACATATTTATACGTGTCACCAATCGGTATTAATGCAGGTTGGCTGATAGTGAACAGATCACCTAACATCAGAATGTCATAAGAATAAAAAAATAAATAAACTCCTAATTTATTTATTTATCACCTAGTGATTGTGTTTTATCTCATTTTGGTAGTCAAGATATCTTCTAGAGTCCTGAACATCTCTTCCCCTTAAAAACACTGATCCCACTTCAACTATGAAATTGAAGCTAAATATTTATCGACCATAGTTGATGGTAAGCACCCTGATTGGGTAAACAATATTATTTTTCAATTTATAGCTATGTTAAATCAAGATGGATTTTATACAGTCCAACCAAAATTTACTTCAGGTTTGTATGATGATAATGTACATGAAGCTTTCTTTCTTTATGTTGTGTTACATGGTATTGATTTGATCCCTTGTAGTGTTTATGCTACCCTTACTTCTAGATGTACATTACATATTTTAAAGACTATCATAGGCTACCAAGGCACTAGGTAACCTTTTTAGACAACAAATCTAGTGGACTTTGATATACACATTGATGTTAAAGGCTTTATTATTGTCCATCCTTTCATTCCAATGATCCAACAAACCACCTTTCCCTTCAAATACTTAAATGTGCCTTGAAGCACATTATTTCCCTATTATTTCCAGTCTTCCCCTATTCTTCATCATTAAGGGCTTGTTCCTATTACCCTGTAGATTAGTATGCAGGCTCGTATGATGCAAGATTGTGCATGAAGACTGTGGGTATATTTGATAGTGATGTGAACTATATCAAGGTACTCATATGCCCATCATTTTAATATTATTACAAATTATTAACATTAATCAAATTTGTGCTTTCATTTTTGTGGTAGGAATATAGGTGTGGGTATTATGTTGTGAAAGACCCAATGGTGATATGGCATGAATGCACAGGAAGTATTGAGGAGGTGGGAAGTGAAGTGAAGCATCTGCAAGTTGGTGATAGGGTGGCTTTGTAGCCTATAATTTCATGATGGCATAGTAATTATTGTAAACATGGTTATTACAATTTGTGCCTAGATATAAAATTCTTCGCAATGCCTCCCGTGCATGGTTCTTTGGGAAATTAGGTTTATATCTCTTCACTTCATAGACTGTAGATGTTATTAAAAGATATCTCTATTTAATTTATAAATAAGAAAGCTCCAAAAACCAATCTTAATAAGAAGGCTCCAATAATCAATGTGGAGATTTTTGCCAGCAATTTATTTCAATAATTAATGTGCAGATTTTTCATCTAGTGGACTTGTGTTTCAAATTAGAATAAAACATGATTTTAGAGGAAGGGGCCATGTGTCAATTATTAGTGCCTCAACATTGGATAACCATGGGAAAATACACAGCCATATATCTTTTCAAGAAGGTAGATACACAAAACATTCTCATTCTTTTCAATGCCATAATCAGTAGAATCCTCTTCGATTCTACTTCAGGTTTGTAATTTGACAATTAAAAAAAACAAATAGGATCAGATTTATGCATGAGATATTTTTACAGATGCAAAATTGTTTACATAAAAATTCTAGTAGGTATTGTTTAATGTCTCATGTAGGTGATTAATGTCATGTTTATAACTATCATTTTTATCTTCAAATTTTGTTAGCGCTTTTCCATTACTTAACTCTATAGTTTCCTTTCACTAATCATCTAGATAACAAATCCTCATAAATCATTATTGTATAATTATTATGATAAAATAAGTAAGAGAATTAATTATATAGATTTATAATGTTGGGTTTTACACCTGTTGCAGAGAAGCTAATATTGTCTTCAATATTCTTAGAGAATGAAATTCAAATTGGTCTTTAAGCAAAATGATGTTTCATTTAATCTATAATGGAATGGTCTATCAAATTTCTGAGTAGTTGTCTAAATGAATTTTACTTTGTGCTTCAATGTTTGAATCTCACTTGAGTCAGAAGATGTTATTAGGTTGCTCAATGACTTTTATGGTGCTTGGCATTGTTACTTGGGGAATCAAGTCAATGATGATAATGTTGTTTGAAGTTTGGAAGCCACAAGACTCTGTTTAATGGTAAGATGCACTCAAAAATTCACCAGGATCTATATAATATTCTTGATAAGCAATAAATGTAAGTGAATAAAGGGATTCTATCTTTTTTAGAACTATTTTGAGTTGGCTACTACCTGTAGCTAGTATTTTGTGATTTGGGGAACTATTCTTAAAATCATTCTCTTACCTTTTATTTTCCCTATGTAAAGGTTCACCCAAGTATGAATTTGAAAAAATCATTTTAATTTTGATTAGTAGGTAGGTAAAAAAGGTCAATTTGGTCTACTTGTAGGTAGACTCTTCAAATGTTGTGTCTTAGTTTTTTTTTTTCTTTTTAATTGAAGTTGTATATAAATGTAACGCCATGGGGAGATTGGGGATCACCAGAGAAAGTGGTATGGATGTTAAGAAGACCATGGGTCATCCACCTGGGAGGATATAAGGTAATTGACTTGGATTTTTCGGGAGGTCGGTTGAAATTAAAAAAGAACATGATAGCATTAGATTCAAGGCAGAATAAAGTAGCTTGTTTTTTTTTTTTTTTGATGAGTCTGAGCTGGTGAAATATAATGAAGTTTATCCCTCTATCATTCTAAAGGGTTAACAACATTTAAGCACCTTTTCATATTTGTTCTCTTTGATATAATAAAAAGATTCTATTTAATGGTAAGATTCACTCATAAATTCACCAGGGTCTATATAAGATGCTCGATAAGCAATAAATGTAAGTGCATAAAGGGATTCTATCTTTTCTAGAACTATTTCGAGTTGGTTACCACCTATAGCTAGCAATTTATGATTTCGGGAACTATTCTTAAAATCATTCTCTTACCTTTTATTCTTCATATGTAAAGGTTCACCCAGGTATGAAGTTGAAAAGGTCATTTTAATTTTGATTAGCGGGTATGCAAAAAAGGTCAATTTGGTCTACTTGTAGGTAGACTCTTTAAACGTTGTGTCTTGGTTTTTTTTTTTTTTTTTTTTCTTGAAGCCATATATAAATGTAATGCCATGGGGAGATAGGGGATCACCAGAGAAAGTGGTATGGATGTTAAGAAGACCATGGATCATGCACCTGGGAGATATAAGGGAGTTGACTTAGATTTTTTGGGAGGTCAGTTGAAAGTAAAAAGGAACATGATAGCATTAGATTCAAGGCAGACAGAGTAGCTTATTTTTTTTATTTTGATGAGTCTGAGCTGGTAAAATATATTGAAGTTTATCCCTCTACCATTCTAAAGGGTTAACAACATTTAAGCACCTTTTTTATATTTTTTCTCTTTGATATAATAAAATGTTTGTAGACCCATAAGTTGTGGGAACAAGATTATTCCATCCAAAAAAAAAAAAAAAAAAATTTATAAAACTAATCACTAAATGTTTTGGTGTCATTGACAAGATTGGTTGCATTAAAAGAAATTTAGTGTTTTTTTTCATCAAATTCATTGTCTCTTGAGAGACAATAGTTGGAATTATAATGATATTATTTTTTGAGAGACAAAAAAAAAGTATTTCATATCGTCTTTAGAGATACAAAATAATATTGTCTCTCTAGAGACAAAATAACTAATATTTAATATTTTCTCTTGTGAGATAATAATTAGAGACACCCACTTTGAGACAATACTAGAGACAATATATAACTTTTTTTGTCTCAATTTGAGATGATTTGCTTAAGTATTGTCTCTAATATTATCTCAAAACACCCCTATTAGTTGTAGTGAACTACTCTTAGTCTTTATTTGATTAAGAGAATGTGTCTGTAATAGTTATAGACTCTATTATAGAGATGCATATGTATTCCAACATAAGTAAGTTGATCGAATACATATGTTACGGTTTCTTGATTTTTCTATTCATTGATGCAAGATATTGGTACAAGTGAAGATCTAGTAATCAAAAGATTGGGATAAGAGGTTGGAAATGAAGGTGCAAACAATTTTTAAGTTGGTTTTTTTATGATTGCAAGGTATGGATTTATATTTTTTTTGTTATGAAGACTGAGATTAGTTATTTGCATGTACAATTATCTGTATTGAAATGAATAAATATAATGATAAGTTCCTAGAAAATCATTTATTTAAAGATATTTGATCAAAACATTGTATTTTAAATGTGTTAACCATATCCATAATCAATAATGATAAGGTCTACCAAAAATTATTAACCATATCCATAATCAATAGTGGCCTTTCAAATATATTTTTATTTCAATTAACAAACTATGCCAACTAAAATATAATTATTAATTTAAGTGTATTGTGTCATAAGTCACAAGTGATCCTTAACATATTTATAAAACTGAGTTAAACAAACATGTTCTTCCTTCTATATGGTTTTAATGACTAAAAAACTTAATAAAAAATAACTAAAATTATAAGTATAAACTTGTAAGTTGAAATTGTTGTCTTTAAGGCTTACAAAATTAGGTAGTTTTAAAAGAGGTTAATGACATAAATGACTTCACATCCCAAATTATCAAACCTAATGTATATTTTATTTCGAGCATTGAATATAGTGTAGGTGGAATTAAAGATATGGGAATCAAGATTGAGAACTTATCCCATTTTTTAGTAAATTGGTGTTAGCATATTGAAGGGCCAATGCATATTGAAGGGCCAAGGTAAATAACTGCTCTCAGTCTTCAAAACAAAATAAATATAAATCTATACCTTGTAGTTATAATCACAAAGAAACCATCTTAGAAATTATCTTCACCTTATCCCAATCTTTCAACTATCGGAGCTTCATTTTCACTAATAGTTTGAATCAATGACTATAAAAATTGAGAAACCATCATCAAATATCTTTAAATAAATATTTTTCAAGGAACTTACCATTATATTTATTCATTTCAAGATAGATGACTATGCATGCAAAAAACTACTCTCAATCTTCAGAACAAAAGAAAAACAAATATATATCTTGCAGTTGAAATTATAATGAAACTAGCTTAGAAATTGTTTACACCTTCATTTCCAACTTCACATCCCAATGTTTCGACTACCAGAACTTTCCTTCTTCCAATAGCTTACATCAATAACTAAAAAGAATTGAGAAACCATCACATATATATATTCAAATAACTTACATTAATCATGTGGGTGATGTATTAGAATAACATTAAATTTTGCTTTGGGCCCCTCAATACGCTGACACTAATTCACTAAAAATAGGGCAAGATCTAAACTTCAATCCCCATAGCTTTAATTCCACCTACCTTGCATTCAATGTTAGAAATAAAATAAACATTAGGTTTGAAATTTATTTATTATTAAGTTTTTAGTTATTAAAACCATATAGAAGGAAGAACATATTTATTTTACTCGATTTTATAAATGACAATAAAAATTTCAAAATATTTTCATAGTTTTAAAATTATAAATTATATAATAAGGTCTATCAAAATGTCTTAACCATATTCATAATTGGCCTTTCAAATATTTTTTTATTTCAATTAACAAATCATGCCAACCAAAATATAATTATTACTTTAAGCTTATTGTGTTCTAGGTGGTCCTTATCATTCACACACGCACACGCACACGCATGCACGCGTGTGCACACACACATGATGATTCCAAATTAACATGTACATGTCTCATATAATTTTCTAGTGAATCAGAACCATGCACATATAGTAACTATGGTGAATCTCTATAACAAAAAAGGACCGAGTATAATCTATAAGGTGATTCAAAACACATGTATAAAAAATTGTATAAAATTGTGGCTATTTGACCTATGTATATTTTCATAGAATTAGCTATTTTTAAAATTGAAAAAAAACTATTTATATCCTGTTTGCTATAAATAGCCTCTAAAAATTTTCTTGGTAAGGGGCATCCAAGGCACAATCCTAACCTTAATCACTTGATTCTCTGTGTCAAATATCTAGAGGAATTTGTACCTTGGTGGATGGATGTAAGCAACTATCATCCTCACCAGTTGGATTACAACCCTTTCAATAACATTAGTTTTTTAACATCAACATCTTACCAAAAAAAATTTAAGTGCACTAGGAGCAATGTGATTTTATTTTATTTTATTTTTTGGGGGGTTAATGTGAAATACATCTAATCAAAAATATAGATCTAATGTATTTTAGCATGCAAATTATGCCATAAGGGATTTAATTCATTGTTTTGGTAAAGTAGGGTTTTGTAAAATGAAAATGTAAATCGATAGTCATATCTCCCTAGGAATCTATGACCTCTGACATCGTCTCACCTTTGTACATGAAATATATATTCAACATAGTCAAAAACATTATGATTATGGGGTTGCGACACCATTATCACATATGAGATACGAGTGTTGTATATGTTCACGGTGTATGACTTTTGTTTCTTAACCATCTATGCATATCCCTATTTATATTACCTTGGCTATCATCCTAGCGTTTATCATATATTCTCACTAAAAAAATGTTAGTGAGATATTTCAAATATAGTTGTTGCTACATTCATATCCAAAAACTAATACCACAAAGTGTAAAAATAAAATTAACTATTTTCTTGCCATTACCATTGCCGAGTTTACCTTTTTTCAACATTACCAAAATTATTGCTTTCTCTTCCAATGAGTATAATTTTGGGTATAAAATAGGACACGCATAAATTTAATCTAATTATATAATTAATTTTGGATGTGAAATAGGGCACACATAAATGTATTTATATTATAAATATATTTAAAGTCTATGGCATGTTGTTATAAATCTTAGATAACAATTTAGGATATGAAGTTATAATCCCACCATTATACCTAGCATTGATAGTGACATTCACCTCTGAATATTTTATTAGTCCCTACCAATGTAGAGTACTATAGCATCTAACACTTTTTTCGAACATCTTTGGAATATATGAAAACAAGAGAAAGGTTAATTTTCTATACAGATTAAAGTTTATTTGGGTTCCACCAAATCTTATCATTATTACTATTTCAATTTTAGAGTCGCTGTCCACTGAGTTGATAGGACGTCTCTAAAAAAATTACTCTTAACCAGATTGAAATTGCAATAATAAATTACACAGTATTATTTTTTTATTTTTAAGTTTAAATTATTAAAACAAGTTTACATACTCAAGCACAAACAATTTTTAATACAAAAGTAGGAACAAACAATTCTTAATACAAACACAGAGACTAACCCCTTTGCGACCCTTGTTTAAGTTGGTGTGATTTGAATTTTGAGGTGTGACTTTTTTAATTTTTTAAATATGATTAACTACTATATTTTGTTATACTAATATAAATGGCTTTTCAATCCAAGAAAATAATTTAACAATGCAATTTTACCATCTGCGTCAATTAAATTACAATGCATTTAATATAAACTAAAAGCACCGATTCTTTGACTTGGTTTTTTTTTAATATGGGTAAACATTTTTTTAGAATCAGAGGGTATAAACTGGAAGGAGTAGTGTTGATTGGAGCTATGAACCAGTCTGAACATAAATTAGAGATCTAGATCCCCTTATAAATTATCAACCAATCACCAACATAGTTTAAACTATTCAAACCATCTCCAACGACCACAACTGATCCAGCATACCCTTTGAAAATTAAGCTTAAATGACACTGGGCACAACCAAAAATCTTTACCAATCCACTCCACTTAAATTTTTATTACAATAATTTTTTATTTTACAGAAGTAGGCCGAGTTATGATTTAATTAAACTAAAAAAATCATTTCATTTATATGGATTCGCTCTCAACTCAGTTTTATTATTGCCCACACGAGTGATTTGGAGCAATATATATATTTTTTGGCATAAAATATTGAATTCAATAAATGTGAAGAGTACATGGAGCATGCCAGCCTTAGATATGTTATATCCTATAATTGACTCTTCAAGCGGCCACATCATGGTTTCCATCGGCTATTATTGGAAATTAAGGGCAGCTGGGGCTGTCCTTTCAAACAATACAATAATCATAAATAGAGGGGCTTTGTACCAGCTACAAATCTGAGTATTGTAGCTGTGTCCATAACTTCTTTTCATGTGGCAACTGTTTATGGTTTTGTTAGTCTTCTGATAGCAATGCCTGCAATGCCAGTGGCAAGGAGGAGGGAAATTCTAGTTTTATGGGTTGTGAGGGTATTAATGGGAGTAAGACAAGAAATCAGAGAACTAATTGGACTGATAAGAGGTGAGATGGTGAGAATGAGGGACTTTGTTCTTCACATGAATACCCATATGAGCGGTATGAATGTGGAGTTGGAGGAATTGAGGGAGTCTATCCAAGAGCTCGAAAGAAATGTCGAAAACATCCTCATGGCTGGCCATGATAGGAATGGTGGTAGGCTGAACACTGAATATAGTTCCTTCTCCTCCACCACCACCACTGGCCTTCAGCAGGATAGAGAAAAAGAAACAATGCTAGACGAATATGTAGAAGAATTTGCTCGCAGCTTGGAGAATGAAGATCAGATCATAAAATGATCATAATGAACAAGATTGGGGTCTTACAGTCTTTTCGAGCTTCTATCTAGACGATTTATATTATGCTAATGATAATGGCCCAAAATGTTTTTTTGCTGTTTCATGCAGTGCTGCTAATTGCAGTAGGAAAAGGCAGAAAAATAGTTGGCAAGCTGCTTATTAGCTTAATAATTGAACTTTATACTACTATGTAAAACAGGTATATATTTCAGAAGTGTTAATGGATACAGAAATTAAAGCCCTTTTTTTTTTTGGGGTAAGTGCTGAATTTTATTTTCTTTTATTTTTTTGGAGGAATTATGCCTAAATAATTTCAGAGTTCAGAAAGTAAGTTCAATTTTTTTTTGGAACAAGGTACAATAATTTTTATGTTCCTATCATAGTTATGAAAATGGTTGCTAGTTGTATGTGTTTTCTGTATATTGTGTTCTTTTTTGATTTTCAGAAATTAGACAGTTGAATGTGGAGTATGGATTAGGCTTACAAATAGTTTTCTGCTTCTACTTGCAGTGATAGATAAGTTTACACTATGGAAGCTTACATTGTAACTGAAAGTCTCAAATTCTATGTGTGATGCATTTTTACTTATTTTTAAATTAATGATAACAGATGTCCATATACTTAATTCTCCTGTTAATTAAGTAAACAAGAAAACAAGGTCTTGAAAATGTGGAACTGGGTAGTATCAATACAAATATTTGCATGATCTTGTTTTTTTGTTTTTTTTTTTTTTTTTTTGGGTCCTTTTTTCAATTTTTGTTTAAAAAAATGCCAGAATATTGAAAATATGTGCTATTATTTAATATCTTAATTATTTAACGAGAGAGGATTCCAGAGTCTATGAAGAATGAATAAGATCTCTGAAAAATAGTTAATGTTAAATTTTTTTAATTAATATTTTAGAATAGGATTACAGATCATGCTCCTTAGACCATCATCAAAATCAGCATTTTGATCAAACTTGAAATTTAACATTATATTTATAAAGAATAAATAAAAATAAAAATTAATTAATATATTAATGAATTTTTTTATTATTATTATTATTATTTTTTGCAAATTTCTATTAATATATTAATAAATATTTTTTATTTTATTTTATTATTATTTGTAAATTTCATTCACAAATAAGAATTGATGAGAGCCTTGATTTTTAAGAAAGCTCAAAAGTAGGTTGAGAATTCATTTCATAATGTTTATCAGGGTGTTTTTTTTTTTCAAAAAAGCACAATTTATAATATATGCACTACAAGATAGAGTTTTAAAATATCTTAAATCTCTTAACCAAAAACGATATTATGGGAGTCTCGGACAAATTTCAGTGACTTGTATGAATTGTCTGGGGAATTGGTAGGGACACCGTTATTGAGAACTTTCAGTTAATTTTATTAATAGAATTGTAATTTAATTAATGATTTGTTATATCAAATAATACAAATTCCTGTAAATAATAGAAGCATGGAAATTGTTTAGACAAATAAGTTTAGGTTCTTTGCAATTATATAATAAAAGCATGGAAATTGTTTGGAAAATTAATAGAATTGTAATTTAATTAATGATTTGTTATATCAAATAATATAAATCCCTGTAAATAATAAAAGCATGGAAATTGTTTGGACCAACAGGTTTAGGTTCTTTGCAATTACATAATAAAAGCATGGAAATTGTTTGGACAAACAGGTTTAGGTTCTTTGCTATATGTAATTGGAGAGGTTCCATTGACAAACCACAACCGTTTTTAATGGTAAAAGGTCATAAAATCTTTGAGAGAATCTATAAGCAGTTTACGGGCTTACTGCTGGCCCATTATTATTGGTGATTGGATAAAATATAAGACTACCTCTTTTTTTCTCTTTTTTTCTCTTTTCTTTTTTTTTAATCTTGTTTTATATGTTTTGAAAGTAGCAGTTGTCTTGAGGGTGTAAAAGAAGATGAGGATTTTTTTTATAATTTATTGTATTATATGTATTATGAAATATTATATTAAATCTTTGATTAAATTAAAGGTATTGAACTCACTATTAAAAAAATAATTGATTAAAAATTTTAAATTTTTTTGGTGGTATGGAAGGGAAGAATACATATCCAACATGTCACACTTCTATTTCCAAAGTCTTATGTCCTTTTCACTCTAGAAAAAATGAAATTAAAGATTACAAATTAGTATTAAACTTACAGCGCAATATTCCATCAAAAAATGTAAGTGTCATTTAACCCTCTTTGCTAAAAAAAATGCTTTCATTTACATTTGATACAAGAGGTCATAGAGATTCAACCACTATATACAAATTAATATTACAATATATCAATATTTAATAATCAAACACATCTAATGCTCTGCTATAATTGCATTCTACATACAAGATCGTCAAGCAATTCTTTTATAGAACTGGTCACCAAAAAAAATCATAAATTAAAAGTACTAGTTGATAGACATCATATTAAATGCAAAGCAGAAGTTATTACCTATACACTTAGATACAATATAGATGCATATATTTTGTCAAACATAATATCGGAAAATCTAATAAGGCATGCATTAAGATCTAGGCTCTAATATATTTTGGAAGCATGCAACAACATAACCAATATTTTTTTGCATTCAATTCTACATTTAATGATGATTTCAAAAAGTCAATAATTATTAGCCGTAGTAATGCATATGTGTTCTTCTAAAGATGAAGTTCAAACACATTCAAATATATTTACGGAAGCACAGAGACAAGTATTTATGATAAGCAAAAAGTCCAATATCAATTCAATTTAATATATTGAATTTCCCTATTGCAATTCGGAAAGCCTCAAACATTTACAAGAGATCTCAATTGGGCCAGTCGTTACCCCCTGTGAAGACTAAATTAGCCTTTGCAATAGAAAAATAATCCTTTGCAAATTTACTTCCCTTGATTTGCAGAGGATAATTATTCTTTGAGCATATGTGTAATTGGATAAATCGCCTTGGACAAATTTATTTTGTTTATTTTTCTTTGGCCTTTCTTTGCAGAGGTTTTCAAAAGAACATTCAAAATATCTATCTGATTGTTTCTTTGAAAAAAAATATATCAATTCTCTAAGTAACACCTAAAAGAAGAAATCAAAAATCCCCCCTCTTTGAAACCATTAAGTAAGGGGGTTAGAATTCAAGAATTGGCTAGACCATAGTTTATCTCAAATTAGAAACCACTTTGGTTGCTATAGCTTCCTTTATGGTTATAATTTGCTCATTTATAGGACTTGT
Organism: Torreya grandis; assembly: GCA_037957365.1. Taxonomy (NCBI): domain Eukaryota; kingdom Viridiplantae; phylum Streptophyta; class Pinopsida; order Cupressales; family Taxaceae; genus Torreya; species Torreya grandis. The sequence goes on along the minus strand of JARHVA010004678.1, from coordinate 941,895 downwards.
ACAAACATGATGAGAATTTTTAAAGTATGACCATCGTAAGAATATGATTTGGTGGACCTTAAAATCTAGAATGGACCCCCTCTCTCACAAGTTAGGGCAATTATTTTCCATTATCATAAAATTATGTTTTATGCACCATTTAGTCTTTTATCATTCATCTATACAATTTTTTTAAAATATCGAACATTATATAATATAACATTAAAGTCATTAAAATATATGAAAAGTACCCAAAAATACTTTTCTTCTTCAGGATAACTTTTCTAATGGAACTTCTATGATCCACAAAGATGGATTGCTTGTCTTAAGCTTATAAAAGGTGGTGACACTATACAAATATGAACACCATCAAAATGTCAAAAATAATTGCCACCGATCATATCAAACAATATCCATGGAGAAACTATTTTGAAGCTTTGAAATAATTAAACTTGTACATTTGTTTGCATTATAAACATTGATATTCTTCTTCCTTGTGCTCAGGTAAAAGCTTCTTCTGCTAAATGTTTAGTAATACATTTACATCATCAGATTCACAAACACTTCAAAACAATCTGGTACTATATTTTGTTTGTAGTAATTAACTCTCCAAATTAATTGGACATGAGTTAATTTTCTTGTAAATATAAATCCATGCCAAACAATGGATTTTTTTGGTTCTTTAATCGACTCTCTCAAACAAAGGTACATAAAACATGTTATTCTAGAATTTGACCACAATAAGTTCAAGAATTTCATGTTTTAATGTAAAAAGGGGCTTTTGGATAAACTATGGGGGAAAACACTGATCAAAATTGTCTTCATAGTTTATTAAAAAAATCCTTTTTATGTGTAAATATAAATTCAACTTTTAAAAAAAAGTTTAAAAAAATTATTTATGATAAAAAAAATTAGACAATTTATTTAAAAGTCCCTTTTAATGTATAAATATAAATATTAATTTAAAACAACACTAATTAGATCTAATTATTGTTAAATGACAACATAATACACCAAAACACTAGACCCAAGTGAAAATTGGATATAATTATTACAATTTGGTAGTTTCGTAAAGTCCAACAACTTTGATTTAAGTGAGACTATTTCGTATTATCAATAATATTTAGGTGACACTACCCCATACTTCCAATAAAACCCCTTAACTATTTCTACTTGTTTTGAATTCGAAACCCCTTTCAGAAAGACAAGTATCTAGTGTAACACACAACGTGCCACTGGAGAGTTTAATCAAGAATCAATTGTCTTGTAATTGTAGATTTACACCAAACTATGTAAAATAAAATTTATATTTATGTTATATATTATATTAATATACTATGCATACTATAAAATAATATTAATATTAAAATATAACATAAAATAATATTAATATTATAATATTTTATTATTATAATATATACAATAATATTATTATTACATTTTGTAAATATTCCATCTATAGCATAACCTGGACAAGTGGAGACCATCCTGTCGTCACGCTAACACATTTTTCCAGTGAAGGTTTCAACAATTGATCACTACATGAGCATGTGATACCATTGTGTTCTAAATTGTGCCTTGTAGTATTTCAGATTTATCAGGGCATTGGATTTAGCCATCCACCATGTGACAAAAATTTAGTAAGCATAGGCCTTGTAAATATACGATAAAATTTTACGAATCATCTTGGTAAGAGTGCAATCTACTTAAATCATAAAGAACCTTCCTTATACTTAATACCTAGATTTTTAAGTGGCCATATTCATATGAATAATATACATTTTTCTGTAATATGCTGCCACGTGTTTCACACTGTATGCCTCCAAAAATCCACTCAAATTCCAATTTCTCCAATATTAAAATATATTTAATAAAATCAAAATTGTGGCAATCTGCATGCAAAAAATACAGAGCATAACATGGTGGGCAACATGTATGCAAAATACAAGATAGTGGAGGATGCTTACAAGGTCAGTCAGTTTACATTTTCCAGCTCTTAAAATAGTAGTATTCCAAAACCTCTAAATTGCTTAGGGGATGAGGGGATCTGATGTGCTCTTATAGAGAAAACCAACCTTCAAATTCTAGCCCCTACTTCCTCCCTTGGTTGTGGTTTTGGCGCCCTATCTATAGTATTACATCAAAGAAATCAAAAACCCTAGTTTGAATAAGTCATTCAGATATTCCACTTGTAAGAGGTATCAGGGTTGATTCTTTATCTGCATTGATTTTTATGACTATTTTTATTATATCACTAAAGATCGTGTTTCATTATTTGAGGGTTGGGTTTAGGGTGCCTTATGTGAGACTACTTAGGGGCTCAAGTCTTGGGCGAAGTTGGGGTTACCTTTTTGTTTCATGGGTTAAGCCATTGACTACATTTACAATGACTCACAAGAGAATGAATGTCAAAGCCTTAAATTTTCTCGTTGAAATTTTTATTGACAAAGAGGCCAACAATTCCATTTTTGGTTGCTTTAGTGGAAGGAGGTGTGTGTTACTGTTGTATAATGTTTGGAATGGGAAACTATTCCTCCATATCATTTTGGTATAGTGTGAGGAACTAAAGTGTGAAATATTTCCTCTTATCAATATAGAATCAACATGTCTGGTCAGGGGGCAACAACTTCCCAATGAAGTGGAGCTACGAAGCCAGCCAAGAAGTTCTTCTGATCTTAGATATAAGTTATCATCATTTATCATTTTGGATTGCTTCTTGATGTTATATCATAGGATAAAAATCTTAACATTCTATAATGTTTTCGATGTATTTGACATTAAAATTCCCCTGTGGTATCAAGGCACACCCACAAGTCGAATATCTTCATACACTTGTCTTCTAATTTAACCTACAAATGTTTCTTGTAAGAGTTTCATTGTAATCTATGGTTTTTTGTTTTGACATAGTCATCTTAGTTCTTAAATCTTTACCTCATTGATTTATATCTTAGAGAAGGATGCCTTCAATTACAAGGACCTGACATTTTGAACTTTTAGCAATATCACAGAGGAAAAGGGGGGAAAACATTCCTAACTGGGAATAGATAATTGCCCCTAATAACACCATCAATCCAAGGGCAATTCCTCTTGCTATGCACATCTGTAGTGTGAAAAATTATAATTTAATTTTTATTTGTGCCAAATAAACAATAGAGACCAAATGCAAAATAGAAATAAACATATGAACACGAAGCAAAATTTCAACTTAGGTAGAGAAGGGTGGCATAGAAGCAAGAATAGTTGTTGCGATGGGTGATGGAAAAATGCGAGGGTGGTTGCCAACTTCTTCTATCCCTTGTCATGATAGATGACCATGGAAACTGGTCTTCAAAATCACTACAATAGATCACTCTACACCCAAATCAACAATATGCAAAACCATCATCCAATTTGTCGTGTCAACATTCCAGTGGGGGCAAACAACATATGTTTTATTTTGTCTCATGTAAGACAAATCTCAGGGATTCACCCCACTGTATAAGCCTCTGGCTAATGATAATAACTATAAACCAAATTTTATACACCATGGTACCAGGTTGGACAAATGATTTTTGGAGTTCATAATCCATGATTCACATTTCTATGTTCTATAAAGATTTCTGTCAATTAGATTTTTTTTTTTTTTAAATTGAAATTTAGACACAATTATTATCCCATTCATTATGGATTATTATTTAACATATATACTTCAAAATGAACACTTCCACAATTCCTAAGAATTTAAGAAAGTTTTTCTTTCAATTGGTTTTTTTGTGTTGCATAATATTTTTCATAAGTTTTACATTTCAGGGTGAATCAATCAGTTGAGAATAAATTTACCATGTATATTATATACATTTAAATTTTCTCACTTCCATCTATCATTAATTTTGTCTCATAATTGTCTATCTTGATTATTTTTTTTTATTAGTCCCCTATCATGTTCTTAGTTTAATACCCTCTTCATTCTACATCATATGAACCTTATATCATCCTTCTACATCAATTAATCCTTTTATTATCTTCCATTTAATCATAAAATCTTGTCCTAACCCCACTTATCCTTTACATTGGAATTTTAAATTCCAATCTTACTTATCCTCACCTACTCCCACTTTCTCCTACATATCTTATGTCTAATCACCCACTAATCCAATACGAGTAATCATCATCATTTATTCTAATCACCCTCTAGAGCCTTCTACTCTCTAGAAAGCTCTAGACCCTTCCCTTTCTAGAGTCTTATAAAAAAATTAAATTCTTTGGAAAATCTCCCTCATTCTATTTATACCAGCACATCCTCCATGAAAAGGCAAGGAGGAAATTGGAGTCTACATGCTATCCACTTGTCTATCATCTAATTGCCTTCAATTCTCTATTGGTGCAAATTCCAAGTCTACAAGGAACAATCACAATCTTGTCTATTTTTGAGACATGTCTTAGTCTAAATTAGAGGTGAATGCTTCAAGGTGTAAATGTCTTGTATTTTAGTAGTTTATTGCATGCTTGTCATTTTATTTTACCCAATAATTAAGGGTTAGTAGATTTTGGAATTGATTTGTAGCTATTCCCCTATTTGTATTTCAAAATTTAATTTCCAAATTTCTCCTAAATACATTTATTTAAATTGATAGGATAAAGAATAAGATATAAAAACCTACGAAAGTGTTAAATATACTAACTAAAGATTAATGTCTTCCCAATCAATGGATCCATCTTGAAATTGATTAATACAATTTAAAATGTTGAACTTATTTAACATATATATAATTTGATATTTCTTTGTTTTGTTTATTTCTTTTTTTTTAAATAAAAATAAAATTTTATTTTCTTTCTCGATTATATTAGATGGTGGAGGAGGTTACAATTCTGAACTTAAAGGAGTAGAGTTGTATAACTTAAACAAGTAATGTAAATGAAAACAAATATTTTATAATTTTATATATTAAATTAGTGTCTAGGTACATTGTGTATTAAGCGCCTAGAAGGATAAAAATATATTCTTGCCAAATGGAATGGAAATGGTTGAATTATTCAAATTGCATAAACAATATTTGGAAATTTTTTAAAAATGTCACACAAACTATGTAATGCCTTTGAAGCTTTCGGTTTTGTTTCAAGGCCCAGTGTCCAATGGATGAAGATGCAAGTACTACAAGTAGTCTTTCACGCTTATCCCTTCTTAACTCCATACTTTTGCTTTGAAATGGATTTTACATTGTGATATTTTTTTCTTTGTTCACATTTCTTTTGTGTTTCTAGCTACCCATTCCATGTTATGAGAAAATGTCATTGAAGACATATAAAAAATGAGCTTTCATACAAGAATACTAAGTCACTCTCTCTAACCATAGTAAATTTCCAAATTTGTTCTAAAGTTTTCACTACAACTCATGTTTACTCTACAAGTTTAGTTCCCTCTAAAGCATCCTACTTAGAACTTGAAAAGCTTTTGAGAGAATTGAGACCTAGTTGAAAAAATGGAAAGGATTCCATTGGGTTGCTTGGGGATATTGTTGCTCAAGGCTAAAAATGCTAGTAGCTTGTGTTTTCTCAATGTTCATTGGTAAGGTATTTCCCTATATGTTAATGGCTTATTCATGATATTAAATGAAATGAAACATGAAAAACTCTACCAAGAATTTATATCACTCCAGGAACTCCTTATGGGAGTAAATCTTGGAAGGGTTTTAAGATTCCAAACCCTTATCATTTGAGTTGTATTTAAAATATTACAAGGAGATTTGTGACCAAGTATTTGGAAAACTTGGGAAGTTATCAAACCTAACCTTTGTGGAATGGAATTTTTTCTAGTAACCTAGCATCCATTAACTAGCATTTGTTTTAGCGGTTCATTACTATCAATTTATCTAACATCCCTTTTGCATAAGTGACATAGGCTCATGCCCTCAAATTCTTTAGACGAGACATTCACAATATTCAAGGTATTTTCTCAAAACCTATAATTCTTGGCTCTCTAAGTTGAAGGCCAAATTCGAGTGCAATCTTCACACCAATGATCAAAAATCCATATGATAATTTATTAATGTTTCCCTAGTGAAAATTTTGCATAAATTAATTATAATTCATTTTGACTATGGTGAAAAGACTAGAAGTGGTATGTTCAAACCACCTTATTTCATTGCACTACCATTAAGGGGATATGATTCATGTTATCCTTATCTTACCCATGTTTCGAAAGCTCGACGAGAGATGCTCTCTCCACTTTTTTATCACTTATGGCGTAAGAGGAACTTCAAACCATTTCGAGTGGTCTTTTGAGTCCAAATTTGTTTGTTTTTCTTAGTTTTTTCTTTTCTAAAATTTGCCCTTGGGAAATCAACTTTTTCACTTAGGCAACCCTCATTCTAAGCATCTCTTTTGTCATTGAGTTGACACTGTTAGGCATCTATTTTGGTTTTGTAAAAATGTCAACATGGTTAGACATGGATTTATATTTTTTTCAAACCCTTTCAACCAATGCCTTTTACATAGCAAATTGTTATCCTTGAGAATTTGACCATGTGTCTTGCAAAATTGGTGTGGGAGCTTATCCTATGGAAGTCGTAAATTTTGATTCAGATCTCTGTTTGAGCCATTTTTTAAAAAAATACTCATTTCAAATGTCTTTAGGCAATTGTAAGGTGTGCTAACTATTATAGACTTTTAAAAAAAAAAGAATCAAGTTCAAAATGGATCATTTAAAGGGATTTTTTTTTCAATTAATTTTTCATGTTATTAGATTTTTTCTAGATTTAGTTTATTTGTAATTGGGAATGTACTTGTAGTTGCATGTCACTTTAAAATTATTTTATATATCTATGAGAATAAAAGAGTTTTGTAGTCTCAATTGAATTTTGCATGCAAAATTTACTAAAAATATAATATTCTGAAAATTATCTAAAATAATAATTTTAATTAACTATAAGATTATATTTTTTATTTTTATAGCATGTTAGTAGTGCATGATAATCTAATTTTCGAGTTGTGCATTAATAAAAAATATTTTATGTATTACTTTAGAAGAATGGTGAAGAATTAGAATTTTTTTTTGTTATTTAATGTGTATTATATGTCATTTTTATTTTCATATTTTTTTGTAAACTCTGAGCAACTAGTTCTGTCTGTGATATTAGAGTGAAGCTTAGCCCTTGGATGAAATACTTGATGGTAAGATTGTGTTGAATTTTTATTTTGTCTAAAATTTTGTTTTGGATAAATTTTATTTTTTAATAAATTTGAAAATTAAAATGGTAAGAAGAGGAGGCTATGCTTGGATGAATAGAGATTTGCAAAGAACAAATAAATACATAAATAAATTGTAAGAAGCAAGCAACAAATAAACACACCCCATTGACAATTCAAAAACACTAGTTCATCAATGACAATTAAATTGTAAGAAATTGAAAAAAAAAAAAAAAAAAAAATCCTTCACAACAGCAGATTGAAAACCTAGTTCCAAAGCTTCCATTTTCGGCTCAGGGCAAGTGGATATTGGTAATAATTTGGAAATTGCATTGCTTGAATACTTGTAACATTTTTCATCGAACCCATTTGTACGTTTTTTTTGAAACTATGGAATTCTATTGGAGTACATATGGATAGGGTTATTTCATTATAAATCTTTACAAAAATTACCAAACCCTAAAATCAATGCATGCATATATATAGATCGATTATGTATGACTTCACATTTATTTTAAATTTCATTCAATTATTTTTTGAAATAGATCATTTACTTTTTATATGATTTCATGATTTACATTCAAATTTATCAAAATATTTTTTAGTGATGATATTTTATTAAATATATAACTTTAAATTTATTTTATAAATTTTAACAATTTTTATTTTATGATAAATATGTTATATATTTTAAGTTTTAAAATAATACAATAAAATAATTTTTTTTTTTTTAATTTTCTAAAAATAAATAAAATAAAATACCAATACCCCAAAATCTTCTAGTGTAATATGTATTTTTCAATTATATCAACATTTCTATTGTGTTTATATCTTGTACAATCATTGTATCATACTTCAAAATGGAAATTATTTGTAATAGTCTTGCACATATAGAGGATATAATACATAAGATAACAAACAGATTACCTAAAATTAACAAGTTTCCTTTATATATTTTTTGCTCTTTGATTCACTTTGATTCCTTATTTATTGCTATTAGACATAAAAAAATATTTATGGTTTCACTTATCCTTCCTACTTCTCGACCCTACACATCTAACTACTATCCTGCCTTTACTACCATCTTTATGCTCATAATAGACCCTACGGTCCATGTTATGATGTCCACATGTAATCTTGAAGCATGGAAGGTTAACAAAACCCATGACTATAGTTTTGTCAACTAAAGCAATGTTTTTTCAGCCACAATCTCCATTTTAGAGCTCCTACAACATTTTGACACACAAAGATATTTTGTATTTAGCACTCTGTGATACTAAAGTGCCTCGCACAATAGATCCAACTTATGTTGCTTCCATAATCAATACTATGAAATGGACTAAATATCATATTTCATTCAAAACATATCTCCCACCTCAGTACATCATAGATCTACAACTGCCTCTCTACATTGCATTGTGAATTAAAGAGGTGGGTGCCAAACGAGTGTTAGTTGACAATGGATCAGGATTGAGCATTTGTAATATCTCTTTTCCCTAGCATCTTAATATACATGCAAAGAATTTGGATCCTTCTGATATGAACATCCGTCGATTTGATAATATTACACACAAAGTTTTGGGTCAAATCGCACTAAACCTTACATTGGGACCTAGAACACTATCTACAAAATGTCAAGTTATGCCTAAAGATCTTAATTACAATATTTTTCTTGGAATACCTTTGATTCATGATATGTATGCAATTATATCAATTTTGATCATATATACACATGCCCTATAGATCAAGAACCATTCAAATATTGTCAGCATATAGAGCCTTCACATAATTATATTCCTCACATGGATTTTGCTACAACACCCCTCCAATCTATTATTCAGAGTTCATGTATAACTCCCTCGGATACCTCCATAACACATTATACTATATTCACTTCTCCCTTTGCATTGAGATATTTCCAAAAAATGTGTTACATAAGACAGGGTCTTGGAAAACATGAATAGGGAATTCTTAATCTTATTCAGGCATATGATCAACAAGGCAAGCAAGGACTTAGATATAAAGATAGTACATCTAATTCTAAGTCTTCTCACCATGATTCTTAGTATATAGTGTTTTGTCCACCCATTCCATGCACAGATAATACAACAAATCATGTTTTTTTACTTTCAATTGTTGACCCAGAGCTTATTGATGGTATAGTTTCTACAGATTTGTTTGTTTTCAATGAATTTGCTAATGATGAGGCTCTCTAAAAATTCATAGGGGCATACGAGGATATCCATTCCTTCTATCATGAGAACAAGTTTTCTTATTCCAAAAATGCCCAAGCATACTTTGATGAGTGCTCAGATAATTGAGATGACATTTGACCTGGCACAGATGGTACAATCCCTACAACAGCATACATAGTTGATCAATCTACATTACTTAATGAAGAGACAATTGAGTTCAATTATGGCACCGATATTGATCCTCCCATCATATTATTGGTTGTTGCCTTACATAAAGAAGAAGATATAAATATTCGACAAATTTTAAATGACTTATTGCTTGGGCTTATTCCAATATGCTTAGCATTGATCCTTTAATTGTAGCACATAGGATTACAATTTATCCTGATGTAAAGCCGGTTAAACAATTTTTTTGAAAAATGCATCCCAAGGTAGCTCATTTAGTCAAAGATGAGATCTAGTGGTTCATTGATGACAGATTCCTTCAACCAGTTGCTCATCCTCAATGGGTTTCTAACATTGTCCCAATTATTAAATGTAATGGCCAAATCGATGTTCTTGTGATTCTAGAGACTTAAACAAAACATGTCCTAAGAGTTATTTTCCTCTACCCAACATGATATGATAGTGGAATCCAATGTAGGCTACAAAATTCTCTCTTTCATGGACGGTTTCACTGATTACAATCAAATCAAGATCACTGAGGAAGACCAAGAAAAAACTTCTTTTACCAGACCATGGGGCACTTTATGCTATATAGTCATGTCTTTTGGATTAAAGAATGCAGGAGCAACATACTAATGAATAATGACTCATATCTTTCATGATTTCATTCATAAAATAGTTAAATAGTATGTCGATGACTTGATTTCAAAATCAAAAGAGTGACAACACCATGTAGTAGATTTACAATAGATTTTTAAAAGATTGACAAATTACAATTTATGACTAAATCCCAATAAATGTGTCTTTGGGGTTTCATCCGCTAAACTCTTGGGATTCATACTATCCCAACATGGCATTGAGGTTGACCTAAATAAAGTCAAAGCTATAATGAACATTCCTTCTCCTAAAAACTTTAAGTAACTTTGCTCCCTATAGGGCAAGATTCAGGTAATAAGCCGCTTTGTGGCACAACTAGTAGATAAGACTCAATCATTCACCAGATTATTTAAGAAGGATATAAAATTTAAATGGGATATCACATGTCAAGAATGCTTTGACACATTTAAATAATACATGTTGAACCCACCTGTATTGGTACCACCAAAACCTGACAAGCCACTTCTCCTCTACCTCTCAATGATAAATCATGCACTCAGTGCACTCTTGGCACAACACAATGATCATCATAAAGAGTGAGCTATTTACTAAATTAGTCGTACACTTGTTGACTATGAACAAACTTATCCAGTAATAGAAAAACCATGTTTGGCACTTGTATTTGCTACTCAAAAGCTTTGGTGCTATATGATTAACAATGAGACACAGGGTATTGTAAAAGTCGATCCTTTAAAGTTTTTTATGTCAAAACCACATCTCTCAGGCTGTATTGCAAAATGGGTCATGTTACTCATAGAATTTGACATAAAGATTATGTTACAAAAATTATTAAAGGGCCAAATAATCACATACCAATTGGTAACAACATCGTTATTAGACACAAATCCTATCAATGATGATTTTTGTGATGACTTCACACCTTCTAATAATACTTCTGACACATGGACAATGTTCTTTGATGGTTTTAGATGTGCATCTAGTGTTGGGGTAGGAATTGTTTTCATCGACCCACTTGGGCACATAGTACCCCTTACTGACTCAGTTTTCCATATACAAACAATATCACATAACGTGAGGCCCTTATTCTCGGCCTTCAAGGAACTCAAGATCTCCAAATCAAATCAATTAAGGTTTATAGGGATTCACAATTAGGTTACAAATGCGTACCAAACAAAATAAGAATGTCTCATTCCCTACAAGAATATGGTTCAATGTCTACAAGATCAGTTTGAAAACTTCTCTACTGAAAACATTCATAAAGATAATTGTCAAGCTGATGCAATGGCCAGTGCAACGTCATTGATCCCCATTGACATCAATGATGACCATTCTATCTTCACCATCAAATGATTACCATCACCAGTGGTATCCCATGCTAACCTCATGTCTATAATAGTTTTAGCCACCACATCCAGTATATCAGCATCCAAATGGTTTTCAGATATATACAATTTTCCACACAAATCAATTACCCCAGATACTTTTACTAGGAATGATAAGAACAAATTACAGATAAATTCCCTTCGTTACGTCATCATTGATGGGGACTTATTCAAACAATATTTTGAGGGACACGTACTTTGATATCTAACAGGTAAGGAGGCTAAGTTGGCCATTAGCCACATACACGCTAGTGATTGTGGTGGCCATTTTAGCGGTAAAGCAATGTCACACAAATTACTCTGACATAGATATTATTCGACAACCATGAAACAAGAATGTCAATAATAAGCTAAATTATGCGACAAATGTCAATGACATAGCAATCTACACCATGCCCATTCATAGAAGTTACAGTTTATTACATCCCCATAGTTGTTCATGCCATGGGGCTCTAATCTAATTGGTAAGATAAATCCAGAATCTGCAGGAAGTCACAAATTCATTATTATTTTTGAAAATATTTTAGTGTGAACAATGTTTTATATTAACAAATATATTCATGTAAGTGATTTAATCAAACAAATCACGTAAATATTATAGGAGAGAGATGTGAGAATGAATATAGGTTGTTAGAACAACCTTTCTAGATTATTGTTTAGAAAAGTTAGAGGTTGAGCTACCCTCTATTTAATAGAGATGCAAATCATATAAATATGTAATGCCTTTCATAAAATTAAATGAATGAAATAACTCTAGGCTCTACACATTTGTGAGCTTTGACTCTTCACTACTAATGAGCTAAAACCTATCAGTGGTATTAGAGTAGGTTGTTGAGGCTTCTCTGATCATTGTTGATTCACTTGCCCATTATTTTATTCAACACAATTCAATGACCAAACATTGTAAACCACTTGTAAATGTCATTGCTATGTTCATCCACAATTCTTGCATGCTACCAATGGTTGAACGATAAAGGCCACGTGTAATCCTCTTGGCACTCACCATCCCCCTAAATCTCACTCCTCTCCATCTTGGTCATGCTCTCCACAGTTTTCAACTCCATGTTATTCACACATGCATTTTTAAAAAGTAGAAAAATAATGTGAAATAGTTTCACCAAAATCGTCATATCTTTTTCATTTCTTTATGAAATTTGAAAATTCAAACTGATATGGAAAGCAGAGACATAGGAGAACAAAACCCAGAAATGGTTTAAATAAATTATGTAAATTCAAATAACTGTTCAGCACGGAAAATGAGGGATGTGAAAGTTTTTAAGAAAAAAAATATTTCTGGTTGTGTTTCAGTTCATTGGCACCATTCTGGACTGAGTTCGTCACTAACGGTTTTTCTATCCCAATACACACCAAGCGTCGAGCAGCTCTTGATATATGATTTCATGGCTAATGGTAACGTCGAGGTTCCTCCAAACTGTGATTTGCATCCCGTTGAAAACAAAAGTCTCTTTCATTTTAGAATTTTTTTAAAGTTTAGTTTAATTATTTAAAGTTTTGTTGATCCGTAGTTGTTTTAAGTTTCAGATTTATTATTTAACTTGTTTATTTTTTGTTGTGTGTTTAGATTAAATTTGCTAGGTTTTGTTTTATATGTTTATAAATGTTATGGTATTAAGTTTTTTTTTTTTTTTTTTTTTTTTAAAATAAGTTTTTAACTTATTTAAATTTATTATGTTTAGATTTTTTTTTATTTAGTTAATTCGTGGTTTTATTAAAATTTTAACTGATTTTTAAAAGTGGTGTTTAATTTTATTTATTTTTAGATATTTGGTTTTAATATTGTTACATTTTGTTTTTATTAGGTTTTTAGGGTTTTGTTTTAGTATATTAATTGCTTTGTTATGTTATTAGTTTAATATGTTTTTTAATTTTTTTTTAAAATATGATTTTCTATTTTTAGTGGTTAGTAGGTATTATTAAAATTTGTATCGTTTCTATATTGATAATGTTTGTTGTCTCTTAATTTTGTGTTTATCATTATTATTTTTGTTTCACCAGTATTTGTAAATAAGTGGTTAAATTTTACATTGTAAGCCGTCAATTTATCTTCTATATCGTATTTAGTTTTTTAGGTATAAAATTATGTCTGTGAGTTGTTTTTTAAAAAGTCTTGTGCCTTTCTTTTGTGTAAGCTTTAAATAAGCCTTTAAAAGCAAGTATCAAAAAACATGTACAATGATTCTTCAAAGTAATAATCTCTCATTTTGTAATGGATGTATTATCGGTCAAAACTGACATCCACGTAATTTGTACATTGTGGGGGGGAAATATAAAGTAGATGAACATGTTCACACTAAGGAGGGAATGTTGGAAATATTTTAGTGTGAACAATATTTTATATTAGAAAATATATTCATGTAAGTGATTTGCTCAAATAAATCACGTAGAGAGTATATGAGAGAGATGTGAGAGTGAATATAAGTTGTTAGAACCACCTCCCTAGATTAATGTTCAGAGAAGTTAGTGGTTGAGCTACCTCTTATTTAATAAGGGATGCAAATCCTATAAATATGTAATGTATTTCATGAAATTAAATGAATGAAGTTGATCGACTAAAACTCTGGGCTCTGTACATTTGTGAGCTTTGGCTCTTCACTACTAATGGGCTAAAATCTATCAATTACAACTACATAATACTTTACAAAATCAGTGGAGGCCATTCCATTACAATCTACAACAGGAAAGGATATATGTTATTTTCTCATGACCAACAATATTTCCCATTTCAACCTCCCATTGGCCATAATTACAAATAATGGAAATTTTTTCAAGAACAAAATAGTGAAGAAATTTTGTGCTAAATACAAGATTTGACACACATTATCTACTCCATACAACCCACAGGATAATGGCCAAGTAGAGGCTACCAACAAGACAATCAATAATATCCTTAGTAAAATAGATACCAAATTTTGTGGTGGTTGGCATAATCAACTCGTCTATGCACTATGGGCCTACCGCAACAGTATTAGCACACCAATAGGAGCTACTCCGTATTCAATAGTATATGGCACATAAGCAATTGTCCCACTGAAATTAGAAATCCCATCCTTATGGGTATCCCTCAAAGAGCTTATTACAGATGATCAATACAGAGAAAGACATCTCCATGATTCAGAACAGTTAGATCACAGACTCATCCAAGCTGTAGAACATCTCAGAGCATACCATAAATGAATCCACCAGGCCTACAATAGTTGTGTTTACAACAGAGAATTTGAAATTAATTATCTCAACCTCAAAGAGAATCTCAGAAATGTCAACTCTAAAGAAGAGACAAAAGGCAAGTTCGAACCAAATTGGCTTGGCCCATACATAATAATCAAAAAGCTTAGCCCAAAGGCATGCCATCTAACTTCACTTGATGGTAAGATTATCAAGAACCAATTGAACATCATGCATCTAAGGATACTATATACATTAACAAGTCACATTTCACTTATATATAGTTTGATTTTCATGATTGCTTGTACATATCTTATATACTCAAAAAACACAAAAATAATATAATATTTTCAAAATACAAAAACATCCAAATATTTCTCAAAAACATAAAATTTAGATTGTTTGCATATCCATAGTTACATTCTTTATACTAGTCAAGTACTATATATGTTATCTATCTTAGTATAATCAATTTTATCATATATTGATGCTTCACTTGTTCTTGTCGAGTGTTTACAGATTCTTACAAGACTTAGGTCCATCACACTGATCAAGAGTTGATATTATCTACCCACTAGGGGCACATACACAACTACATAGTTTCATCATTGATACATTCACCTATTAGGGGCATCTTATACATAGATTCTAGTTTGCCAAGTTACATCTTTCTATACTCTATATCATAGATTTAACACTCTTCATATCTTGATATTGATCATCACATACTACTTATATTTTTTGTTGACTATTATTACTATAGACTTAGTTTATGTACATATATTATCTTATACAGATTTGTACCACATGGTTATGAATACTTTCATTTCTAGCTTTCTTAGTTTAAATTTGATTGTATCTCTTTGCTTCTATATCTATTCAAGGGCATTTGAATATGCTATTATGCTATGGTTCTACACCACTTCCTATCATTGTATGTATGCTTTAGATATGTTCCCATGTCCTTGTGTATGTCTTCTTGATTATGTATATGTTATGCCCTTAACCTTTGGCATGTCTAAGAATATGTGTGGTTGACTTGTGACTTAGATAACTCTTTTATATTCTTGTTACATTTTTCTATGTTCTTAATTAGGTTGACCTATGGAATAATCATGGATAAGTAGAATATATATAGGAGGTAGTGGTTAGTCTTTGATAATCATATTAAGTATTCTGCTCTTATTGCATTGTTATGGAGGTTACCTCCTTGAAATGGCTTTACTATATTATCCGGTATCCTGCTCTGTTGGAAATTATTATTGTGTGTTCTCTTATCTTTGATTATTTTGTGTGATATATAATTATTCCGTATGAACATCTAAGTGATTTCCTTACAAATGGTATTAGAGCTTCACTTTGGGCAAGTTTTATTAAAATTTTAATTGATTTTTAAAAGTGGTGTTTAATTTTATTTATTTTTAGATATTTGGTTTTAATATTGTTACATTTTGTTTTTATTAGGTTTTTAGGGTTTTGCTTTGGTATATTAATTTGCTTTGTTATGTGATTAGTTTAACATGTTTTTTAATTTTTTTTTAATATAATTTTATATTTTTAGTGGTTAGTAGGTATTATTAAAATTTGTATCATTTTTATATTGATAATGTTTTTTGTCTCTTAATCTTGTGTTTATCATTATTATCATCGTCTCACAAGTACTTGTGAATAAGTGGTTAAATTTTACATTGTAAGCCATCAATGTATCTTCTATATCATATTTAGTTTTTTAGGTATAAAATTATGTTTGTGAGTTGTTTTTTTTAAAGTATTGTGCCTTTCTTTTGTGTAAGCTCTAAATAAGCCTTTAAAAACAAGTATCAAAAAATGTGTACAATGATTCTTCAAAGTAATAATCTCTCATTTTGTAATGGATGTATTATCAGTCAAAACTGACATCCAAGTAATTTGTACATTGTGGGGGAAAATATAAAGTAGATGAACATGTTCACATTAAGGAGGGAATGTTGGAAATATTTTAGTGTGAACAATATTTTATATTAGTAAATATATTAATGTAAGTGATTTGCTCAAACAAATCATGTAGAGATTATAGGAGAGAGATGTGAGAGTGAATATAAGTTGTTATAACCACCTTTCTAGATTAATGTTCAGATAAGTTAGTGGCTGAGCTACCTCCTATTTAATAAGGGATGCAAATCATATAAATATGTAATGTCTTTCATGAAATTAAATGAATGAAGTTGATCGACCAAAACTCTAGGCTCTGTACAGTTGTGAGCTTCGATTCTTCACTTCTAATGCGTTAAAATCTATCAATTATAGCTACGTAATACTTTACAAAATCAGTGGAGGCCATTCCATTACAATTTACAAAAGGAGAGGATATATGCCATTTTCTCATGATCAACAATATTTCCCATTTCAACCTCCCGTTGGCCATAATTACAGATAATGGAATTTCTTTCAAGAACAAAATAGTGAAGAAATTTTGTGCTAAATACAAGATTTGACACACATTCTCTACTCCATACAACCCACAAGATAATGGCCAAGTAGAGGCTACCAACAAGACAATCAATAATATCCTTAATAAAATGGATGCCAAATTTTGTGGTGGTTGGTGTAATCATATCATCTATGCACTATGGGCCTACCGCACCATTATTAGCAAACCAATAGGAGCTACTTTGTATTCACTAGTATATGGCACAGAAGCAGTTGTCCCACTAGAATTATAAATCCCATCCTTATGGGTATCCCTCAAAGAGCTTATTATAGATGATCAATACAGAGAAAGACATCTCCATGAATTGGAATAGTTAAATTATAGACACATCCAAGTTACATAACATCTCAAATCATACCATAAATGAATCCACTAGACCTAAAATAGCTATCTTTACAACAGAGAATTTGAAATTAATTATCTCAACCTCAAAGAGAATCTCAGAAATGTCAACTCTAAAGAAGAGACAAAAGGCAAGTTCAACCGAAATTGGCTTGGCCCATACATAATAATCAAAAGGCTTAGCCCAAAGGCATGCCATCGAACTTCACTTGATGGTAAGGTTATCAAGAACTAATTGAACATCATGCATCTAAGGATACTCTATACATTAACAACTCACATTACACTTATATATAGTTTTATTTTCATGATTGCTTGTACATAGCTTATATACTTAGAAAACACAAAAATAATATAATATATTCAAAATATAAAAACATCTAAATATTTCTCACAAACATAAAATTTAGATTGTGTGCATATCCATATTTATATTATTTATACTAGTTATGTAATACATATGCTAGATATCTTAGTATAATCAGTTTTATCATATATACATGCTTCACTTATTCTTGTCGAGTGTTTACAGATTCTTACAAGACTCAAGTCCATCACACTGATCAAGAGTTGTTATTATCTACCCACTAGGGGTACATACATAATTACATAGTTTCATCATTGATACATTCACCCATTGGGGGCATCTTATACACAGATTCTAGTTTGCCAAGTTACATCTTTCTATACTCTATATAATAGATTTAAAAATGTTTATATCTTGATATTGATCATCACATACTACTTATATTTTTTTCTGACTACTACTACTATAGACTTAGTTTATGTACATATATTATCTTATATAAATTTGTACCACATTGTTATGCATACTTTCATTTCTAGCTTTCCTAGTTTAAATTTGATTGTATCTCTTTGCTTCTACATCTATTCAAGGGAATTTGAATATGCTATTATTCTACAGTTCTACACCACTTCCTATCATTGTATGTATGCTTTAGACATGTTCCCATGTCCTTGTGTATGTCTTCTTGATTATATATATGTTATTCCCTTAACTATTGGCGTGTCTATGGATATGTGTGGTCGACTTATGACTTACATAGCTTTTTTATATTTTTGTTACATTTTCTATGTTCTTATTTAGGTCAAACTATGGAATAATCATGGCTAATTAGAATATATATAGGAGGTAGTGGTTAGTCTTTGATCATCATATTAAGTATTCTGCTCTTATTGTATTGTTGTGGAGGTTGCCCCCTTGAAATGAATTTACTATATTATCCATTATCCTACTCTATTATCAATTATTATTATGTGATCTCTTATCTTTGATTATTTTGTGTGATATATAATTATTCTATGTGAACATCTAAGTAATTTCCTTACAAGTGGTATTATATCTTTAATTTGGGCAAGTTTCTTGTGGCATTTTTTTTGGATCTGGCGAGGTGTGACTTCTACGAGTGGAAAGAGAAAAAAAGTATAACTTGCAATCTAGGAAGAGTTAATTTTTTCAGTCATAGCGGTATTGTTTGAAATGCCTTTTTGAAAAAAATATTTTTTTTAAAAAGTCTAAAAAAAATTTTCCCTTTGCACATTTGTAGTTGTTGGATTCATCTCGGTGAGACAATCGCAAGGGTATATTCTGTCAATACATTTTTTTGTGACAAAAATTTTCACCATAGTGCACAAAATCAATCATTGGATTCATCTTAGCGAGGTGATCACAATGGTACCATCTTATAGTACACTTTTTTGGGACAAAAACCTTCCTAGGGTTTGTGCATGGTGGATCCTACTACTTGGAGAAAAAATGGGGGCAATAAAATCCTAAGACTCCTTCTAGGGATGGCATAGAATTTGGAACTTTAGATTTGATGATTTCTCAACTTCAGGTTGACATAAAGGGCTTGGTATGGTAGGATGAATTTTTTATAGTTCAAACTGATGTTTTAAGGATGCACAGAGAGAGTAATGGGGTGCACACTCAATTGCATTAGATCACTTCACAATTAGCTACCATTTCATCTCAATTATAGACAAACAACCTTCTACCTCATCATTCAGGTCCTTTTTCTCTCAACACTAACATCTCCAATCTTGGTGTGAAATAAATGTTGCCAAAAATGGACATGCGTAAGTTTGATGGTAAGGATCTTCTCACTTGGATTACCCAAATTGATAATTTATTTGATCTTTACCAAACTCCTAGTTCTTAGAAGATGATAGTGACATCTCTCTATTTAGAACCTGAGTAGTTCATTTGGTATTGTTACATGGTGCTCTTGTTACATGGTCTATTTTCACTAATAAGTTATTGACTCATTATCAGAATAATGTCTCTAAGAACTACTTCAGCCAGATAGCCAAACTGCATCAAACAAGAACCATGCAGGGTTATATTCATCAATTTTAAAATCTATCCTTACATGTGAAAGACATCATTGAGGAAAATTTGACTGATCTTTTTCTGGGTGGACTCAAAGATAGCTTCCAATTAGAGGTTTAGATGTTTAATTCATCATCTGTATCAGAATTTATCCCAAGCACATGCATGGTAAAAGAAAAAGAGATGGTCAAACTAAATCCTTTCACTACTAGTCGTGATTACACCTTTCCAACACCATCATTTCCTCAACCCACCAAATTGACACCTCAACAAATTGAGAAGTGAGCCTAAGGGTTGTGTTATGGGTGTGCCAACAAATGGATCAAAGGACATCATTATGTTAAAAATAATCTATTTTGTTGGAATAATGCATATTTAAGCTTACCTAGGGTTAATAGGGTAAGTTATTTATTACCGAGGGTAAAATTTATTTACCTCGGTTAATTTATTTTATTGTTGAGAATTTCTCAACAATATATTTGTTCGTAGTATGAGAAAACAAATAGTTTGTTTTCTCTATTTTGTAATCATTACAAATAGTTTGTTAACATGAAACAAACTATTTGTATTATAAATACTTTGCATTATATGAGAAATAAACGAGAGATTCTTAAGAGGATATAGAGAAATTTTTGGATTATCACCTATTTTTTAGGTGTGACAAATTTATTTATTCTCTAGAAATATTTGCAGGTTATTTGTTGTGGGTTCTCTCTCCTGGATTGATCCTGTGGATCCTGTGTATCTCCTGTTCATTCCTTCATGGTATCAGAGCTTGGAGTTCCAGTTGAAGATCCTCTTCCCTGAAATTTTTAATCTTTTAACACATTCAAAAATATTATTTTATTGATGTGTTACAGATATTTTTAATTCTCTCAAATTCTGGTTCTTATTTACTAGTTTTTTTTTGGAAAATTCTGTACTTTATGCTCATTAAATGACCGTACAGATTCCAAAAATCAGATTTTTTTCATGAGGACGTAGGAAATAAAGTCAGGAATCCATTTCAATTTGAATTTTTTCATTTAATGCTGGACGTACAGCTCTTTCATTTAAAAAATTGCAGACTGGTCCCTGTTGGCAGACTGTTGGCAGACTGCAGTACCTGTCCGTTTTTCTGATGTGGCAGATCGTACGGTGGATTTTTTTCAAATATGAGACCTGTTAATGAAATATGACTCTTATATATTTCTATCCATATAAATTTTGACGAATTTGGATCAGGCCGTACAACGTTTTGGAAGCCAACAACAGGAAATTAAAAACTGTTTTTTTGCCTGTTGTATAGCCGTACGGATTTCTTATTTTTGAACGCCTTATGCTGCATAAAATCCAAATCTGAAAATTTCATGTGATAGCAGACTTCAAAATATGTCATTTCATGCTGAGAAGGATGGATTTGGAGCAGGCCGTACAGTTCTTTTGGCAGATCCAGTGGAGCCATTCTGCATTGCTGAAAGGTGTTTTTTTCTTGGCTATTTTTCTCAAATATTTCCCTGACCACCACGCCTTGCTGGAAAAAGAATTATTTTTGATAAATCCAAAGATTATTCAGCTGATATCTCACATGTGTGAGTCATTTTTGGCCTTTTTTTAATTAATTATTTTTTTTTTAGTGGTTTAAATGCAAGTCTCTAGCTTTGAAAGTTCAAATTTGACTTTGCTAAAGCGGCTAGAGATATTTTGTTAAAAATTTGTAGGGAGGAGGTCTTGGGGTCAAATCCCCCTACATTTTTTTTTTGCATAAAAGCCATTTTTTAATTTTGTATAAGTCAAGGCTAAATTTTTTTTCGTCGGGAGACGTTAAATTGTAACGGGAGGGGTGTTTTTTGAGGAAAAATAAATGTCTAGATTGATCTTGTCAACTTCATCATCTTCCTCGGGAATGGAATCTCGATTGTTTGAACCTCTAAATTCTAAAAATTACCATGTTTGGAAGCCAAAAATGCAACAACTCCTTCAATCAAAGGGCTTATGGAGAATTTTTTCTGAAACGACACCTGCAGCATTCACCACTGAAAAAGACAAATATGCATATGGTTGTAAGCAGGATGAGGCTCTTGGATTGATTTGCCTCAACGTCTCAGATAATCTTCAATTTCATATTGCAGATGCTACTACGCCAAAAGAGGTATGGGAAAAATTTAAAAACCTATTTGGCAAAGTTAATGAGTTTAAAATTTTGCAATTAGATGCAGAATTGAGTACTCTCTCTCCATCAGATTTCCCTTGAATAGATGAATTCTTGGCAAAATTCAAATTTATAAGGTCACAGTTGAAAGCTGGTGACAAGGATAAAAGTGATCAGGAGTGCATTTTCATGATTTTGTCAGAGTTGAAAGGACCATATAGTGTTTTTTCCTCTGCTTTTTATACTATGATGGATACATTAGGTGATGAATTCAAATGGCCTTCCTTTGAAGTTTTTTGTGAAAGATTGACTAGGGAGCAAACAAAATTAATGGCCTTAGATGCTCTACCTGGTCCTAGTCATGCTCTAGTTGCTAATTCTTCTAAAGGAAAACCTTCACCTAAGTCTAAAAAGCAAGCACCTTCAAATAACCCTCCAGAGTCCACCACCCAATCACCTCATCATTCTAAATCTACTAAGACCAAAAAGTCCTTTAAGCAAAAGAAGAAAACATTTGGTCCATGTAATTTTTGTGGTGGTCCTAATCATGATGAAAGTAGATGTTTTAAGAAGATGGAAGCATTAGAGGCAGCGGTTAGACAACACAAAATTTCCATTCCGTCTCCATCTCCTTCTACTTCTGCAGGAAAAGGGAAAGCACTTTCAGCCAGGGCTATATCTTCATGTCAGGATCAGTGGATTTTTAACTCAGGTGCTTCTCACCATCTCACACATTCTAAGGATCTATTGTCTTCCCTTATAGATTGCAGTACATCACATATTGTTATGGGTAACTCCTCACAGATTGAAGTTTTGGGATCAGGTACTGTTGATAAACAGGATGGATGTTTTAACAATGTATTACTTGTACCCCAAATCTCTTCTAATCTTCTCTCTGTATATCAAATATGTAATTCTGGTACTGGTAAAATTGTGGAGTTTACTTCACATGATGTTGTAATAAGAGAATGTAATGATCCTAGTGAGATAGTTGCTATAGGTACAGCAGACCATACTGCAAGACTCTATACTTTTGATAAGTTTGAGTCTTTTGTGTCTTCTGGTTCTTCACTTATAGCACATGGTAATAATCTCAGCAAATTGTGGCATGAGAGATTGGGACATTTGAGTTATGGATATATGCAACAAATGAGTACAAAACATCTTGTAAAAGGCCTTCCTAAGGTCTCTTGTATTGATGGGGTGTGTCCTGATTGTCTAGTTGGTAAACAGCACCAGGATCCATTTCCAGTTGGTAAGGCCACATGTGCAAATGCACCCTTAGAGTTGGTTCATAGTGATTTGATGACTTTTCCAACTCGTTCTTTTTCAGGGGCTAAATATGCACTCACATTCATTGATGATTTCACTCATAAAACTTGGGTATATTTTCTCAAGTTGAAAAGTGAAGTTTTTGAGACTTTTAAGGCCTTCAAAGCCTTTGTTGAAAAACAATCATCTCTTCCTCTTAAGAAGATACGCACTAACAATGGGGGGGAATATGACAGTAATGCTTTCTATGATTTTTGTATTGAGCATGGGATACAACATCAGTTCACTGTACCACACACTCCTCAACAAAATGGTGTAGCAGAGAGGAAGAATCGAACATTGAAAGAGATGGCTAATTGTATGATTCACTCTAAAAATTTGGGTCCACAATATTGGGCTGAAGCTGTAAATTGTGCAAACTACATTCAAAACCGTATGCCTCATAAAGCTGTGCAAAATATGACACCAGAAGAAGCTTGGTCTGGGATCAAGCCTGATATTTCATATTTTCGCATCTTTGGGAGTCAAGCATGGGCATTCATTCCTGATGACAAACGTAAAGCATTGGAGAAGAAAAGCCAACCACTCATTTTTGTTGGTTATTGTGAAGATGTAAAAGCCTACCATCTTTTTGATCCTGTCACACATGATGTGTTGTTTCGACGGGATGTTCAGGTTGATGAGCTACCCACTCCACAGGAGTGTACATCTAGTTCTTCTTCTTCCCCTCCTTCTTCTACTGAGGATAGTGAGGATTTGCTTTCTATTGTTGATGATGATGATGTCGCACTTATTCAGCCACCACAGCCATCTTCTTCACCACCTTTGCCTAAATGGGCAAAGAGCACTCTACATGCAGCTGGTTCTTTTGTTGGTGATCCATCTGATTCTTGTCGCACTCGTTTACAGACATCTGGTGTTGCTCTTTTGGGACAAGCTTGCACAGATGATCCAGTGTTATTTTCTGAGGCTAATGGTATACCCGAGTGGGATATTGCTATGTATGATGAGTATTCTTCATTGATGAAGAATGATACTTGGGATCTTGTCCCTCTTCCTAAGGGAAGAAAACTTGTAAAATGTAAATGGGTCTATAGGACCAAATATGCTGTAGATGGATCAGTAGATAAGTACAAAGCTAGATTAGTAGCTAAGGGTTTTTCACAGGTTGAAGGGGTTGATTACTCTAAGACCTTTGCCCCTGTAGCTAAGATGGATTCTATTCGGCTTGTACTCTCTCTTGCTGCTTCACATTCTTGGTCTATTTTTCAGATGGATGTGAAGAGTGCTTTCTTGCATGGTGATCTCCATGAGGAGATCTATATGGAGCAGCCTCCAGGATTTGTGCAGGACTCATCCTTGGTTTGTAGACTCTGTCATTCTCTTTATGGCCTCAAACAAGCTCCTAGAGCTTGGTACGAGAAGATGGATAGTTTTCTTTTGAGTTCTGGTTTTATTCGTTGTGAATCAGATCACAATGTATACATCCTGAAGCAAGGTGAGGAGCTTGTCATTTTGGTTTTGTATGTTGATGATCTCATCCTCACTGGGAGTTCAGATTCCTTGATACATGACATCAAGGACAAGTTGGCAGATAGGTTTGATATGACAGATCTAGGACTTCTACATTATTTTCTTGGTCTTCAAGTTTTTCAGTCTTCTGAGGGCATTTCTATTAGACAACAGAAGTATGCGATAGATCTTCTTCATCGATTTGGCATGGTTGATTGTAAGCCTGCACCCACTCCTTATCAGTCAGGTATTGTGTTGTCTGCCACTTGTATGACTCCTCTTGTTGATTCCACTTTGTATCGGCAACTTGTAGGTAGTCTTTTATACCTGACTCATACCCGTCCCGACATCACATTTGCTATGAACCTTGTCTCTCGGTTCTCACATGAGCCTCATGAGAGTCATTGGCAAGCAGCCAAGCGTATTTTGCGCTACATTCAGGGCACCACTCACTTTGGTATACATTACACACCACAGAGTTCTACACAGCTTGTTGGATACACTGACTCTGATTGGGTTGGTGATGTTGACACTCGTAAGTCCACTTGTGGATTTGCTTTCACACTTGGTTTAGGTCCAGTTGCTTGGGCATGCAAAAAGCAGACTGTTATTGCATTGTCCTCTACTGAGGCTGAGTATCGAGGTGCTATCAAAGCTAGTCAGGAGATACTTTGGCTTCGACAGTTGCTTGGAGAGTTTGGCTTCACACAGCAGGGTCCTACTACTCTTTGGTGTGATAACCAAAGTGCGATTGCTATTTCACGCAATCCTATTGAGCATCAGTAGACAAAACACATTGAGATTCAAATGCACTTCATTTGACATCTTATTCAGGATGGAGTTCTTTTTTTGGAGTTTGTGCCTACAGCTGAGCAGATTGCAGACATCTTCACTAAACCTTTGGCTTCTCCTCGTTATCTTCAGTTGCAAGCGATGTTTGGGGTGAAGGAAGTTGTCCTTGGGGGGGATTTCCCATGAAGTCCTTTCTTCCTTTATTTTTCATATATTTTGATTGGTTTGTACATGGGTACCTTATCAGGCCTAGTAGCTGGGACCCATCCTTGTTTGTCATTCTCCCTATGTTTCGCTTAAGGGAGGGTGTTGGAATAATGCATATTTAAGCTTACCTAGGGTTAATAGGGTAAGTTATTTATTACCGAGGGTAAAATTTATTTACCTCGATTAATTTATTTTATTGTTGAGAATTTCTCAACAATATATTTGTTCGTAGTATGAGAAAACAAATAGTTTATTTTCTCTATTTTGTAATCATTACAAATAGTTTGTTAACATGAAACAAACTATTTGTATTATAAATACTTTGCATTATATGAGAAATAAACAAGAGATTATTAAGAGGATATAGAGAAATTTTTGGATTATCACCTATTTTTTAGGTGTGACAAATTTATTTATTCTCTGGAAATATTTGGAGGTTATTTGTTGTGGGTTCTCTCTCCTGGATTGATCCTGTGGATCCTGTGTATCTCCTGCTCATTCCTTCATATTTTACATCAAAGATGCCAATGAAGATGTAGACGATGAGGCAATTGGTGAGGATACAAAAGGACCTGAGGAGGAATATAAAGACTCTCAACCTACTATTTCCTATCATACCTTTTCATGTATTAATACTCCCCAAAATCTTAAGGTGGTGGGTTTCCTTAAGAAATAGAAGGTCACTATTTAGATTGATTCCAAGAGTACACACAACTTCATCAACATTAAGTCAATTTCTTGTTTAAACTTTTTCATTTATTTTGTTCCAAAATTTTAGGTCATGATTGGAGATGGTGGTACTGTCAGTTGTTAAAGAAAATTCCATAGTATAATGCTGGCCATGAGAGACTAATTGTTAGATTATCCCATGTTTGATATTATCATGGGTGGAGCTGACATTATTTTGGGAGTATAGTGGCTCATCACTTTGGGCACTATTAAGATAAAGTTTTAAGAATTATTCATGTGGTTTCATAATGAGGAAGTAATAATTGAGCTAAGGAGATTAAGGGATAAATATCCACAACTTATTAGCTCCCATCAAATGACCAATATTCTCTGAAAGGGTGTTGAAGGATTTGTGACTCACTTGTTTTCCATTGAAGTCCAACCAACTCAACCATCTACACCTCCTCATCTACAACAAGTGATTGGTACCCATTCTATTGTTTTTGTTTACATGTTGAAAGGACTTCCACACAACTACATGCATGATCATGCCATAAAAATTATTCCTAGTAGTACACCACCCAACATCAGGCCATATAGGTATCTCTATGCCTAGAAAAGTGAAATTATAATTATAATACAAGAGATGTTAGACACAAGAATTATTCACCACAGCTAACACAAATATTCTTTGTCAGTGGTCATGGTGATAAAGAAAGATGACACTTGGAAGATATGCCTCGACTATAGAGACCTCAACAAGTACACTATCAAAGATAAATTTTCTATTCATGTCATTGATGATTAGCTAGATGAATTGAATGGTGCTCTTTATTTTACTAAGTTAGATCTACGTTCTGGATATCATCAAGTCTAGATCCGTGATGAAGATATACCCAAAACAACTATTAGAACTCATGAGGACCATTATGAGTTTATGGTTATGCTTTTTATTCTAAAAAAAGCACCATCTACATTTCAGAGTTTGATAAATACTATTTTTAGACCATTTTTGAGGAAATTTGTTCTGGTGTTTTTTGATGATATCTTCATTTACAGTAAAAATTGAGAAGACCCTTTACAACATGTAAAATAGGTACTCTCAATTATGGAACAACATCATTTTTATGCCAAACCTCCCAAATGCACTTTTGGAGCTAGTGTGGTTGAGTATTTGGGTCATATGGTTTCACATGGAGTGCAAGTGGATCTTAAAAAAATCCAAGTAATAGTGGATTGGTCAGTTCCTAGGACACTCAAGCAACTAAGAGGATTTTTGGGGATAACTTGTTAATATCATAGGTTTGTCAAAAATATGGTAGCATTGCAGCCCCACTCACCTCTTTGTTGAAGAAAGACTCCTAGTGGACTAATACAACTACCAGGGCATTTAAACAATTGAAACTTTCTATGTGCACCACTCCAGTGTTGGTCACTCTTGATTTTTTTTAAACTTTTGTGGTTAAATGTGATACATCTAGATATGGTATGGGTGTTATGTTCATGCAAGAATTCAGACCACTTACATTGAAAAGTTGTCAATTGAAGGGTAAAAATTGGCTCAAGCCCATATATGAGATAGAAATGATGGCCATTGTACATGTAGTTAAATAATGGAGATCTTATTTGATGGGTCATCATTTTTACATAAATACTAATCATGATAGTCTCAAATATTTTTTAAAATAATGGTTGTCATCAGAAGAACAAAAATGGGTAACTAAGATGTTAAGCTATGATTTTGAGATAGTCTACAAGAAAGGCAAAGAAAATGTGCTAATAGATGCACTGACTAGGAGGGATGAATCAATTGAGGCATTGTTGTGCACCATGACCATTTGGCAGACAAATTGGCTAGAGGAAGCAAGTTTAGATTGGAAAAATGATAGTGCTACCCATAATTTGATTTAGAATCTTCATCAAGGTTTTGGTGGATTTAAAAAATTCACCTGGAAGGGTAATGCATTATTGTATAAAGACAGATCATACCTATGTAATAATGCTCTTCTCAAACAAAAAAAATCCTTCATGAACTTCATGCAACTCCACTTGGGGGTGATTTAGGATTTTTGAAAACCTATCATAGAATCAAGCAAGATTTTTTTTGGAAGGACTCAAAGGGGATGTCTAAAAATATGTGGTTCAATGTATGATCTATCAATAAAATAAAGGTGAAACCATAAAAACCCCATGTCTTCTATAGCCTTTATCCATCCCCAGCCAACATTGGGAAGAGATGTTTATGGATTTCATTACAGGGTTACCGAGATTTTATGGTTAAAATGTTATCATGGTTATTGTGGATCATCTCAGTAAGTATGCTCATTTTTTTTTCTTTTATCACAACCATTTGTTGTTAGTACGATAGCTTATGCTTTTTTCAATACAATTTAAAAACTGCATGGTACTCATAAGATCATTGTTAGTGATAGAGATCTTATTTTTACTAGTAGTTTTTGGACTAAATTATTTGCATGTTTGGGCACCAAGTTGGCTCATAGCTCATCCTATCATCCTCAATCAAATGGAAAAATTAAGGTAGTCAACAAATTTCTAAAATGATATCTCTATTATTTTGTTTCCGATAAATAGAATAAATGGGTTCATTAGTTCCCACTTGCTGAATGGTGGTATAATACTTTTGTTCATAGTTCTTCCAAAATGTCTCTCTTTGTGACCTTGTATGGATACCACACTCCATCCATCACTTCAACCTTGAAGGTTCATCCTAAGGTTCATGCAATTAAGGAACATATTCACCATCAACAAGAGGTCCTTGCAAGTTTGCGTAAAAATTTAGCCATGGCCTAGAATCGCATGAAGCAACAGAGAGATCAACATAGAAGTGAAAGGTATTTTGACATTGGTGATTGGGTCTTTGTTTGCTTGTATCTATATAAGTAGATGTCCTTGAAGAAACAAAAATAGGATAACAAGCTATCCCTTAAGTATTATGGGCCTTATCAAATCTTGCAAAAAATTGATAATGTGGCCTACAAGTTAGAGTTTCCTTCATCCACTCACATTATCATGCTTGAATAAAGTCATTAGATATAGAGTTTCTACTCAAACTAAATTACCAAAATTGGATGAGGAAGGGAGAGTTATTCTTGATCCTGAGGCAATCTTTCAAATGCGCACAAAGTACCTGTGATCTAGAGTGATTAAGAAGTATCTGGTCAAATGGAAGAATCTTTCATGTGAAGATGCCACCTAGGAGGATGAATCATTTATGCATCAACATCCAGATTTGATTCAACATTGTTTTGAAGGGGAGGAACATGCTACACCCTTAACCTTTAGCATGTCAAGGGATATGTGTGTCCGACTTGTGGCTTACATAGCTCTTTTATATTCTTGTTACATTTCTCTATGTTCTTAGTTAAGTCAGCCTATGGAATAACCATGGCTAAGTAGAATATATATAGAAGGTAGTGGTTAGTCTTTGATCATCATATTAAGTATTTTTATCTTATTGTATTGTTGTGGAGGTTGTCCCCTCGAAGTGGCTCTACTATATTATCAAGTATTCTTCTCTACTGTCAATTATTATTGTGTGATCTCTTATCTTTGATTATTTTGTGTGATATATAATTATTTTATGTGAACATATAAGTAATTTCCTTATAGTATATGGAAATTTGAACAAGTCCTTCCATGTGGATGTAAGCCAACTTGCCTAATGTTTATGTATGTATACATTTGAACATGTCCTTATATGTATTGATTTCTCAAATTTAGTGACATGTGTCCATGTCTTGTATTGTGGTCCCTTGGCCTACGTTGCATGCCTCATGTGTATTGTATGTATTATTTCATGTATGTGTCATGTCCATGACACTTGTCCCTTGATTTTTGCTTTCACATCTAGTTTTTGATGCCATGAGTTCCCTCATGCATCTCCTCATCCTCATTGGAATCCTTGATGGACATCATGCCCAATCTTTCTAGGTAGTTTACATAGATTATTGATTAGATTATGTAGTTCATACACATTCTTACATTATTATATCTATCTTGACAATCTTGTAAATGTTATATCTAACATACATCATACATTACCAACTTATGCTCAAATTATCTTACATTCCAATGTCATGTATATGAAAGGAATTTTGAGATCGTAGAAACAATTCCTTACATTAAAAATTGAGAGGAGAATATGAAATATAATTTAAACTTAACACAAAATTATAATAAACACATATAACTTAAAATTATAACATACCATAACATGTGATTACGTGTAAAAAACCCTTTCAAGAGAAAAACCCCACACTCTAAAAAAAACTCAATGTAGTATTGACAATCAACACCAATTACAGCATACTTGCAAAGCAAGCCTTCATAAGAGCATCACCAATATATTACACTGGAGAGAAACTGGTTCCATAGAGCTTCAATTCCTTTACACAACTCTCAAGCTTATAAAGCTTAACTACAAACTTACTAGTTTTATATTTGCTTACACTCTCTACAAATGAGAGGGGTTTTACTTTATAAAATTTAAAAATGCAAAGGACAAAGGAATGATGGTGAAAATTCAATAGCAAGGAATAAATGTACCACCCTTAGTGGGATCACTATTGATCCATAGTGACAAGCTTTGTTGTCTTGTGCAAAGGTCAAAGTGGATCCTCCACTTTGATAAATCATCCTCCACTTTCACATGCTTCCAAAACTAGTGCTCCACTCACATTTGGCACTTGTCCTCTACTCAAGATCATGAGTCCAACTAATAAACATGTCCCATATCCATCCTTGCAAATTTTCACTAAAATTAAATCATGTGAATCATTAAAAACACCCAGCTTGTCTCATATTGGAGTGGGATGCCCCACTCCATTCACATTAACTTTATTTCACGCATATTCCTCCATGGGTCATGCCAATTCATTCACAATCCATATCATCACCTACATTACCTACCACATCACTTACACAATCATTGCCAACTCACCACTGCTATCTCATCACATGAATAGTGATTTTGAATAGTAGCTTGTGAATAATAACTCGTGAATAGTTATTTATGAGTAGTAATTCATGACTAGTACCCTGACTTGTCAAGGTTGAGACACCTAAATTCCCAACATTCTCCCACTTGTCGAATACCTTTTAAGACCTAGAGGAATCATACCAACATGAACTTAACTGCTAGGGGCCAAGAGGCCTATAGACTCCAAACACCATCTGAACTTCTCTGTGTTTACAGGCTTAGTCAATAAATATATAACATTCATCAAAGTCTCTATGTTTATTAGCTTCACACTATCATGCTTGACCATGTATCTCACAAAATAATATTGCATGTCAATATGTTTGGTCCTGGCATGAAAATTTGGATTCTTTTCTAAGAAAACAACACTTTGACTATCACAATAAACTATCATTGCACGCAATTTCAACCCAATATCTAAACACAGTCTATTAAGCTAAATGGCTTCTTTACATGCATGAGTAGATGATATATACTCTACCTTTGTAGTGGAAAAAGTGACCACAACCCATCGCTTACTCATCCAACTTATTGCACCACCAAATAAAGTAAACACATAGGCATTGGTGGATCTTCCGTTATCAACACCACTTGCCCAATCTGAATCCATATAACC
Organism: Torreya grandis; assembly: GCA_037957365.1. Taxonomy (NCBI): domain Eukaryota; kingdom Viridiplantae; phylum Streptophyta; class Pinopsida; order Cupressales; family Taxaceae; genus Torreya; species Torreya grandis. The sequence continues at coordinate 909,846 of JARHVA010004678.1, read as the reverse complement.
ATGAATGTCAAGAGGATTATTGTCTCCACTCAAGTTACCATAATAACATAAGTAATACTCTAAGGTACCCCATAAATATATTAATACCCTTTTAACTTCATCCCAATGAACTCTACCAGATTAGACATATAACAGGAAAGAATTCCCATTGCTTGGGTAATGTCTGGTCTAGTATAGACCATCACATACATTAAACTTATGAGTTCACTTTGGTAAGACACTCGGATCATGTATTCTATTTTTGATGGGGATGTAGGACATTGTGTTGTAGATAAATTTATTATAATATAAAAAATAAACACACAATGGTCTACAATCTTGCATGTTAAATCTCTGTAATATTGAATTCACATACTTACTCTAGCCAAGCCATAGTTGTATGTTTTGTCTATCTCTTCTAATATCCATCCTAAGAATGTGTCTTGTAGCACCAAGATATTTCATCTCAATTTTTTTTGAGATTTGATATTTAAGCTCTGAAATCAAAACTTTTCCATTGCCAACAAACAACATATCATCAACATATAAGGAAATAACTAAGAACTGATCACCATTAGTTTTATAATAAAGATAATGATCATATTTATATTGATCAAACCCCAAACTTAATACATATGTATCAAATTTCTAGTACCACATCTTTGGACTTTGAGACCATACAAGGATTTATTTAACTTGCAAATCAAATTTATTTTACCTTTCACCATGTAATGCTCTAGTTGTGTCATATATATTTCCTCCTCCAAATCACCATGAAGGAAAGCAATCTTCACATCTATTTTCCCAATCTCTAAATCAGAGGGCAAGAATCTAAAGGATGTCATTTTAGCAATAAGAGAAAATATCTCACCATAATCAACACCCTCAACCTGAGAGTAACCTTTTGCAGCCAACTGAGCTTTTTACTTTTCAACACTACAATTTGAAGCAAGATTTTTATTGAACACCTATTTGCATCCAATAAGGTTATGGTTCCCATGTATCATTCTTTTTCAAATCTTCCATTTCTTCTTCCATAGTCATCTTCTAAGACTCTGCATCATTCATACCCAAATCTTCTTTCATATATCTTGGTTCATTAATGTTAGTACTCAAAGTAAATATACATCTAATAGTACAAGGTCCCATGTATCATTATTTTTCAAAGATTCCATTTCTTCTTCCATATTAATCTTTTAAGTCTCTGCATCATTCATACCCAAATATTCTTCTATAGATCTTGGTTCATTAATGTTAGTACTCAAAGCAAATATACATCTCCAATCATTAGGAGAATACATTTATGGTGGCTATCTATGCCTTGTAGACTTTTGAATAAGATGAGATGGAGGTTCTTCTTCATATACCTCCTCTTCAAAAGATTCAGAGTTTGATGAGCTCTCCTTAATTTCTTGTCTCTGTCATGTTCTCAACTCATCTTTCTTAAACATAGGAGGAATTTGAATCTCTTCTTTCTTTTATGTTTTCTCTAGCTATTATATAACAAAAGAAGGCTTAGTTTCTCTAAAAATAACACTTTTAGAATATATTACTTTTTGTGCTACTAGATCTCAAAGCACGTATGCTTTCACACCATAGCTATAACTAATGAGGATACATTTCACAACCTTATTCTCTAACTTTTCCTGCTTCTCTTTTGGCACATGTGCATATGCCTTGCAACTATAAACTCTAAGATGTCTCAATAAAGGCTTATGATCAAACCACATCTCCATAGGTGTTTTATCAACAAGTTTTGATGTTGGAGACCTATTTATTAGGTAGCAAGCAGTGGCTATAACTTTGGAACAAAACCTTTTTTCTAGTCTAGCATGACTAAACATACTCCTAGCCTTATCCATCAATGTCTTGTCCATTCTTTCTGCAACTCCATTTTGTTGAGGTGAATATGAAGTCTTCTATCTTTGTATACCACAATCTTTATAGAATCTTTCAAAATCATTATAGAAAAAATTCATCGCCATTGTCAATCCTTAAACACTTAATTTTCTTTATAGTATGTAACTCTACCATTACTTTAAACTCTTTAAAATGACTGGAAAATTCATATTTAATCTTTAGAAAATAAACCTATGTCCTTCTACTATAGTCATCAATAAAAAAAATATAATATGTGGATTTTGAAATCAAAGGAATATTAACAGGACAAAAATCATCAAAATAAATAAGATCCAATATACCACAATATTTATGATAACTCAAGTAAAATTGAATGCGGTTTTGTTTACCATAAACACAATGCTTACAAAAATCAAATTCAAGATTGTAATTTGTAAAACCTTCAACAAGGTTTTTATTTTTCACATCCCTAATACCTTTTTCTCCAATGTGGCCAAATCTCTAGTGCCATGACATAGTCTTCTTTGCAGGCAATTTTAACTCCAGAGAATGAGCACTCTTAGGTACCCAAAAACCATGACCATCCACTAAAATAGTAATTAACTCTATATCCAATGAAGTATTCATATATTTAGTCTTCATAAAATTACTATTACATTCAATTGTGCATGCATCAAACTTGTACAAAGTGTCAATATTGACACCTTTATCTATCACCATATCACTTCTAACCATCTTACAACCTTATTGACAAAAGATAACCTACATACCTATATCTATTAGTTTGCTCCAATATAATAAGTTATGAGCTAGCCCAGGGATATGCAACACACCATCAAACCATTTAATCCTTCCATCTAGAAATCTAATTTCAACTCTACCACGATCAATAATGGTTAGAAAAGAATCATCACACAAGTACACCTTACCTCCATTAAATAATTCATACTTATAAAACCAATTTATATTAGAGGTCATATGGTAAGATGCACCTAAAATAATTAACCATGTATCTTTACTTGCATGGTTTACCAAGGTTGCAATGAATGCATCACTATCTTCCTTCTTGAATTCAAAATCAGAATCATGCTTCTTCTTTTTCTTCTTTTCTTTTTTATAATCTACTCAAAAGTGACCAAGTTTGCCATAATTCTAGCATCTCACCTTAGACTTTCTAGGAGATTTGGATATCCCTTTAGACTTGGATCTATATTTCTTATGCTTCTCATTCTTCTTACCTCTTTCTTTAGATCTTCCTCAAACATTCATGGCCTCTTTGGCACTGATGGAAAATTTCATTCTCATTTCTTTAGATATCAAATAACCTACAACATCCTCAAATTTTGAGGTTATAGAAGTACTTCCTATATCCATAACAAGAGAATTCCATGAGTCAGGCAAAAAACAAAGCAAAATTTGACATCTCTCTTCCTCATCCATTTTCACACCAGCTGATACTAATTGAGTCACCAACATATTAAATGATTTCAGGTGGTCTACAATTTATCCACCTTATTCCATTATTAAATAATACAACTTATTTCTCAAGAAAATTTTATTAGCTAAAGATTTACCTTGGTAGATCTCACTTAGTTTTTCCACAACTTCTTTGTTGTGGTCTCTCCATGGACATTAATTAGTACAAAATCTACAAGACATAATTTGACGAGACCTTTGGCTTTCCAATCCATCATATCATACTTAGATGATTCAACTAGATCTACAAGTTTTTGAACACTTTCATTAATGGCATCCCATAGATCTCTATCAACCAAAATATCTTTCATTTTCAACTTTCACATCTCAAAATTACTCCCTGAAATTTTTTCAACCTCCATTCTCCCTGATGTGCTTGCCATCTTAATATTAATGTAACAAAGAACTCCAAATATGTCTTGCACAATCTCCCACTCAAAACGTGATTAGTTTAAAAAATCCAACAAACCCACAACTAGAACCAAAATTGGCTAGACTCTGATACCACTTGAAAGGAATTCAATAGCATGAAAACAATTCCTCACACTAAACCTTGAGAGGAGAATATGCAATATTATTTAAAATTGATATAGAATTATAAGAAATACATATAACTTAATATAATAGCATACCATAACACATGCTTATGTGGGGAAAACCCTTATGGGATAAAAACTCTACACTCCAAAATAACTCAATGTATTATTGAAAATCAACACCAATTACAACACACTTGTAGATCAAGCCTTCATAAGAACATCACCAGTATAATACACAAAAGAGAAACTAGTTTCACAGAGCTTTAGTGCCTTTGTGCAACTCTCAAGCTTACAAATCTTAACTACAAGCCTACTAACTTCATACTTTCTAACACTCTCTATAAATGGGAGAGGTATTACTTTATAGAATTTACAAATGCAAAGGATAAAAGAATGAGGGTGAAACTTCATGGGAAAGGAAGAAATGTGCCACCCTTAGTGGGATCAATATTGATCCATAGTGGCAAGCTTTGTTGTCTTGTGCATAAGTCAAAAGTGGATCCTCCACTTTCACAAATCATCCTCCACTTTCGCATGCTTTTAAAACTAATGCTCCACTCACCTTTGGCACTTGTACCCTACCCAAGATCATGATTCCAACTAAGAAATGCACCCCATATTTATCCTTGTCATTTTTCACTAAAAATAAATCATGTGAATCATTAAAGACACCTAACTTGTCCCTTAGTGGAGTGGGGTGATCCACTCCATTCACATCAACATTATCTCATGTAGATTCTTCCATGGGTCATGCCAACTCATCCACAATCCACATCATCATTTGTATCATCACCTACATCACCTACCATATCATCTACACAATCATTTCCAACTCACCACTACCACCTCATCACATGAATAATGACTATGAATAGTATCTCATGAATAATGACTCATAAATAGTGATTTGTGGATAGTAACTCATAAATAGTATCCTGACTTGTCAAGGTTGAGATACTTCAATTCCAAACAATAAGTACATTATATCAATTTTCTAGGCAAATATCATATGTTTTTAACCTAACATACATCATATAGAGATTTTATTTTGAGGATAATTATTACACATATACAACAACTCCCCTAAAAAGAGGGCAAATTCATAGGTGTTTTCCATAGAGATTAGACTATCTAGATACACTTAGAGAATAATTTTTAGCACATAAACACAAAATACAGAGCAAAAATTAGGTAAACACATAAAAAATAGTGAGACACAGATCAATTTTATTTTGCACATAAAAACACAGGACATTAGCAGTAAAAATAGGATGCTATCACCCTAATTCTACTTTCAAATCTACATCATTACTATCCAGTAGCCCAAAAATAGGAAAAATATAGATTTGATAAAATAGTACAATAGTTACAACCTATATTTGCATAGTTTTAGTCACAAGTTATCAGATTTGATTAGTTTATGTTTAGTTTTGTACAAAATCAAAACAAGTTTACTCAGATTGGAGGCATCATGTAAAATATGATCACTCACACTTTAATTCAAATACATAGACACAAATTGTTATAACTCAATCCAAAATCTATATGCACAAATATCATATTTGGCGGCATGTGTGTTACACATTATTTCCAGATGACCATTTTCACACCAGCTTATCTCAGATGGAATTGCAAAATCCATCTCATTATCTACATGGTATGATTTAGACACCATTTTCATCAAGGATCACACCATATTTATGTCTTATTTCATCTATAACGGTTGGGATTTCCACGTAGTGCTTAAGCTACATTCTCGAGTACCTGAATGGCCCTTTGGTTATTTTTAATTTTTAAGTTTCAAAATAGCCCTAGGGTCTTATAGAGTTACAATTACATTGCATATTTTTAGTTATAGATGCATCTACTACACATGGGTAGATAATGATGGATCCATAGCCTAATTGAGTTCTTGAGCTACCTACATAAGAGGGTTGGACAAGCCATTAGTCCAATCCAAATTATTCATAGTATATGATCCAACAAGCAGGGGTGGGTAATGATGGAGTCAAAACTAGATCAGGTTCTTAAGCCACCCACATATGAGGATTGAGCAAGTCATCCACTTAGTCCAAGTTATTCACTGTTTGATCACTATCTACATGCACATAAAAGATGTCATTAGGTTTTTGCATTGGTTCACATACCTAGTGGGGTGTATTCATTCTTTTCCTTTCTCTCTCTTCTCTCTTAACTCATTTTTGTCTTTGATTTTGATATCTCTTAAGTAAGGAATAATTCATCCATGTTTCATTTACAATATATGCAATGGATCATGCTTTGAACACTCAGACCTAGATTCATGGGCTTCACCTCACAGGTAAGTCTAGGTACATTTTTTTCCTTTATCCTAGTAATTTTTCTTTGTTGAATTTTCAAAATAAATAGAGGACAAATGTAATCATATAAAATGTAACTTTAGTGTAATGAGTGTCACTTGAGATAACCTATCCCTAGCTTAGTCTGAGACCTATATTAGGGCCTCTTTCAACACTTATCTATCTTTTATGTAGGCCTTTACACATCCCTAAACATCTCAAAATTAGTCTTGGGCCCTCCCTTAGGGATCTAAGCCCTTAGTGCCTCAATTTTTACCACATGGAAAATATCATTATACTTTGGACACTAACACTCCATGTTAGTGTCCCATTTTTAGTGCTAATGTCCCTTACCTAATTTCAACTCCAATGGATATATTTTCAATTTCTAAGACACATAGGGTTAGCCTAGACCTATTTCAAAACTTGCACAAGCACCAAATCAATATATATATATATATATATATATATATATATATATATATATATATGTATATATATATGTATATATATATGTATATATATATGTATATATGTATGTATATATATATATATATATGTATGTATATATGTATATATATGTATATATATGTATATATACATACATATATATACATATATATATACATATATATATATATATGTATATATATATATATATATGTATATTGATTTGGTGCTTGTGCAAGGTTTGAAATAGGTCTAGGCTAACCCTATGTGTCTTAGAAATTGAAAATATATCCATTGGAGTTGAAATTAGGTAAGGGACATTAGCACTAAAAATGTGTATATATATATATATATATATATATATATATATATATATATATATATATATATATATATATATATATATATATATATATATGACTTCTATCTCTTTATACACTAGATTTAAATTAGATACAAATTACACAAACAAGCTGAGAACAAGTTATGCACTTTCAAGGTTATTGATCCCTATTCTACCCTACTTCTACATACAGTCATCTACAACCATCCCAAGCCCATAATACAAATTTTTTTCTCAAGACTCATTCAAATAACTTAGGTTAACACTCATACTAGCATTGACTTTCAATTGTACCAATCACTTAGGTGGAAAAAATGCATCGATCTTGATCCCTCCTCAGAATATTGGTATACAGGGAATTCTCAACATAGCATGGTGTTAAGGAGGTTTAGCATACTCAACTAATATCACACTTTTACTAATTATGCCACTAAAATACTCTAAGAACATGGAGGTATAGGTTTTTCTCATAAATTAGTCAAAAATAGTACATAAATAATGAATTAGAACTCATCCACACAGGTACATGCAATTTAGAGCAAGTCAAAGGTACACCTAGAATCTCATATAGTTCCTGCATAAAAGACATTAGCACTGAAAGTAGGACACTAGTGTCATAGTTCTACTATCCAAGGTACAATGATATTGTCTAAGAGGGTTTATGACACTTGGACCCTATTTATGACACTCAGATCTTCTTCCACACCAATTTTCAACCTCCAAATCACCCATCTCAATCAGTTTTCAACTAAGTACTTATTTATGTCATTCATTGTTATTTTTAGAAATATCATATCAGGTATATTCTTTCACAAATCAATGGTTGTATTTATTGTATATTTATACTATGGTTTATTATACTCAGACCTTTTAATAACCTATGCCTTACACTCCATAAACTCTAAAAAATTAAATCATAAACACTAAATTCAATAACTTATCAAACTATCAACTAAGTTCAAAAGATCATCAAAATACAACATCGAGTGTAAATACCATTCAAAACCCAAAATTAAATGGATATCAAAGCCTATAAAATGAAGGAAATTGCCACTCTAAAATAATTGGAAAAGGTATAAATTACATCCAATATTTTGTAACTATCTTTTGAAATTGTGTGCAAATATCATTAAAAACCCATGATTGAGTGTAATCTAGGCCCAAGTGCCAAAAACAATAGTCATAAAAACCCTAAGGTCAAATTCAACTGTATGCTCCATAATTAAACCTTTAAAATATTTAAATTAAATTAATGAAAAAATATCAATAAAATTGAATCGTGACTAGTACAACACCATACAAAATAAATTATAAAATGTAATAACTATGGAAACTTGAAATGGAATAAATAGTACAAATAATGGTTTGTATATTAAATGTTAATACCTATAAAATGCATGATTGAATAATAAACCTTTGAGTGTAATAATTAAGTCCTTAATTTATATTTATATATATATATATATATATATATATATATATATATATATATATATATATATATATATATATACCCAGGGATAAGTGTGTCAAACATATATTAACTAACTAGACTAAATATAAAACCAAGCCAAGAATTGTAACAACAAAAATAGCCTAAAACTTATCACTAAACTATGTGAACACCCAAGACTAAGTGTAAAGGATTCCAAAAACTAAAACTAACTATTGAGTATCATCTTAAACATTGAAAACAACTGCATGCCCAGATTCACATGTTGAATGCAAGTTAGACATTAAAACCATTGATTAAATAAAATAACTTTGAGTTAAACCATAATATACATGACAAAAAAAAAAAACACATACATTTATTATAATAAATGTATTTATATATAATTTAGACAAAAAATTGTTTATTATAATAGAGTGAGAGTCTATATCATACAAAATATTATGTCTATAAAAAAAATATGATAACATTTTTTTTTTCGAAACATAGATTAATTAAATAAAATAAGATTTATATTTTTATATAAATTTGTAATGCTTATAAAATATTTAAAATAACATCATTTCATTTTAAAAATATGTACAAAGTATAAGAAAAAACTTCCAAAATTTATATATATCATTAAAAATCACCAAGCAAAAAATCAACAAAGATTTACCTCTACAAAAAAAGTTTCAAAAAATACAAAAATGATCCAATGAAGCCATATTATTATATATATGTTATTTGAGAGATACATTAAATTTGAAGAGGCATACTCAAAAATGGTGGTAGCCAAAATTCTTAAGTCAAATTTTGACAAGTTTCAATTTCACTGATACTAGTAACTCTATCACAATCAATTTTATCTACATTCCAATCTTACTTCCAACCAAACCTTCCTTAAATTTTAGAAAATAAACATTAAAACTGACATGACTAAATAATGGTTTGAGGCCTGAACATATCCATGTTAATCTTTAAAAAATCATAATCACTAAACATATAAATATTAAAAACACCACCATATATATGATAAGCTTTGCCCAAAGTAGTATATGTTTTAATCAAAGTATTCTAAACCATTTTTTTCTCAAGGTTGTCGATCAAAACTTTTCAAACAAAGCTTGACTAGGGTGACTTTATATGCCATTTCATTAATAAATTAAACCATCCTTTCTCAAGGATGTCTATTTATATCAAAAGGAGGCATTTAAAATGAGATATTATTATAATTGAAAATGAATAATTTATGGTACACTTTGCCCAAGTGGTATATTAATCAAATATTGTCAAATATGCTTCTTCAAAATGACATTAATGTCATTTATCAAAATTTTCAAATAAAAATATGTGTAAAGTGGTATGTTAACAATGTTGAAAAGGCCAACAAAACATTAGGGTTGCATATTTTTGGCAAGTATAGATATATTTAGATTAGATAAAAATTAGAACTTGATAATTTATAATATGAATTATTTAATATTAGTGCTTAAAAGTATGTCAAAAAATGTATCAAGAGATTTAGAGTTGTCATAATTGTTTTGAAGAAAACAAGTAAGTGAAATATTGTTTGTTATAATATGTATTGACTGAGATAAATTGCATCAAAAAGAACATATTTTTAGAAATGAAACTATGTATTTACTAATTCAGATTTGTAAATTGAAACATATAGAACAAATTATTATTCTGACTATCATTATTTCAAAATTGAGCAGGAATATTAATTCATCATTGACTGAGATAAATTGCATCAAAAAGAACATATTTTTAGAAATGAAACTATGTATTTACTAATTCAAATTTGTGAATTGAAACATATAGAACAAATTATTATTCTAACTATCATTATTTCAAAACTGAGCAGGCATATTAATTTACCATCACCTATTCTAAATACAACAAATTGATTTTTTTGTTTACACTATGCACAATAATGTGATCTTTATAATTACTTTAAAAATAATAAAATTTTAAATTTAACAATACAATCAAATATGTAGATTAACAATCAAGCATTGAAATTGGTCCCTACCATATAAACTTTGGATATGGTATAAAATTTCATAATATATAGAATTACATATAATTAAAAAATAATAATTGGGGTATTAAAATTTTCCATAACACTAGAAACATAATTGGCAAGTTTCATGTACGAGAATGGGATGCAATGAATATTTATAATACAAAAAGTTAGAAGTGTAATCCAATTAAATTGTTCTCTAAGAAACTAAGTGTGAACCCTTTATTTTTTTGCAATTAGGGATAGTTTGTTCAGCTAACATGGTATTGTATGGTATTATAATGGCTAGGATTCTTTCTTTTGTTCTTGTTGGTTCTTTTTGTGCTTAAATCTTTGGAATATATGTTGACCTAATTTCTCCAAGAAGAAACAACGCTCATTTATTTTTATAATTAAGGTGGACTAGTTCTTTTATGAATTAAGGTGTTAACATTTTAGATTTACTTTTGATAGAAATTCCCAAAGTCTCATTCCTTTCACAGAGCAACAGACCCGTTGCCCTTTGTGACAAATCAAAGTCTTAATAAGGGATGAGTAATTATTAAATGCATTGTGTATCTTTTCACTTCTTAGTTAGTCTTTTTTGTGGATTTCATAGAGGGGAGAGCCCAACTGAATCAAGAGTTGCCACATCACCAAGTGTTAGAATGGTCAATCCTCAAACATGTAGAGATGTCGAAGCTTGACCAAATCAGGAGATGCCATGTCACCAAGTGTAAGAATAGATAGTCCTTGGACCTTTCAGAGATGTCATAGCTCAATCAAATCAAGAGGCACTACATCATTAATTATCATAATGGTCAATCCCTAAACCTATCAAAGACGTCAAATTCCAAGAGAGCCTAGTTGAATTAGGAGGCACCATGTCACCAATTATTAGAGCATCTAACCTTAGACCTATCAGATATGTCAAAGCTTAAGAGATCCAAATTGATTAAGAAGGCACCACATTTCCAGGTATTAGAATGGCCAGCCCTAAAACCTACCAGAGATGTTAGATCTTGAAAGAGCTCAATCAAATGATAAGATGCCATGTTTCCAAGTGTTAGAATGGCTAGTTAGTCCCTAAACCTGTTAGAGATGTCAGAGCCTAGGAGAGCCTAAAAAAATTAGGAGGTGCCACATCACTAATTATTAGAGTGGACAATACCTAGACCTATTAGAGATGTCAAAGCCTAGGAGAGCGTAATCAAATGAAAATATGCCACATCACCAAGTGTCAAAATGTCTAGTCACCAAACCTATCAAAGATGCTAGAGCTTGGGATAAGCACCTAAATTAGGAGACATCACATCACCAATTATCAAATCATCTAGTACTTAGACCTATTAGAGATGTTAGAGATTGAGAGAGCTTGGCCAAATTAGGAAGCCCCACATTACCAATTATCAGATTATCTAGTCCTTATACTTATCAAAGATGTCAAAGTCCAGTCGAACTTGACCAAATCAAGAAGTACCACATCACCTAGTAAGGTAGATCAACTAGTGGCAACCTAAGGCCCTGAGAAGGTTAGAATAAGGTACAGATGAGGTTGGAGAACCAATCAAGATGTGTCACATGTCCTTAGGTGACACATCACCCTTCTTAAAGGAATGATATGGAGCACAAAGTCATGCCTAGATGTTAACCATTAGTAGGAGGACCAATGAGTAGATGACATGTGTTATAAAGTGGGAGTTAACCAAGAAGCCTCTAAGAGATGTGACAACATGCCTACCACATGTTAGTCATTAACAAAATAGAAATTTGGGCTTGATTGGATAATTTTAAAACATCTCATTGCCATTTCTATATCTAGCTAGCATCAGAGGATCATGGACTCTGAATTTAACTCTAGATATATAATTAAAGAGAAGAAATAAAACCACTAACTCAAATTTAAATTCATATCAAGTAAACCACCAAATTTCATTAATACAGGGGGGTTATATGCATCTGTTTATAAAATCTTAGGGAAATCCCACTAATGGTTACCACTGTTACCTTCAAGAACACTCCAACTCTAGAATTTTGTTTTCTCGTAGACCACCCATGTATTTAGTGCCTTCTATAATTATATCTTCCATACTAACCCTCCATCCTGCTATAATGGTCACATCCTCTTCAAATTGAAAGGCTAAACGTGAGTACTGGGATACCACATTCTTGGCTGGCTTGACCAAAATCAATCACTACAATGACTTATTCAAAGTGGTTGAGAAATTCCCTTGGAACTCAAGCTTTGAGGATGACCAAAAAGTAGATTCTAAGGACACCCTTCAATCCTAAAATAAGTGTGGACTTTACAGAGTCATTACCAATCCAAATTCATTCCCCTGTACTAACTTTTTCAATAATCTCCTCCACTCTGCCATCCAAGTGTAGGATGGGGTCTATGACTAGCTGTGTGAACCTAACTCTCGATACCAAATTATCAATATCTCTGAGAACACTTACAAGGATTAATACCCCTTCTTAGAATACACCTTTTCTTATGATGTGGCATTGATGAAGGTTTGTATGGGGACCTACCAAATATACAATGTCCTTAATGACTAAGATAAGAACCCATATGCTAAATGGATTAATAATGAGGATATTAATGCATACACAATCTGTACCTTCTAGGAGGAAGTCTAGGTAGGCATGGTTCTATTGAACACATTATTTATTTCTCAATATTACTTGCATGCAAATGAGCTATGGGTGCCCCTCTTCTATATGATACTCACAGACTCTAAAGTTTCAGATATGAGAGGATTGATCAACTTCAAGTTGGTCAATGCCATTATATATGCCTAAGTTAAATCCAATTTACATATAATGAGATACCTTGTGGATTCGATCTATAGGACACTCTCTTTTAATCCTTCAACTTTCCTTGTGTGGGTTTCTAGGGGCTTGATGGTCCATGTGGTCTTCTACAAGCTATATGGCCACTAGTTCTAGAACCACATTTGAGACATATGTGATAATTTATACCTGATGGTCTACCAGATGATCATTGAGGCCCCAATGCCTTGAATATCCCAAGAAATTAGTGATTCTATCATCACCATCATGAACTATTGGGTTTATAAAGAGGACACCATGATTTGGATTGCATGTTTCCTCAAATATCCCCTTTACTTAACATGTTTAATCCTAGACCATCTAGTAGAGTAAGAAATCACCTACCAGTTGGTAAAAGACACATTTAGATTCCATATATAACACTAGTAGAAAGCATTCCCATCACTCCTAATCAAAATTAGGCACCACATCTACAAGGCCTTCCTTCTAATCTAAAAGATGGCAGTTAGGAAATACTCCTTCCCACTAGAATGAGATAATATCTAGCATTGGGACCCTAAGGCAATAATCATAGCTCACCTGGCATGGTCTTTTTCCTACCTCAATATCAACTATGGTCATCAAACAGAGGATGATGATGAACTCTACTTGGATGTCACTAATGACAAGGAGATGTTGTCTCAGATCACAAAAAATAAGGATAAGAAAGATAATAATGTTCAATCAAGCCCCTATGCACCCCCTCCAAATCCTACTCAATCAGTAGAGGATCTAACTTTACCTCCTCCTACTATCTCCCAAAGGATTTTGTAGGGCATCTCGCTACTTTCCCCTCCTTATGCTCTAAGTCTAGATCTACCTCCTCTAGTAGCTCATGTTCCTCATACACCAACTCCTCATCTACCTCATCCAGTCACTTCTTGCACCCTAGCTTTGCCTACACCTCCTCCATCAGCTCTAGTATCTTAGCTATGATAGATCCATACATAAGTTACTTGATGCTAGGTAGCCCTAGCACAACCAACTTAACCACTAACACCTTAACCCTAAAGTGCATAGACCCTAAGGTTTGATATGGCTAATAATCTAATAATGAGTCTAGAATGAAGCTCCCAAAAATCATTAGCTCAAGCTCCCCTTCTCACACCTCTAGTTTCTCCAATTTCCATTTTACCCCTCACTCTCATCACTTTCCATCTCCTGGTCTTAGCACCCACCAATTTTACTGTACTCCCCCAAGTCCCCCAAGTGGTGCCTCCCCTTTTTTTCCATTTTACCCCCTCTAATTTTACTAAGTACCTTTGGCATCAATATTCCTGAGTATCCTTACCTCTTCATTCCCATCCACTCTATCTATTTCACAACCCAAAATCCTCTTGGTGCTTTTTTTAGGTGTGTCTTTATCAACAAGTGCAATTATGACCATTAGGAGCATATTGTCAATAGAAAGAACCCTCTTGGTGACTACTCTAATCAAATCAACACTTCCATCAATAACTCTGAGTCCTTCACCATCATCCCTCATTCTTCCTACTATCCCGACTAATCCTTTTGTTGTAGCATCTAGAGTTGAGTTGGGTAAGAGATCGATGAAGAAGTAAAATGTAAATCACACTTCAACTCTAAATCAAAGGCCTTCTACTCCAATCTAACCTTCTCCATATCCCTCAATAGTTCCTCTAGCCCTAACCATAACACTTCAGTGCCTTGCTCCTCATCCCCCTCTTTCCATTACCTAGGGTGACATGGGATTGGTCTTTGACCAACCCATCTCTTCCATTATTTTCAATGACCATTTCCTAGTGGAAATTCCCCCTCAAGGGACTTTGACCTAAGAACAATGGTAGGCATAAATTTTCCATTGGGATTCACCTTTTACCCCTCCTATTTTTTCCCCTATACCCCCTTTGTCTTTAATACTTTCCTCATTCACCCCATCCACTTCCTCTATTTCCCCTCCACCTCATCTTCCACCCTTCACCACCATTTCAACCACCCCTCCTACACCTCATATACATTCCCCTCCACTCTATCCATTTCACAACATTAAATCCTCTTGTTGTCTTCCTTGGGTGTGTCTTTATCAATGAGTGCAATTATGACCATTAGGAGCATACTATCAATAGGAAGAACCCTCTTGGTGAATACTCTAGTCAGATCAACACTTCCATTAATAACTATGAGTCCTCCATCATCATCCCCCATGCTTCTTTCTATCCCAACCAGTCTTTTTGTTGTAGAATCTAGAGCTAACCTGAGTAAGATATTGAAGAAGAAAAATACAACTCACACTTTGACTGTAGATTAAAGGCCTTCTACTCCAATCCAACATTCTCTATATACCTCAATAGTTCCTCTAGCCCTAGCCATAGTAATTTTGTGCCTTGATCCTTGTCCCCATCCTTCCATTACTTAGGGTGACATGGGATTGGCCTTCGACCAACCCATCTCTTCCATTTTTTTCAATGACCCTTTCTTGGTGAAAATTTCCCCTCAAGGGAATTTGACCTAAGAATAGTGGAAGGCAAAAAAATTCCCTTGGGCCTCATCTTTTATCCTTCCTCTTTTCTCCCCCATACCCCCTCTACCTCCACTACTTTCATCATTCACCCCATCCACTTCTTTTATTTCCTCTTCACCTCATCTTCCACCCTTCACCACCATTTCAACCACCCCTCCTACACCTCTTATCACATGGGGAATGGTCCCAAGCTTACAAGCCCTAAAGAGGACTACCCAAGGTCACCCATAGGTATAATGGAGCTTTGATCAAGCCTCAAAAAGCATGAATATGACACTGATGCAAAGATTCATCTATGAGGGTAACCCAGTGGTTTGGCAAGCCCATTAGGATCTTTTTTCCTTCACTAAGGTGAGGAATTCAACTAGGGAAGAAAGGATAACTGAAGACCCACTCTTTATTCTCTAGGAAACTCATGACATGTTCAAAAATATCCTCAAGGACATTAAAAGTCACATTTAAACCTTAAAAGCCCAAGTGAATAACCCTTTTCCCATCAGACTAATTGGGTAGGTCAAGGATGCCCTCTTACTACTTTTATCAATTCTTGGAAAAGTAGTTGAGACCAATGTGCTTATCCAGTGGACCCAAGCTTATTTAGGGAGGATTGTCAAGATAGATAGGAAGTGTAGGAATCTACAGCTAGTGATAAAAAAAGTCTTGTTCCTAGAGTTGAAACTAATGCCAACCTCAAACTTGGTTTATATCAAATATAATCAAAGAACATGAGGACTGTAATAAAGGAGTGATTGGTCATGGATCACATTATAATTGGAACCTTGGAATAGGGAAAGAAGAAGATATTAACCTACTTTAAAGAGGTCAATATCTATGTGTTGTTCCACCTAGATAGAACCCTACTAGACCAAGGGGAATTTAGAGTCCACCTAGATTAATTAGACTAGGTCATGAGGGAAAAGGTTTCTAGAGCACACCAAGAAGGGGATCGGATAGTATTGGATCTATAAATACAGTCCATAGTGAGCATCAAATAGATCTCCATGGTCTAGGTGTAAATGGAATCACCCTTCTAATTCTACTAGAGACTAGCAACTCAAGCTGAGGTAATCTTTAGTGAGCCCCCAATGAACCTTGCCAAGATGGACAAGGAGTTTAACTTCATGGTAATCATGTTGGAAGATAGGGGTGCTAGATCAAATCAATTAGGAGCTAAACCTTCACAACCACCTTTGTACATCAACTAGGTGGTCCTTGTAGATATTTTACAAGTTTTTAGGGATTTATTTGTTTTGAATTTTGAATTATGGTTGTAACTATCTTGAGTGGCCATCATGTCCTAAGATGGGAAACTTACATTATTTTGAGGTGAGCCCCATCCTAATTTATATAAATAAAAGTTGTATTGTAATATAGCGGTCGACTAAAATTGATCGAAAGTGTTGTCAAATTATAGTCAAGATTTCACTTGCTTTTTCTTTCATCTCTCTAGATTGTCAAATTGACCCAAATTGATTATTGTAACAACACTTACTTCTTTTCATGAATACAATTCCTAATTTTTTTAAAGGGTTTGTTTTGTGTCTCAATTCTCTTTCATCTCCATTTTTGAATGATTGTCAATTCTAGGTTAATTGGATTAATATTTTGCTACTTTATGTGTGTTATGGTTATGATGTGCTTAGTTATTATAATCGCTATATGAGTTCTCTCATTTCCTTTTTATAGTACTGTTAATTTGTGTCTTAATATACAAATTACCATATGGTATTTATGTGTAATTTAATATAAATTCATAGTACTCATATTTAGTGAGAGGTCATAGTGAAGGCATACTCCTAGTTCCCTTAGATTCTTCCCATTGTATATTCTTAGAGGTATAACTTTAGTGAAACTTAGTCTACAGTGGTATAATTATGGTAAAGTCACTTGGTTCAATAATCAATGCATTAATCTCATTCCAGACCTGGAGGCTCCCTCTTCTACCTTAATCTTCCCTCTCTTTTGTGTTTTTTCTTTAAAATTGAACTACTCTTTTGCCTTGTGTTTAGAAATAAAAAGCATAATACTCAAATTATCATAATAATTTTTGAACTGTGTACTAACTTTAGATTGAACTTTTGATGGTAATAGTGCATCTCTTGGATACTATTCATGTAGACTCCATTTATGAAGTTAAATACCTATAGTTTTGCTTTGGGTTGATCCATGATCAGTCCTAAAATGGAAGATAAAAGTTTGTAGTTATCCCCACCTTCCCTTTTAGGGAATGCCCAATCTCATGGGTATTTCATGAATAGAAAAGTTTGGAGCATACAACAGTTAACACTAGAAGGAGGGCATGTCATAAGAATAGTTCAAGATTTTCATTAATTTTGTTTCATGAGTATGTTGATATTAGATTATTAGTAATAATGTGTTAAAAAAAATTTGATTATGATGCATCCTAAAAAATAGTTTGCTTATTACTAGGGCTAGGTCCCATCATGACCAATTGGGACTTTACCCTTATTTTTTCATATAAATCCCAAGCTCAACCAACCTAGACCTACCATAATTCTCATTAGTTTATCCTTGGAACCTATCCCAAATTTAGAGCCCAAGATGGTCTGGTTAGTTGGCTCTACCATTAACATCCCAGGAGTCATTTATGATTTACCAAGGAACCCTAAGAGGTATCTCCCCATTTCACCTGTAGCATGAGATGAGCTACAAAGGAACACATAACATCCTATAAAACTACCCTAACACTTATAAAATATAGAACATAAGGATGTGGTGTGCAGGGATTTCCCCTCTACCCTAATGGACTTTGCATATGATTGATTCCTTAACCTCCCTGAATACTCTATCCTGAGTTGGGACCATTTCAACACTACTTACCTTGCCCAATTTGGGTAATTAACAGACCCCCATTACATATATCAATATATTGATTATATCAAAATTGATCCTAATAATCCCATTAACAACTTCAATGCTAGGTTTTAGAAGATGTACAGTCAAGTCACCATGCTCTATCAACCTATCCCTCAAGTAGTACTTGAAATGTATAAAAATGTGCTAGACCCTTGGAAATCCATGTTCCTAAAGAGGGATGCAACCATAGAAGACCTATCCTTGGCTTATATAGGGGTCATAAAATTAGATAGGTAATTGAACCCTAAAGGTCACATGATGACCCCCACTCCTAGTGTGTTACCATTGGACATCCATGTTCCTAATGAGGGATGCAAACCTATCCTTGGCTTATGTAGGGGCCATAAAATTGGATAGGTAATTAAACCTTAAAGGTCACATGATGACCCCTACTCCCAGTGTGTTACCATAGATGCATGCATTTAACTTCTTGCCCAACATTAAACAAAATTCCCCACTACTTTAGCTACTCCCTAAATGCATAAACTCTTGCTAGGTCATCCCACTTCAAACCAACAACTAGGTTTCTTAAACCTAGGGAGCCATGAACTGATCCCTCAGAATCAACACCAAGTAATGTTGGCCATAACTAATAATACCTAAACCACACCTTAGGAGTCTACCAAGATTGAGTTAGAATCCATTTAGTGGATGGTACAAAAACTTAGAAATGATTTCTTAGGGTTTTATAGGTAGGTAAGTAACTCTAATGCAAAAAATTCCAACAAAAACTTCACATATCAAAGACCAAACATGAACTATAACCATCCTCACAACCCCCCAGAACCTTTACCCAATAGGCTAGCTAAAATTAATATCTTTGAGATATCCTTACCTAACTAGTGTCAAGTGCATAACATGGCAACACATGTGGAATTGAACTGAATAGAGTTTGGTTTTACTTTTGAGATATTCTATAAGGAAATGGAAGAATATGAGGTGGTCCCCAATCATCTTGAATCCTCTAACTCAAATAAAGACCATAGTAATTATATGGTGTTAGAGACCATGGATTTCCCTATCTAGGAATAAAATGATCCAGAGGAAGTATTAACAAGGTACAAACATTTCAACAATTCTAAAAAAGCAACTATGCCCTCAAGAATAGGAAATAACAATAGCCCCTTACTACCTCAACACCCACTAATAATGATGCAATCACACCATACCAAAATGCTAAGAATGATCCCCCACCTCCAAGACCTCAAGAACCTAAGGCACCTAAAAAAACCCCACCTATCTAAAGTGAAGGAGGTTACAACATAGTGGAAGATATGAAAAGGATTAAGGTGAACATTACCCTTGATGAGCTTTCTCAAATCATAGAGAAATGAGATATCTTGATGAATTCTTTGAGTCAAAATCTGACCCCACAGGCCCATCTAAAACTAAGAACATCACACACCAATGTGCTCATTAACAAAAATAATATGGATGTGACCCCTTTCCTCTTAACCATCCAGTTTTTTTAAAAAAACCTACATAATTGCTTAGTGGATTTAAGAGCCTCAGCCAGTGTGATGCTAATAAGCATATGTGATAAACTTAGTTTGCCCACCCCATAAAGCTAGACAAGGTAGTGGTTTAGCTAGACAAGTCAAAAGTAAAAGTGATAGGTGAACTACTAAATATCCACATCTAGTTAGAGTCTAAGCTAGGATTCAACACTTCATAGATATTAAAGTAGTGGATATCCCCAAAGCCTATGACATGCTCCTCAATATATATAGATCTAAATCCTTTAATGGGTATATGGCCATAGATTTCTCCTATAAGTGGTTGTTTTGGAGAGGAGTAGCCAACCAAATGTGGGTAGATAGAGAACCATGAATGAAACATATGATAAACAATTATAAAACCATTAATGAGAAGATAAACCTAGTTTTCTCAGGCCTATGCATCTATATGTTGAGCATAAAGCCTCTCAAAAATCAAAATAATCACAACCTATGTCTACTTATCCTATGGTCTCTTTATTTAGATAGAGCTCATTTTAAACAAGGTAGTGGGGCCAGTGTTTTGCTTATATATCTCTTGGGGAGAAAACATCTATCATCATATAGGTTGTAGTTTACCTACGTAAATAACCTAGTGGAGCATGAAAATCTAATATTGGGATTGAAATTTTCATTAAAACATAAGGCAAATGAATAAAGAGTATTTAGTGACTCTAAGTTAGTGGTCAACTAGATTAAGACTAAATTTTAATGTAAGATATTGTACATCAGAAGGTCTAAGCATAGAATTTGAGACCAAATTGAGATGTTTAATGTGTTTAATATCATCCTTATTCCTTGATATAAAAACCAAGTAGCCAACTCACTAGCATATATGGCATCAAACCTAACTCCCTTAGATGAAAATGATTTACAAGAATTATTTGTAGAGATCATCCCATATCCCTCTATCCTGAATAACATGATAAACTTTCAAGTCTTCGAGGATGACCAAAAGATCATCTAGTTCCTCAACAATGAGGGAATATTTGAGGCCCAAATTATAGATGATAAAGATAGAGATAACCCTAGGAATGAGTTAGATAAGGATGAGATCTTGAATATTCATGGGATCTGGGTCCCAAAGGGGATGATCTCATTGAAAATAGAATTTGATGCATTAGACCTCACTTTTTAGGTGAAAAGACCTAACTTTTAGGACCAAAAATGTTGACTCATCAACCTAGGTCCTACAAAAAAAAAAACCTAATGGTTATTGTGGGTATTGATTGGATGGACCAATAATTAGAGTATTTATGAAGGTTACTACTAAGATATAAGGATGCAATTACCTGGGCCTATGGGGACCTTAAGGTATTTGACCCAAGAGTAATCACTCATACTATTCCCCTAAAACCTAGCCAAAAACCCTTTAGGTAAAGTCAAAGGATGGTAAACTCAATCCTATATCCCTTTATACATAAGGAAGTTTATAAGTTGATCTCTATAGGGATAATTTTCCTGGTTCACCACTCCACCTGGTGGCCAACCTAATCCTAGTGAAAAAGAAGAATGGAAAAATTTGCCTATACATGGACTTTTAGAACATGAACCGGGCCTTGAATAAAGATAATTACCCATTGCCCTACCTAAATGAGGTGATCTAAATGGTGATCAAGTCTCAAATGATGTCCTTTTTAGATGGATTCTTAGGATACAACTAGGTCTTGGTCAACCTTAAAGACATAACTAAGACTACTTTCACCACCAAGTGGGGAACATTTACTTATAAATGAATGCCCTTCAGGTTGATCAACATTGGTTCCAATTTATAAAGGACAATGGACTTTGATTTTGAAATAATGATAGGTAAATGTATAATAATCTACGTGGATTACCTAATTGTATTTTCAAAATACATTTCATATCATGTGTGCCACTTGGAAAGGGTATTTGAAAGATGTAGAAGGTATGGAATTTCCTTAAACCCAAAGAAAAGCATGTTCAGTGTCATTGAAGGTAAGCTTCTTGGTCATATGGTCACAAAATAAGGTATTACTATCAACCCCAAAAGGGAAGATGTAATTTATAATCTACCATTACCTAACAAGAAGGAACTAAAATCTTTCTTTGGGAAAATCAACTTTGTGCGTAATTTTATTTCTAGATTTGTTGAACTAGTAAAGCCATTGAATGCAATGTTGAAATATGATGCAAAATTGGAATGCCATGTTAATCAAAGAAGGAATTTTGGGATATTAAATATGATATTATTCAAACCCTGATCCTCATCATCCTATACTACATGTGAGATTTATATATCTATCCCTTTGCTTTGAAGTACACCATTGTTGCTTGCCTCACCCTGAGTTTAGAGGGAGAAGAGCACCCCATTGCTTTTATGAGCACTAACCTTAAAGACATTGAGATTATATGTTATATTCTATACAAGCATGCCTATGCCCTAGTCAATGTGGTTAATAAATTTAGACATTACATCTTCTAAAACAAAGTACACTCCATTGTCTTAGACTTCACTATACAATAAATGCTAGGATAGAATGAGCTGGGTGAAAGAAGAGGTCAATGGATGACAAAATTACAAGAGTATGACTTGGAAATCAAGCTATCCAAATTGGTTGGAGGATAAGGTCTCACTTAGTTAATAATGGAGATAGTCCCAAGGATTATAGTACACCAAGTGGACCAAAAGAAGGTACTACAATCTAAGTGGTATGCCTCGATCATGAACTTTCTACTCTTTAAAAATGCACATCTAGGATTCAATCACACATGGAGGAGGGCCCTCTAGTTGAAGGATACATAATATATTATAAAGAATGGATTTATCTTTATAAGAAATCATGAAGGAATCTATCTCTGATGTGTATCACAAGAAGAGGCCAAAGAGATAATGGCAAGTTTCCATGAAAAATTGGGAGCCAACCATCCTGAAACAAATGCCATGCCCCACAAGCTTTTTTAGGTAGGGTACTACTAGCCCACACTATTAAAATATATTCACACCCATGTCCACTTCTACCACCAGTGTCAGACTTTTCTAAGAGAAAAACACATACACTAATACAACCACAACCCATTATGGAGTCTACACCATTTATACAATGGGGATTGGATTTCATAGGGGTTATCAACCCTAATTCATCATTCAACCAGAAGATCATTCTTATTGGCATGGACTAATGCACCATGTGGTTTGAGGTAGTTTCAACCAAAAAGAACACCCTACTGAAGTCATCAAGTTCCTTGAGAACTCCATAACCACCTATTTTGGGGTCTTCATTTCTTTAGTATGTGATAATGGTCCTTCCCTTCAATCCAAAAAATTCGTAGAATGGGCCTATGATAATGTTATCATACTAAAATTCCCATCTAATCACTACCCATAAGGGAATAAATTGATAGAGTCTAGTAACAAGAATTTGATTGATGCCATCAAGAAATTAGTTGGAAAAAAGTCTCAATAATGACACTCATTACTAAATTTTACCATATGGGTAGACCGTAGTAGGTATAAATAATAACTCAAAATCTCTCCTTTCCTTCTATTTTATGGATTAGAGCCAATCATGCTAGCCATTATTAGGCTCTTGACTTATAAGTTCATGTAATAGTTCATGGAATCAGATGATAACGTAAATTCTAGACTCGACCTAATTTAGTTAGAGGGAGCCAGGATAAAGCTCTATCAAGCTTTAGCAAACACCAAGCTAAAGTCAAAAGGTGGTTTGATAAGCTGAAAAATATCAAGACCTTTAGAGTCTCTGATCTAGTCCTAATGTGGGGAAAGGCTCATTAAAAGAAAGGCCATGATTCAAAATTTGATCCCCTCTAAATAATCCCATATAAAATAGCTGAAATCCTAGGCTAGAATGCCTTTTATCTCAAATATATTGAGGGCAAAAATCTACCAATTCTAGTAAATAGGAAGTTCCTAAAGCACTATTTCTCATATATCCCCTCTAATGTAGTTTTTGAGTAATCTGAGTAGAGGTGGTAATGTATATATTAAATAACTTTGTTTTTTTCATTGTGTGTTTGATTTCACTATGTGGTTTTTTTTGTTGTCCCCTTTGTCTCCCTCTTTTTTTTGTGATCATCCTCTAACACTCGACCCTATTATTAGATGCTCCAGGTGAAGGCCCAAGCCTGGAAGGATTGTTGAAAAGTAGGAAGACCTAAGTTAAAACCTTTGATTTAAGCATTTATGGGATGGTAATTGAAACTTTTGACACTCTAAATTTGAGATGCCATCAATTTAAATAGGTGGATTTTAGAATAGCCAACATACTAATTGAAACACCAAGTTGTACTTAAAATAATGTCTCAAGAAAATACCAAATTTTCTTAGTAAATCAAACATTGAATAGGTATTCAGAGCTTCTCCATCATCCATTCACCCTTGGCATGGTCTCAAACCCTTAATGGATTAGACTAATAAATGATAATCTTTTCATAGGGAAGATTGGAAAAGGATAAGAAAAATATGAAAAAGATACTTTTTTAGTCTACCTTGAAAGGGTTATAGAGGTAATCTACACCATAGGCTTTCTAACCTAGTTAGAAGTGGATCAATTCTATGAATGGGACCAAAGGTATCTTTGTTGGGGCTATAAATAATTTTTGGGGCTATAGATAATTTTATGGAAGCAGAGCAATATCCCAACCATCTCCCCTCCAATCCATCAAGCCATCAATGCCTTAGATGAAGGCTGATAACTAGTCTAACCTCTATTTCTCAAATAAAATATAGGGTTAAATGGAAAATGAAAATAACTTCTTACACACATTGGTGGTTGTCTATCAGCTGAAGGTATAGTATGCCACTTTCTATTATGAGACTTTAGTGCCTCATCTTCTCTTTTATAAATAAATATCCTTCTTATAATCTCTATTTTGTGCAAAGAGAGGAAATTATATTGGTCAGGTTCTAAGTGCTTATCATCACTTTCCACACAAAATTTGCCATTTGTTATGGCCAAAATCCCCCCTTTTCTTCAAATTAGAGGTGGACCCCTCTAAAAAACCCAAGAACAAGAGATCTAGGATTCTTTCTTTTGTTCTTGTTGGTTTTACATGGGCTTAAATCTTTGGAATATATATTGCCCTAATTTCCTAAGTAGCAACATGTTTCATTTATTTTTATAACTAAAGTGGATTGTTTTTTTGTGATTTAAGATGCTAACATTACAGGTTTACTTTCAACAAAAATTCTCAGAGTCTCATTCCTTTCCTAGAGTAATATACTCATCGCCCTTAACATAAAATTAAAATATTAATAAGGGATGAGTAAGTATTAGATGCATTGTGTATCTTTTCACTTATTACTTAGTATTTTTTTGGATTTCAAAGAGGGGAGAGCCCAACTAAATCAAGAGGCATGACATTACCAAGTGTTAGAATGGCTAGTCCTCAAACCTATTATAGATGTCAGAACCTTGGAGAGCCTGACTGAATGATAAGGAAACACATCACCAAGTGTTAGAATAGCCAATCCCTAGACCTATTAGAGATTTCTAAGCTAGGATATCTTAGACAAATCATGTGGTACCATGTCACCAGTTTTTAAAGTGGCTAGTCCCAAGGCCTATCAGAGATGTCAAATCTTGAGAGAGCTCAAACAAATGAGAATGCACCACATTGCTAAGTATCATAATGACTAGTCCTTAGACTTATTAGAGATGTAAAATCTTGAGAGATTCCAATAAAATGAGAAGGCACCATGTTTCTAAGTGTTATAATGGCTAGTCCCTAGACTTATCAAAGATGTTTGAGCTTGGGAGAGCCCAGAAAAATTAGGTGGTACCATGTCACCAATTTTTAGAGTGGTTAGTCCCTAGACCTATCATAGATGTTAGATCCTGAGAGAGCCTAGACAAATGAGAATGCCTCAAATTTATAAGTATCATAATGGCCACTCCTCATACTTGTTAGAGATGTCAGAGCTTGGGAGAGACCAATCAAATGAGAAGGCACCATGTTTCTAAGTGTCAGAATGGCCAGTCCCTAGACCTATCATAGATGTTAGAGCTTAAGAGAGTATGATCAAATTAGGGGGTGCCACATCACTAATTATAAGAATGTCCATCCCCAAACCTATCAGAGATGTTAGAGCCTAGGATTTCTTGACTGCATTAAAAGGTACCATGTCTCCAAGTGTCAGAAAGGATAGTCCTCAAAAATGTTAAAGATGTCAGGGCCTAAGAGAGCTTAGTCAAATCAAGAGGTGCCATATTTATAATTATTAAATCGATCAATCCTCATACCTATCAAAGATGTTAGAGCCTAGGATAGCCCATCTAAATTAAGAGGCACCACATCACCAATTTTTAGAGTGACTAGTCCTTACACCTATCAGATATGTCAGAGCCTAGGAGATCCTGACCAAATCAAGAAGCACCACATTGCCCAATAAGGTAGATGAACTAGTATCCACCTAAGGCCTTAATATGGTTAGAATAAGGTATGAATTAGGTTAAAGAACAAATCAAGATATGCCACATGTCCTTAGGTGACACATCACCCTTCTTAATGGAATGATATAGAGTATGAATTCATGCCTAGGTGGAAACCATTAGTAGGAGGACTAATGAGCAAATGACATGTGTTAGAAAGTGGGAGCTAATTAATAAACCTATAAGAGACATGACCACATGACTACCATGTAGTGGGAATTAAAAAAATATAAAGATGGGCCCGATTAGATAGTGTTAAGACATCCCATCATTATTAATAAATCCAACTAGTGGTGGAGGATAATGGGATTCAAATTCAACTCTAAATTTAGAATTAAAAAGAGTAAATCCAACCACCAAATTAAATTTTAAGTCACAACAAGTGAGCTACCAAACACCATTAATATAGGGGGGTTGTATTCATGTGTTTATAAAATCCTAAGGAAATCCCACTAATGGTTACCACTACTACCTTAGAGAACACTCTAACTCCTAGATTTCTAATTCTCACATAACACCCCTGTATTCCATATCTCCTATGCTTATAGCTTCCATATTGCCCCTATGTTTTGCTATAATGGTTACATCCTCTTCAAACCTAAAGGCTGAACCTGAGTATCGAGATAACACATTACTAGATGGCTTGACAAAATTCAAGAATTAATATGACCTATTCAAAGTGATTGATAAAAGTCCCTTGGAACTCATCTTCTGATGATGACCAATAAGTAAATTTTTAGGATTCCCTTTAGTCCTACAAGAAGTAAAAACTTCATAGAGCCACTACCAAGCCATAGGCATACCCATACACTAACTTATTTGGTAACCTCCTCTACTCCACCATCTAATTTCATTATGGGATCCATGGTTATGTGTATTTCCCTAACTCTCGACACCAAACTCTTGGCACCAAAATGTCAATATATTTGAGAATGCTTACAAGGTATATTACTCTCTCCCAAACTACACATTTTCTTATGATACAACATTGGTGAAGGTTTAGATGTAGACCTACCAAATATATGACTGCCTCTATGACTATACTAAAAACCCAAATGATAAATGGGTTAACAAGGAGGATATTAATGTGTACATGGTATTCACCTTTATGGAATAAGTCTAGGTAGGCATGGTTATGTTGAATCAATTATTCATCACCCAAAAATACTTTCACATTAATGAGCTATAAGTGCCCCTCCATATGATCCTCACATGCTCCAAAGTTACAAATATGGGAGGACTTATCAACTTTAAATTGGTTAATGCCATTGAAGATGTTTGAGCTAGATATGATTTATATATGATGAGATACCTTGTGGATGTGATCTACAAGATTCTCTCTTTCAATCCTTCAACTTTTCCTATCTGGGTTCTATGGGGCTTGGCGGTACATGTGGTCTTTTACAAAATATATGTCCACAAGTTCTAGAACCACATCTAGGATATATGTGAGTATTTATATGTGGTCATCTACCAAGTGAACAATGAGGCACCAATGCCTCAGATATCCCAAACAATAGGGATTCTATCACCACCATCAGGGACTATTGGCTTTATAGAGAGGAAACCATGATCTAGATTGTGGGTTTTCTCAAAGATACTCTATGTTTGCCATATTTCATCCCAAACCATATATTAGAGTAGTAAATCACCTACCAATTGGTATAAGGTATCTTTAAATTATATATACAATGCCAACAGAAGGTATGCCCACCACTCTTAATCATAATCAGACACCATATCTACAAGGCCTTCCCTCTTATCTATAAGATGATGACTAGGTCAAACTCCTTCACCCTAGCAAAGGACAAGCTCTAGGATTAGCACCCCAAGGGATAATAAAATCCTACTTGGTACAATATTTGTCCTACCTCAATATCAACTATGGTCATCAGATAGAGGATGATGATAAGCTCTACCTAAATGGCACTAACAATTAGGAGGTGTTGTCATGGATCATGGCAAAAAAGAAGAAGAAAGGGAAGAAGGTTTAAGTGGGCCCCTCTATGCCCCCTACATCTCCTAATTAATCTACATAAGATCCAATTCTGACTCCTCCTACTATTTATTGAAGGATCTTGTAGGGTATCTTACTACATTTCCCTTCTCATTCTCTAAGTCTATCTCTACTTCCTCTAACAACTCTTGATCCCCATTTCCCATCTCCTCCTGTGCCTCCTTAAATAACTCTTTATGCCCCACCTCTACCTATAACTCTTATAAAATCTCTAGTAGTTTGACTGTGATAGATCAAGACTTGAGTTAATCAATGTCAGGCAGCCTTAGCACAACCAACTCAATCACCAACACCTCAACCCCATACTGCATATACCTAAGGTTTGATGTGGATGGCAGTCCAGAGGCAATCTTAGAGTGAGGCTACCAACTTACACCAACCTAGGTTCCCCTTCTCACACCTCTAGTTTCTCATATTTCACTTCCACCCCTCAATCCCACCACTTTCTAACTCTCAATCTTAGCACCCACTAGTTTTACTCCGCTCTCCCAAGTGGTGCCTCCTATTTTCCCCATTGTAACCCTTCATCATTTGCCAAAGTGACTTTGGCCTCAATCCTCCTAAGCATCCTTTCCTCTTCATTCCCCTTTCCTTTATCCATTTCACAACTTGTAATCCCCTTGGTGCCTTCTTTGGGTGTGCCTTTATCAATGAGCATGACTATGACTATGAGGAGAACATTGCTAGTGGTAGGAATCCTCTCAGTGTTTATTCTAGTCATCTTAGCACTTCTTTGAATAGATCTGAGTCCTCCACCATTAACCCTTACAGTTCCTTCTATCTTAGTCAATCTTTATGTTGCAACATTTGGAGTCAACCTAGGTAAGATATCAAAGAAGAAGAAAAATGCAACTCACACTTTGACTCTAGCTCAAAGGTATTCTACTCTAGTCTAACCTTATTCATAATACTCAACATTTCCTCCACCCCAGTTACATCACCTCGATGTCTTATTCCCTAGTGCCTTATTTCAATTACCTAGGACACCATGGGATTGGCCTTCAACCAACCCATCTCTTCCCTTCTATTCAATGACCTTTTCCCAAGGGTAATTCCCCCTTATATGAATTTGACCTAGGAATAGTGGTGGGAAATTTTTTACCCTTGGGTCTCACCTTTTGTCCTTCCTCCTTTCACTCCCATGCCGCCCTCCACCTCTACTTCTTTCCTCATTCACCCCATTCATTTCATCCATTTCCCCTCCACCTTATCCTCCTCCCTTTACCACCATTTTAGCCACCCCTTCTACAACTCCTAAAACTTATAGAATGGTCCCAAGTTCATAAACCCTGGAGATGACTGCCTAGGGTGACCTGGACATACATTAGAGCTTTGATCGAGCCTTTAGAAGAATGAAGAGGAGACTAATGTAGAGATTCATATAGGAAGAGAACCCAGGGGTTTGGTAGACCCATAAATATTTGTTCTCCCTCAATATGGTGAGGATTTAAACTAGGTAAAAAAAGATGGTCGAAGACCCACTCTCCATTCTCTAGGCAACTCATGATATGTCCAAAAATCTCCTTGAGGACATGAAAAGCTAGGTCTAAACCTTAGAATCCCAAGTGAAGAGAACTTTTCTCATCAGACTGATTGGGTAGATCAAGGACACCCTCTTACTACTTTTCTCATTTCTTAGGAAAGTATTAGAGACTCTGGCTAAGATCAATGTGTTTATCCTGTGGACTTAGGCTTACTTAGAGAAGATTATCGAGATAGATAATAAGTGTAGGAAGTTGTAGGTGGTAATCAACAAAGGCATGTTCTCAAAGTTCAAACTAATGATAACCTTAGTATTTAGGTTATATCAAACATACATAGGGAACAAGAGGGATGTAATGAAGGGGTGGTTTTTTATGGCTTGTACTACAAATGGACCCTTGGAAGAGGGCAAGAAGAAGATATTAACCTAATTCAAGGAGGTCAATATATCTATACTATTTCACCTAGATGGAACCCTATTAGACCAAGGGAAATCTTGATTCCACCTAGGATAATTCAACCAGGTCATGAGGGATAAGATCACCATAGAAAATTAGGAAGGGGCCAAGGTAGTGTTGGATCTATCAATGTAATCCATGGTGAACATCAACCAGGTCATTAGGGTCTAATTGTTAATTAAAGCACCCTTCGAAGTCTACTAAAGACTATCGACTCAAATTGAGATAATATTTAGGAAGTCCCCAATGAACCTTTATAAGATGGATAAGGATTTTGACCTTGTGGTGGCTATATTGGAAGGTAGGGATGCCAGATCAAATTAGTTATGAGTCAGGTCAGACCTTTGCAGCCACCTCTACACATCAACTAGGTGGTCCCCATAGATATTTTATACATTTTTAAGGATTTATTTGTTTTGAATTTTAAATTATGGTTATAAATATCTTGATTAGACATCATGGCCTAGGATGGGATACTCACACTATTTGGAGGTGAGCCCCATCCTCATCTATATAAATAAAAACTTTATTGTAATATAAGGGTTGACTAAAACTACTTGAAAGTGCTATCAAATTATAGCCAAGATTTTACCTACTTTTTCCTTCATCTATCTAGACCATAAATTTGGTCTATATAAATTATAATAATAATAATTACCTATTTTAATGAATACAATTCCTATTTTTTGCAAAGGGTTTGTTTTGTATCTCAATTCTCTTTCATCTCCATTTTTGAATGATTGTCAATGTTAGGCTAATTGGATTAATAATTTGTTGTTTTATGTGTGCTATGGTTATGATGTGATTCAATATTATAATCATTGTATGAGTTCTCTCATTTCCATTTTGTAGTACTATTGATTTATGTGTTAATCTATAAAGTACAATATGGTGTTTATTTGTGCTTTACTATAAATTCCTAGTACTCATTTTCAGTGAGAGCTCATATTAAATGCACACTCTTGGTTCCCTTAGACTCTTCCCACTGTATGTTCTTGGAGGTATAAATTTAGTTAAACTCATTCTAAAGTGGTATAATTGTGTAAAAGTCACTTGGTTTGATGATCAACACATTGAGTTCATTCTAGACCTAGAGGTTTCCTCTTCTACCTTATTATTCCCTCTCTTTTGTGTTTGTTATTTAAAATTAAACTACCATTTCCCCTTGTGTTTATAAATAGAAATCATAATACTCAAATTCTCATAATCTTTGATCTATGTGGATGAACTTTAGATTGAAATTTTGGTGGTAATAGTGCATCTCTTGGAGACTATTCATGGAGAATATATTTGTCAAGTCAAACCCCTTCAACTGTGCCTTGGACTAATCCTAGATCAATCCTAAAATGGAGGATGAATGTCTATAGTTTTCCCCACCTTCCCTTTTAGTGAATGCCCAAAATCATGGATATTTCATGAATAGAGGATTTTGGAGTGAACTACAACTATGAATATGAATAGAAGACTAAGAATTCAGTCTACATGAGCTTTATTACAATAACTTAAAAAATATAATCTAAAAGCAAGTGACGTTATTACAACATCTCTTCTAATTTTTTTCATTCTTAAATGAATGATTTGAAAATACAAAGACATTTAACTTTGATATATGAGATATAATTACAATCATATGAAGATTCATTTTCACTTTCCAATATGAAGGATTCTGCACCATTATAGCTAAGAAAATAATTTTTAAAAAAATAATAGAAAAGAACAAAAAATAAATGAGCACACAAGGAAACAAAAAAATAAAGAAACAAAAAAATAAAGGAACAAATAAGCCAAAATTATAAGGGAAAAATTAACTAAACATAAAATATTTTAAGGTAATGGTCATTAACTTTATAACATAGCCAATTTCCATCTAAGTCTTATAAATGAAATCATTTTTCCCAAGTACAATACAATTTTTATATGGTCTTAATAATAAGTAATCAAACTTGTGATACTTTATAGGATCTTCATGAGCTTTATCCCAATATAAGACTAATTTTATAGATTTTTTTTTAAGTTTTACTTTGGATTTTTTTAATTTTTCTAGGGTAGTAAATTTGGTCTCATTTAAGGCTAAAATATTAATCAATAATTTTTACATAGGATTGTAATCTTCATATGTACATAATAGTTTTATTTTTGTGGAAGTAATTTTAAGTTTGCTAGGCATAGTATTTTTTAAATCGTAGGTAAGCATAAAGGGTGAATAAGCAATTTCAACTTTGATTGTAGTACGAATAGGCCATAAATATTTAAAAAAATAATATTCCAATTTCTTTTATGCCAACTAACAATTTTCTTCATGACCAAAATTAGATTTTTGTTAGTTGACTTGGCTTATCCATTACCTTGAGAATAATATCTAGATAAATGGTTTGAAATTATTAAATAATGTCCTAAATATTATAATCATTCAATTTAAACAAATTGAAAATAATTTCATAAGGAACTCTAAATCATGAGAAATTTTGATTTTCAAAGAATGTAGTGACCTTTGAAGTGACTAAAATTTTAAGAGTAATAGTCTCATTGTGTGAAATAATTAGTGGTAGTTAAAATGTATTTATGTTCAATAGAAGACAAAGGATGGGTATTTTAAATAAAATATATACCCCATTTCATAAAAGGGTATTTGGGAATGATTAGGTTAATAGGCATAGCTGGTAGCCTAACTCTACTTGTAAATATTTGACAAGGCATGGATGATCTAACTAAATAAAAAAACATCATTAAAGAGTGTTAGCAAACAATATCTAACATGCGTGTCATAGTTTTTATGGAAAAATGTCCACCACAAACACCTTCATCATAACTTCTAAAGTCTTATTTTAAGTGGGTCATGAGTAAGATAGCTCAATAATATACCATCTCTATTTTTATAAAATATAAAATTTTATAATAAGATAAATTTTAAAAATTGTAGCCTAAGATCTTAATGTTGAAATTTATCTAAGGAATTTGGACAAGCTTGGTTTTGTAAATAATGGAAAAAAATATGATAACAATTATCTTGAAAATAAATAAAACCCTACTCTTGCATTTCAATGTCTATTTTAAATTTTTATGTAAGGTATAAAAATTTCATGGTTAGAAAAAGAGGTTTAGCATGCATATGATCATCAATAGTTATTATAAGAATCTTAATATAGAAGTTTTATTTTTAACAAGGTGTTTGGCTAGATCATTACCTTTTAGTATTCTTGGTGTTTCAAATTCATGGTCATTCTCCTAAATTTTAAAAATCTATTTGATTAACCTACCATCAATTTTGGGTTTCTTTCAAAGGTGATAAAAAATAGGTACATTTAAGTGTACTATCACTTCATTTCCCATCATTAGATATTTAAATTTTTGTTAGCATAGATTCTTCAAAAATCCATCAAAACATGCTAATACAAGGATAACTGGTGCAATACATGACAAAAGAATACAATAGACTATAAATCATACTTAACTTAATCATTAACTAAAAAAAATAAGAATAAAGAAGTAGAAAATGCATGCTTATTAGATATATAACATTTGATAAGATTTATATGACTAAAATATTTAGAAAATTGATAATTACTACACACAAAACAACCATAAAAGACAAGGGAAACCATTATGGAACTATATATCAATGTCTATCATATCAAAATAATTTCAAAATTCAACTAAGCATTATATATATATATATATATATATATATATATATATATAATTTTACAAAGCATTGTCGCTTCATATTCCATATTTTTGCTACATCTATAAGAAATATTATTCGCATTTTGAAGCCTATTGTTATGTATACAAGATTCAAGGACATGAAAAGGTATACAAGAGACAAAATAGTTTGTATTTCACACATATACATCAATTACACTTTGTGATTTTGGTACCCCCATTCTAATTCCAACACTTTCTCAGAGTTAAACACTTATCTCTTCTTGAGATAAAGTCACAACAAGGATTCTTGAGCTGAAACTTGAAAATTTTAACTGTGTTGATGAATTGAACCAAAAACAAGAGTTGTAATTATCACTCAAGGTGACATTTACCACTTTTTACCCCTTACACTCTACTTATCCCCCCTTTTGAGTTTTTAACTAAGTAGCATACTAACATACTTCCCTTGCAATTTTTTAATAAGCTAGTTTAACCATGTGGTCATCCTTTATGGGTTTTCAACCAACTAGGCCCTAATATTAATACTTAAGTCCATCCTAATGAAGCTTACAAAAAAATTTGAAAATTAAAAAAAATTAAAGTGCATATTACCTATTGATTAGGTGGTGGTATGCTCTAATTTGGTTGCACCTTGGCTTATGTGATGTTGATTTTACTTGAGATTTGGAACATAAAATTAGTATTATAGAATCTATTGGCATAGGTTGGTGTTGTCATTGGGTTTCTAGATGAGACATAGAAACATTCTTACCTTGTTAGATAACTTGATGAAATTACTAAGGATAAATAAATTGCGTCTCATCTACAAGTTATGCAATGGATTTATCAAACTAGGACATATCTTTCTTAAACATTTTCCAGTCAGTAAGCACTTTCTATACCATAGTGAGAAATGTGCACAATGGAATTTGTGTCACCATTAGATTCTAAATATATTTGTCTTATATGATGGTGATAAGTGCCTTGGAATTTTCTACCTTGACTTGGATGTCCTAGGAGAGCTCCTTTAACCAATCTGCATGCCTTTGTATTTAAATTCTAGAAAATGTGTTGTGTAGAATCTCATTTTTCCAATTTTATAGCTTCTACATGACATTTTACCATGAATCAAGAAACTATTTGAGTTTTTTATCCATTGTTGTAGATGTATGCAAATGATATTCCATTTCAAATTTAGCTTTGTTTGCCCCATCAAATTCTAGATTGGATTCAAACTATGAATTGGTGAGTTGTTGCTTCTAATTAAGCATTCCTTGGGTGATGTGCTTAGCTTTAACAACAACCATATACAAGAATTGCTCATAATATTCCAAGATCTCACAAATTAATTATATTTATGCTTTGATGTTCTTCCCCTAACTATGAAGGGATTGTAACTTCTTCACAACAATCTAGTCCTTTGTTAGCTAGGACAAGAGGGCTGAAAATTATTTCTCTACTGACATGACTTGGTCACCCAAGACTTGAGTGATTAATGTAGGGAAAGTGTTACTGATGATTTAATTCATATTGGATAAGTAGAGGCATAGGTCTATGTTTTCCTCCTATATATTCAATACTTCTTTCTCTAAAGTCGAACCCTTCTACGCTATTAATTCCTAAAAATTAGGTGTGCCTTCAATTTGTTTAGCCAATGAAAGTTGAGAAACATCTAGAGATGCTTCATTCACTATTATAACTAGAGACATAATAGAAGTTGTAATTGAAATAGGTTCCTTCTTTATTTGTGCCATAGGAAGATAAAATATTATGCACTAAGTGGATGATGTAGGGACATCCCATAACCATTGAATATTTATTTGAGGCCTCAGTTGAGAAGGCTCCTCCTATGCACCTCCCTGAGTAGTATTTGAGCCGTGAGGTGTGGGAAATGTCTTTTGAATATTAGTTTTTTTCACCATATTTTTTGTCACTATCATTTATTGTGCTATAACTTCTTATTATACTACATGCTCTACTTCTTTATTGTATTTTACTTCTACCTTAGCCTTAGCTTTGGCCTCCACTTTAACTTTAACCTTAGCTTTTGCCTTAGCCTTGGCTTTGGCATCCACTTCTTCCTTGACCTTATCCTCTTCCTCAGCCTTAGCTTTAGCCTTGGCCTTGGCCTATTCCTTAGCCTTGGATTTGTATTTAATTTAAACCTTAAATTCCTTCTCTTTGACCTACTTCTTAGCCTTCTTCTCCTGTGTACGTAGAACTTATTTGGTGTTTTTCTCCTCATGAGCCTTTTAAAATGTTGTTGATTCATATTTATTTTGATGCATAGCCTGCACTTTTTGGTTTTATTTTTTCTATTGTTTTCTTTCTATTTCTTCTTATTTCTTCTTCACTTCCATTTCTTTGGCTATTTTATTTTGATCCTCTACTTCCTCAAATTTTTGCTACTACTCCTCCTCTTTAGCCTACTATTTTTATTGTTCCTCCTCCTTAGAAGCCTTGCACTTTCCCTCTTTTTTATTTTATTCTTCTCTTTTTTCACCTTATTTTCATCCTCCTTTTGTGCCTTTTCTTGATCTTCTTGCTCCTTTTTAGCTTCTTATTATGTTGTGACATCTATTTTCTTAGCTTGTTGTTTAGGCTATGAAAAATTGATCTCTTTAGGATCCTCCATTTGATTTAGTAAGTCAAGCACTGTAAGTGATTGTAAATATTTTGAAGAGGATAATTCCACAACAATACCTCTTTGTGTGGTAATCTTATTTCTAAAATATGGAGGGAGAGTGAGGTTCTTATTTGGCCTCTTCATAGTTTGGACTTGAGACTATTGTTATGATTATTGTGCTTTCTACACTCTACCCTCTACTATTAGGTCTACAAAGGACACCATCCTATCCTTGATTGTTGGAGAAATTTTGGGAATAGTATGGGTATTTTTCCTATGAACTAGGGTAGGAGGTGGACTTTATTATGTCAAAAGATCCATTTTATGTGAAATAAAGGATCTTATAACTAGATACATCTAAAAAAGTTATGCTTGAAACTTCTAGTGTGTTTCTTCTTTTCCAAAAATGTATAAAATTATGGATAAAGGAGGTTGAGTTATATCCACCCAAAAATATTACCTTACCCAATTATTCACCTGGTAGGTGCACATTTCCTTCTAAATGAAGAACTATTTTTCTTCTTCTTGCTCATAAACATCATTCCCAATGCCTACAAGCATAGACTATAGAACTTTCTATTCTTTAAATCCTAACTCTACTAGGTCACACTCAATAGATATATTTGTAAGGTACTTATTATCTAACCATGAATTTTCATAGTGTGTCCTCTTCTTAGGTAATGGTGGTGAGGCTCATAACATTGGTGTCTTCCTCTTACCTTTATTAGACTGTGATGGAACTACTTCAATTTTTGGTAGTGTTTATAGTTGAAATTGTACCTTAGGTTTTTATAGACTTGGAAGTAAGGATCAAAAAGGTTTTACCAACCTATAATCTAGGGATTTATACTACCTAAGCATACAACATAGTTATGAAAAAGGGCAATGGGTTGTAACTACTTTGGGTAGCTCATGCACTTTGATCTGAATGTTATTATGTAGTTTTGTTACCATCACATGTTGCCCTAGGTATTACATAAACTCCTTAGGTACTTGGGGTATGATATAATCATCACTTGGATCTCCAACCAACATACATTAAAATATACCTAGTATTCATAGTATTGCCCTATTCTAGTTTAAACAAAGTTAAAAAATGTAGTGTCATTCCAATAATATTCAGTTGGATTCATTAGTCCCTTTGTTGACTTCTATTATGAAAAATAGAGGAACAAGACTAAGAAGTGATATTGAAATGCCCATGATGCATTCATGAGAACCTTCTCAATATTTTTTTATCAGATTTGATGCCAAAAACTTAGGCCAATTAAAATCCTCATGCATCTGTATCATATGATACACAATGTCCATAATGCCTTTGGTTGTCTTCTTAGAATTTTTAGTGATTTTCCAAAACCATTTGGTTATGCATTCAAGTAGAATGTGCACCAAACTATATTCCATGGATTCAATGGGAATTCCCCTACCTAACCCATTATACTTTTTCCTCATGTCTGAGTGGATGGGTGAAGCCTTAGATTTGTAAGGAAAATGGCATTTTCTCTGAGTTTGAAGTATCTTTACTCTTTCCATGGTTTCAAGGTTGATAAATATTGTAACATCATGAAAAATATAAATATCACCCTCATTATATCTACTTAGCATTATAAGCATTACCTCATCCAATTTATTAAAGGTAGGTAGCTTGATAAGTCACTTTACATCAAAACCTTGTAGGTGGTGTTAAAGATCCAAAACTCCTAATTTTGTTGATTTCAGTTGATCAAGGCTAAAAAGAGTGACTTATACAACATCAATGAAATAAAAATGATCCATATCATGGTACCTAGTTTGTTTGAGTGGAAGGCTAATTCTCATTTCTTCCTTCTGCATATTTGTGAGTGGAATTAATAGTTATGCCTGATCCTTATTTGTAGGTGTAATTGGATGGAACAAGTTCTTTGACTATAGTGGTGTTGATAATAAATTTAAACATAATTAGTTGATATGGATTCAAATCATAGAGCTTATTTATTTTTAAGAGTGTGTAAATTCTTTGTGTTCTTCACACCCTTTGTTATATAGTTTTTTTTGCTCAATTCCATCTAACTGATGGGTTTAAATGTGTTGAACTAGTTACGTATAATTTTACCTCAATAATTAATGTGAAATGGTTTTTGGTGATGTGATGGTTACCATCCTTTGTCTAAAAAAAATGATACTTCTAACAATAGATATTTTATGTGATGTGTCATCTTCTCATCTATCCACTTTCATTTATTGTACATCCCATCATTCTAACATATGATCTACTTTTGGAAATATGCAATCTCTAAAGTGTATCATCATTAATGGTTTTGAATAACCGATGACCATCCTTTCCCCTTAACTATATTTTTGGTGCCTCATTCTAAAACTTAATTGATGAACCCTATCCACCCGTTGCCAACTATATTTCCTTTAGGTTAAATTTATTCATAGATCACATTCTATAATTTTGAGTTAAAAACTATATTTTTGATGTTTTGTGATATATAAAGCACACTGTGAAAACACACACAAAATTGAAACAAAATAGGGAAACAAATGTTGAACAAAAATCCTAAACTACACGGTGCTACTCAACACCCTCTCATAATTATTATGATAAATGATAGAGATTATTAATGGTAAGGTGTAAGCCTATAACCATTGACACATTCAATCAAAATGGTTCCCTAAATATATTTTAGGATAAATTTTCCCTACTAAAAAACATCATGAATTATATAATATCCTTTCCATCTAATGTGCATCTTGCTTAGAAAAGCTCCAAATATGTTGTCATTTAGTGATACTGCTTGTTCTTGATAGAATTATTTAGATTATAGGTTACGATTATGCCATGATTTTTTACTAAGATTTTTAATTTCATGTGTACACTACACTCTTTGCATATTTTCTTCCATTTTTGTTAACTCTATAAAATATGTCTCTATATAATCTCATTCCCCAAGTCTCATTATCATATAAATGTGTAGGCTAGGAACTATATATTCCATAGACATTACTACCTCAAATCCATAAACCAATTAAAATGGGGTAAATTTTGGTGCATGATTGTAATGTTTTATGTATGCCTAGAGAGTCATATGAATTATATCTTCCCAATCATCCCATTGAACATTGCATATTTTTCTTAACATCTTTCCCAAGACTTTATTTGAAGCCTAAGATTATCCATTTGTTTATGGGTGATACATGATAATTTTATGGTGTGATATCATAAAATATTCTATGGGAGTTTTTATTGTATTATTCAAAAAGTGTGTTCCCCTATTGTTGACCATTTTGATTGGATATCCAAATATTTTAATGATATTTTCACATAAAAACTCCATTGCATCCTTGGTATTACAGCTTGGTGTCACAATAGCTTCAACCTATTTTGTATAATAATATGTCATATGGATGATATACTTTGCATGACTAGGATTTATTGGTGAGCTAATAAGACCCACAAAATCAATACCACATTATTCAATAGTTTATTCCTATGAGCATTGGATTCAAAAGAATCTTATCTCTCTATTAAGTTTTGCCATACTTTGGAAAACATTTTAGCACTTTGCAACCTGATGTGCATCTTGGAATAAATTATGCCACCATAGACCACTTTGAAATATATTCCTTTTAGTGGATTCACCTGTGAAATGTCATCCTATGATTCCTTGATGTGTTTCTTCAAGAAGTTGGGGTTGTTCATGCTCTAAATCCACACTACGCAACACCTCATATTTACCCATCTTATTCAAAAATACATTTATGATGGTATATGGAATATCTCATGTTATCAATTTATTTTTTTCTCATTCCACATAGTTTGATGGAAAGATTCCCTATTCTATAAAATTGGCTAAATCGTCCATGTTCTCAAAAATCATAGAGATTCTTAATAGACGAGTGTCTGGTGATTCATCTTTTAACTCTTCAAGTTCTTCCCCATTTCATATCCTACTCAAATGGTCAAGTCCCACATTATCTCATCCAAGTTTATTACTAATATTGAGCTATAAATCATGGAATAACATGAACCACCTAGAGATCCTTCCACCTAGTATGGGTATGTTAACCAAGTATCACAAGGCCTAATTATCAATAATTAACTCAAAGGGACTTGTAAGAAGATAATGTCTTAATTATGTATTGTGAACACTATTGTTAGTTCTTTGTGTTCTATTATAGTAAAATGTTTTTCTACAACTAATAGTTTTTTGGTTATGATGTGGATCGGGTAGTCCAGTCCACCATCTCCTAGATGCGCTAACATGAAGACCATTATAATAAATGAAGCATCTACATGAACACAAAATGGCTTATTCCAATTAATAAATACTAGTATGGTCACTGTAACTAACCTTTGCTTTAGTTTTAAAAATGTTGATTGATACTCTTGTGACCATTCAAACCTTGTATACTTGTGTAGTAATTTCCCTAGGGGCATACATATAACTATGTAACCTTTAATAAACAT
The DNA here is from genome assembly GCA_037957365.1 of Torreya grandis. Lineage (NCBI taxonomy): Eukaryota > Viridiplantae > Streptophyta > Pinopsida > Cupressales > Taxaceae > Torreya > Torreya grandis. Next base: position 868,654 of record JARHVA010004678.1, on the reverse strand, counting down.
TTTGTAATATAATGTATGACCTAAAAATGCTCATAATTATATATAAATATTCAGCGGTGGCATTCCTACTATGACTACTTGATAACCCAAAATTCCTTCCCTATAAACTACATGGCCCAACAAAACATTGAATGGTGTGAAACAAATCATTTTTTAAAATTTAATGCAATTCACAGAGAAATGCATCACTCTAACATTAGATTTATTTTGGACTAGTGATCTTTGAACAAAGAAAATATAATTTAGTCATCGAGATAAACTTATAGTAAATCATAAATAAAATCCTTGAAAGTAGTCACTATAGCCCTAAAAATGTAGCTAAAGCACTCTTTAGACGAGATGGCATTACCTTATATGCAAAATATCTCCATTTAGTTACAATGTTTTCTTATCTTGATCCTACTTTGAAATAGGAATTTGATGATAACTACTGAATCCATCTTTAAAGTAATATACTTCATGTGTTGTAACTGATTCCAAAACCTCATCAGTGAAAGGTAACAAAAATGGCTCATTGACGAAAACATCATTTAGTGCATAATAATGTTTACATACACTAATCTTGCCTAAATTTTTATGCTATACAACCATAGGACTAACCCAATCTACCTTTTTGATTAGGTAAATGATACATTCTTCCTAAATGTGATCTAACTCAACCTTTACCCTTATCTTCATGTTGGGATTCAGTATATATGGGAACTTGTTAATAGGTTATGCACACTCTTTGATTTTAATGTGCATCTCCCCCAATGATGAATCTACCCCTTTCACTATCTGAATCTAGTGGTAAAAACATCATAATAGTCTCTCAGCAACTATAAACCTTCTAAAATTTTATTTTGTTTCTAGTAATCTCTTAAAGTCACAAACTTTGGTACCTAATTTATTCCAATATTCCCAATAATTTTCTTCAGTGGCTCCTGATATATCCTATTAGATTCACTAATAATGGATTCTTGTAGAGTTCTCTATCCTTCATATTTTGTAATATTGAAATTTCATAACTTTTCTTCCTTAATTTATTTTGTGATTCTACCTTATTATGGTTTTATTTCTTGTTCCAATTCAAAAAATCCATTTAAGAGTAAATCCTCATTGTTATTGCTAGACTATGTCACCTCATATTCAATCCTATTTCAAGGTTTTATAATAAATTATTCCTTATGTTGATTAGCCTTATAGTTATGTACAGCTAAAATCAAGTCACAATCTATTTATTTATGTGATAGTGAGTCTATCACAGTACTTGGGTCTTTCGCTCACCCATGACATAGAAACATTTTTTATTTTTGTAAAACATTATGAACTATAAGATTTTCATCTTCAAACATAATTGTTTAGATAAAGTCTTATTGTACCTATGCCCAATTCTTATATTTTCACATGTGATCTTAATGAATATACCAAGTGATTGGAATTTCTACCAAAATGTATTTGAAAAACATGCACCCATTTATTAGGTTTGATACCCTAAACAAACCGTATATATACACATTTATGTATATACAAATTTGGAAGTTATCTTTCTTAAAGAATGAAAAATTTAATATAATAGTGTTTGGTAGTTGAAACCAAGCTCCAATAAATTCACCCGCTTCATCCCATGATAACCAAGTATATCTATGAGCTTCCCACCATGTTGTAGTAGTTCCCTTCAATGCATAATTGAGTGCATTAACTCTCTAATCCCCATTAGGTATGTGCCACTCCAACCAGAAGATAAACTAATTGAGATCCTCATTTGTAAAATATTATGGTAGTTGATATTTAGTAGAAAATACCATTTGTTGTGGGCATACCTCATGATCCCCTTAGACCCAATTCAACATATGTGTATCTAAGTCATCAATTATTAAAGATGTCACTTCCCAATGTAAGACACCTTCTAGAGTAGGCTATGTGTAATCCATAATATTCACACCTATGTTATACAAAAATTATACCTCTAATCTAGTTGGATATCACATAGAGCATGACCTACATTCCTTGATTTGAAACTAGAGTGTTGGTAACTTTGTTATAACCAACCCGTACACAGGCTATTCAATTGAATATGACTATTTTTGAAATTCTAGTTGTGTCTTAGGGAATTCATATTCACTGGATCATTGAAAATTATATTTTTTATTTGCATCAACCTTAAACTATTTTTTTCCCCAAAAAACATAATGTGACTCTATTTCTATAAGAATTACATATAGATTATGGTTAGACTTATTCAAAGGAATAACAATTATCTTATCTCCTTGGTGTGCTTTCAATTGGTTCTACATTTTATTGATAATAATTTTTCCATCATAAGCCCATTTATTACCAATAAAATCAAGATAATGAGTCTCATCTATTTTCATATAAATTATCTTGAAATTTCCTCACAAACTTAAATCAACAACCTAAATTTATCTATCTTCAAGCTAACCATTTAGTTCTACTCTTCCATAATCTATGAGACTGAGAGTAATAGGATTGTAAATCAGTTATGGTCGATCAATATCCTCCCATGTAGATCTTAGTATCATGTTTATTATGATTCTAAATTCAAATACAACATTAGGTACCTCATACCTTGTAAGTTAAATGTCCATTTGAGAGTCAACATCCTATATATTTTTAGTTTTTACAAACCAAACAACCTCTTTATTATGTTTTTGTCTTCATTGTGCTCACTCTAGTATATTATGTAGAATATTGTGATATTATTTGAAATATGTTAATTTTGTAGAGTGCTCAATAGTTTTATTAAATCTATCAATGTAGTCACTAGTACTTCTTGTTGTATTATATGAACAATTTTATTATACATATATGCATTAATAACTATAGCATCACCTTCTGATGCATTATGTTGTTGTAGTATATGTAGGACTTACACTAATTGATACATCAAGACCTTTTCTCTTGTAGGATCAAGATACTTATCCTATTAGACCTTCTTGAGTCTTGATCTGGTGGCATTTTTAATGGTGGTAATCCTTTCTATATGTGTTGTTTGATGGTAATTGCTTGAATTAATACATTCTCCCTAGGATGTGATTTATCATATTTACATTTTTCATAGTTTTTTATTTCCTCAAATTTTCCAAAACTAGACAATTTTTCATATGGTTTTATCCTGCAACTATATAATATATGATATACATTTGTATTTTAGGATTAGTTGGGAAGTGTCATGTGAAATGGTTTTATTCTCCACGTAGATAACAGTAGATTGGTTAATAATATTTTCTTTGTCATTATTTCAACCTCCCTAGTATCCTCCATGATATTCTTGCCTGTACCCTTAGATTTTATGAAAACCCCATACTTGTGACTAGTCCCAAATCCCCCTAACTATTTTTGATATGTGATGTCATGGTAAGTGTTCCACTTACTTACTCAACATCTACTTCAATTTCCTTTTTCATAAACTTGTAAAATAGATCTCTTATTGATCTTGATTATCACAAAACTCTTTTGAGTATTGGTCTTAATAGACCAATAACTTTATTAATACTACTATATCTTGTTTTATTATAAAAAGGACTTTTGCACCTCTATATTTAGATTAAAGGGAATTTTCATTGACTCAAAATAGAAAATTCATTCTCAATACTATTATCTACTATTGAACAAGACCCTTTCTCCAATATCCTAAGCACTCAATTACACATTATCACTTCTTGATCACAATGCTATAAAAATTTTCTCTTTCTATTTCATTTAAACTTATTTGGTCATGAGGCAATTCAACATTACAATTGAAATGACAACTTCACTTATTGATAGGCATGTTAGGCATAGTTATACCTATAAAGGTCTGAAACTAATCCTCAAGGTGAAAACTTTCTCTTTTGACAAGTCTAAATTGGTAAACCACAACATATACACTTTTGTAGAGGATCAAGATTTCAACTCCCAAGCAACGCATTCATAAATATCTTAATTCTACCTTTTTTCAATGAGAACCTACAACAATCATGTATACAATCAACCTTATTTTAATATTTAAAGAATATTTTGGTTCAAGGAAAATTGAGATGCATTAAAATATTGATAATGGACCTATATTGGTCTTACATAACCTCAAACATCCACCATATCATTAAAGAATAAGAAACTTAGATTGGTCTTCAAGTCTACTATAAAACTAGGAATAGGTTCACTTTATCTTGGAAGAGTGTTAATACACTATAATAAACTCTATGAATCTTTAATTACCTTCTCTTATTGTTCTAGACCACTTTAGTGGTGAGAAACTAGTTCCTTCTATTGGTTTCTCACATAATTAACCTCAACAATGACTTTGTTCATTTAGGTTTGTTCTAGCCTAATATAGTTTATTTATAGTAATTTTATTCAATATAATAATCAATGGCTTAAATAACCTTATCAAAAAAATTAAATTAACCATAAAATGATAATAAATATTCATGAGGAGTTTGTTACCCAACCACAAGTCCACATAGTCAACTTTCACTTTCTCAGTCCTTCATGAACATAACCTACATGTCACCTCTATCTGGATTTTAAGTGGTTAATTCAACAAAAAAATGCTTGTAATAGATTTATATACTCTTATATCAACTATTCACATAGTTTCAAATGATTCCATTAGGTCAAATTCAAGTAATGGGTCTTTTTATCAAAAACCTTATTTTAGGGTTTCTCAAGTTGAATAGAAGTCGAGAGCTTCTTAGCTATTATTCATGAATCCTAAAACATTTTGAAACGTTATAAAACTTTTAAGAGACTCTTGAAAGACCCATTCAACTATCCCATTCCTCAAACCGAATTCATGCACATGTTTACATGTGATTCAAATGACTGTAGTGATTGTATATGCACAAAAAGTAAGGTATGAAGGGGTTTTAATGAAACAAACTTCAATTTTTACAAAAAATCAATCCAAAATAAGATTATTCACATTAATTCATGTATAAAAAATATAATTATACAAACTTCAATCCAAATATATCTTTTATTGACAAAAATTTTTCATTTAAATACTTATGAAACCCCTTTTTCTAGATTGTAGACTATCATTCCCTCTTGGCAGACTATTAAATCATTATAATCATGAAGCTCTTCCAATTTTTATTATTTTTATAAATTTTAATATCTCCTCCTTGATAGGTTCATTGCATATCATTTCTCAACATAGGTTGAGGATAGGCTAAAAGACCAAATCTTTCTCAACCAATTACCTCCCAACTTAGTATTTGCCAATTTTTGTCTTCTCCAACATAAACTCATCTTCTAGATAGGTGATGAGTGTAATTTCATCTTTAAATGGATATAAATAAAATTTAATAACCTATTAGGACCCTTAGGATAGGTTCACACTGCTTATAATTGGCCATAAGGGCTTTTAGGCTTTCAAAATATAATTTGAATATTTAAATATATATTTTGGAGGGAAAATCTTACTGATAGACTATAAACATAAATAATAAAGATCTAAAAACTTGGAAATATTTATACCATCAATTTAAGTCTCCTTAAAATATCTATACCTATAATACCCTTCAAATTTCATAATGAATCTTGACATTTCTTCTAGACCTACTCAACGTGACTCTAGACCTACTTAACTTGATTATTGACTCACATTGACCATTATGTACAAAATTTACAAGTGTTAACTGATGCTCTTTCATCAGTCTTCTAGGCTCAAAAATTTTCATGAGCTCCTACTCATGAGCTTCTTGATGTCTCCCTTCATTTCTATAATTGATCTTTGCTTAACCTTATAAAATCATCTTCTCATATGCATGGACATATTTCTTAGCTCCGCATTTTTACCTTGTCGTATTAGTTATCTTCTCCATCCAAGCTAATCCTTATTCTCTTATTATTTTCTCTTCAGTGTTTTTCTTTGTGCATTTACCCTTTATAATAAGGGTATCAATTAGTTTCTTCTTATCTTGAGCTCTTGTTAGAGCTCTTTTCTCTATACACTTCACCTCCTTATCTATTATAACTATACATACATAGTCTAATGAGATATTAGACATAAAATTTTGAGACTTTTGAGTCTCTCCAAATTCTCCTTACATCCATACTTGTTGCTCAAGTATGTAATCTAAATTGTCAATCAAAATTTCTCTTCCTTGAGACTCTATTATCTCATACCAACTATCTACTTCCTTATCTTTTATTTTAGGACATACCTTGTCCTCTTCTTCATTATTTATGGCATGCTCCAAATTTTTCATCTTTGCATGTAGTTGTTCTAAACCTTCATAGACAAATACCATATCTTATTGCTCACTTAGAAACCATTCATCACCTAAAATATGTTGTTCCAATTTTTGTATATGCTTTAAGAGATTTTATTCATTAACAATTGACATAATATCATCAAAATCAGCTACATTATTACTATTCAATTGATAACTTTTACATTCTACCTTCTTGATTTCTTCATGCAACACAAATTATGATTTATTTTCATCATACCTTTGTTCTTGTCTTTTTTCTTTGCCATGCAGCTCATTGTCCTCATATCTCATGACTATTTTACCTACCTTATTTTCATTATCTTCATCTTTCATATCCTCTCAAATGAGGATTGCTTCTTATTCCATCAACTCCTTGTGATTTAGGTACAACTGATCTTGTTTGTGTTCTTCACATTTATCATATTCATCCTATAATGAATTAAGTATGAGGTTCCTTACCTCCATTGATCATGAGTCTATTCCTTGACTCAAAGAATTCATATCCATGAACAAATTTTTTATCTAAAAATAAAACATCAAAATCAATTTCATATACAAAAACTTGAGGCCAAATAGCTTCTTAAGTGGTTGATTATTGTTGTTCTTCTTCTACATCTGATTTTCCCAACATCTCTTCCTCTTCTAGATGAAAAATTAATATGTCCATCTCATCTTTTCTTTGATATTCAAACTAAAAATTATCCCCAACCTACTTAGACTAAAACATTATCTCTCTCCTTAAGGTAACTTTCACTCTCTGCCTTTATCTTCTCTCTACTATTAATCTGATCGGCCATCTCTCTCTTCTTTTCATTCCCCATCCACACCATGGGTTATTCATACTCTCTACCATGAATCTCATTATCCTATTTATTGTTTCAATTCATATATTTCATTTTGGATATCTTATTCATGTTTCTTTCTTCTCCTTTCCCTTTATATCTTTTCTTTCATCTAGTTCTTTCTTCTATGCAATCCTTTTATTACTTCTTTCACCCTGTCTAGCAAGTATTTTTCATATTGTTCTATTTCTTGCCTCACCTAAGTTTTTTTTACCTTAGTCTATTGAAAATTATCTCCAAGTCCTCTCACATTGGATCTATCTCAAGATTAATCACTACACTCTTTCCTTGAGCTTTATTAAGCTCTTTATCTCTCTTCAAGCCTTAATGGCTTTGACTATCTAAATGTTTTATTTTGTAACTACCTACAATGTAATCACTACAATAACACTGAAATAAAATATCAATTCCTTAAGAGCTTAAACAAAACTTTCAACAATATTATTATTACCTTTTCTCTTAGATCTCTATAAGCTTGATATCTGCAACAAACTCATTAGCTTTTTAAAATTGAATATAACTTCTAATCTCACTCTGATACCACTTTATGTCATGGTAAGTGTTACACTTACTTACTCAGCATATCTTCAAATTTATTTTTCATAAACTTGAAAAATAGATATCTTGTCTAATCTTGATTATCACAAAACTATTTTGAGTATTGGTCTTAATATACCAATAATTTACTAATAGTACTATCTCTTGTTTTATTACAAAAAGGACTCTTGAACCTATATATTCAAATCAAAGGGCACTTTCAATGACTCAAAATAGAAAATTCATTCTCAAGACTATGATCTACTCTTGAAAAATACCTTTTATTCAATATCCTAAACACTTAACTACACATTATCACTTTTTGAACAAAATGTTATAAAATTCTTCTCTTTATTTTTTAGTTAAACATCTTTGGTCATGAGGCAATTCAACATTATAACTTAGCTTACTAATAGGTTTGTTAGACCTAGTTCTTCCTCTTAATGTTTGAAACTAGTCTTAAAGGTGAAAAATTTATCTTTTGACAAGTTTAAATTGTTAAATCACAACATAAACACTTTTTTAGAGGATGAATATTTCAATTCCCAAACAACACAATCCTAAATCTCTTAATTATGCCTTTTCTCAATGAGCACCTACAATAGTCATGTATAAAATCAACCCTATTTGAATATTCCAGGAATATTTTGGTTTAAGGACAATTGAGATGCATAAAAACATTGATAATGGACCTATAGTGGTCTTACATAAGCTCGAATAACCACCATATCATTAAGGAACAAGAAACTTGGATTGGTCTTCAAGTTTACTATAGAACTAGGAATATGTTCACCTTATCTTGGAAGAGTGTTAATAAACTAATATCACCTATATGATTCCTTAATTACCTTATTTTATTGTTCTAGACCATGTTATTGGTGAGAAACCAATTATTTCTATTGGTTTCTCATAGAATTAACCTCAATAGTGACTTTGTTCTTTGATGTTTATTTTAGCCTAACCTAATTTATTTAAAGTACTTTGCATCAATATAATCATCAAAAAATTAAATAACCTTATCAACATGTTTACAATTACCATAAAATTATAATAAATCTTCATGAGGATTTTTTAACCCAACCATAAGTCTACATAGTCAACTTTCACTTTCTCAATCCTTCTTGAAGACAACCTACAGGTGTATAAAACTTAGTCACCTCTATCTAGAGTTTCAGAGGTTCATTATACCTAAAAAATGCTTGTAATATATTTATATTCTCTTATATAAAATAATAATGGAGTTTTAAATGAGTCCATTAGGTTAAATTCAATTTATGGGTCTTTTATATCAAAAATCATGTTTTAGGGTTTCTCATGTTAAACAGAAATTAAGAGTTTCTTAGCTATTATTGATGAATCTAGAAACATTTTGAAATGTTATAACACTCATAATATATTATTTAAATTCTTCTTAAACTATTCCAATCCTCAAACTAAATTCATGCATAAGTTTACATGTTATTCAAATGACTGTATATGCACATAAAATAGGGTATGAAGGGGTTTTAATGAAAAAAACTTCAATTTGGACACAAAATAAATCAAAACTTGGATGATTCACATTACTTAATTATTTAAAAAATATGAATATATAAACATTAATCCAAAAATATCTTTTATTGACAAGAAATTTTCACTTTTAATACTTATAAAACCTCCATTTCTAGACTACAGACTGTCATACCCTCTTGGCAGACTATCAACTCATTCCAATCATGAAGCTCTTCAAATTTTTATGCTTATTCATAATTTTATTATCTCCTCCTTGATAGTTTCTCTACATATAATTTCTCATCATAGGTTGAGGATTGTCTAAAAGACCAAATCTTTCTCAACCAATTGTCTCCCAACTTAGCATTTACTAAATTTTGTCTTCTCCAAAGTAGAATCCTCTTATATATAGGTGATAAGGTAGAATTTCATATTTACATAGAGATAAAGAATATTTAATAACCTATTAGGACCCTTATGATAGGTTCACACTCTTTACAATTATCCACAAGGTCTCGTAGGCTTTCAAATTATAATTTGAATATTTAAATATAACTTTTGAAGGGAAAATCTTACTAATAGACTAGAAACATAAATAGTAAAGATATAATTGCTTGGAAACCTTTATATCATCAAGTCAAGTTTACTTAAACTATCTAGACCTATATTACCCTTCACATTGCATAATTAAGCATGACATTGCTTATAGACCTACTCAACATGACTCTAGACCTACTTAACTTGACTCATTGACTCATATTGACCATTATGTACAAAATTTACAAGTATTAATTGATGTTCCTACATCACTATAAATTATATCCACCATACTGTCACTGTAGTGACATTGGAGTCTATTTTGATTGTTGATGTTCAGGACTCATAGTGTTTTATGAAGACTCATATTGATACTACAAAGATGATGGTATCCATCCTTCCACACCCTAGGGTCCATATTGATGTGATGGATTCATCCACCTAGAACCACCTCTATTGTACCAATCATTTCCACATTTGAGCCTATCTATTATGCTACAACTATTAAGATGTTCTTGGTGATATCTTCCTTTAATTCCTATAGAGTACATAAACATTTCCCATCATGGTTAGTTTACTTATATAAATTATCATACAAGATCTGTGGTTTTTTAATATACTATTTTAGTAAGTTAAACTTTGAAGTTGCATGTCTTACTAATCTCAATATGTCACATAATTTAGTTTTGATTCTAGGATAATCATTCCTATGATGTCCTTCATTACCACACTCCATACGCTATAGACTTGGATTGGGCTTAAAATTATCATGAAGCTCATACATATTTCTAAGAAAATAATTTATATTTGTCTCAATTTTAGAACTAGATAATGGAGCATCTCCATAATATTCAATCCATTATACCTAGATCATAGCTACTCAAACATCAGCCTTAGTCAAAACTAGATTGTGTAATAGCATATCTAATTCTTGATTTCATCCCTTCTATAAACCAATTAGCCTTATCATTATCTTCAATGATAAAGTCAATCTTATTCATTATGTCTAAAAATTTACAATCATAGTCCCATATTGGTTCTCCACTTCACTACCTAATCTCTTTAAGATCTTAAATGGTTCTACTCAAACATTTCTTCATCTTAAATAATGCAATTAAATAATCCTTAAATTTTTGGAGACCTAGGTAATTGACATCCCTTTTACAAATGAGCTTTAGGTCTTGATTTTTTAAGAATCCTACAATTTCACACTTCTTCACATCTTCAGTAATCACTACCTTAACCTACCATTTCATATCATAGGTTAATAAATATTATTCAAGATTAGAAGACCCATTATATGGTTTTAAGGCAATAAACATTCCTGTATTGAATGACATGTTTGTAACACTTGTGATTCCTACTATGGGCTTCTCTGCACTAGTTTTTATTAAGGCCTTAAAAATAAATTTGAAATTGAATCCATCTTTTTATAACCTCTTCTTGTCTATTGATTTCTTAGTTAATGCACTAAGTTTACCAAATTTATATGTAAATGATTCAAACTAGTTTCTACCTATCCCTTCCTTTGCACTTTGATTTATCTAATGATAAACTAGGCTAAGGGGATGTTTACTCTTGGATTAATGATATATGCCTTCAACTTATTTTGTTTATGAACTTGAACCTACGATACTTCTATGATTTTTCATAACTTTCTCTAGATAATATTCCTTCCCTAGTCTAAATAATATATTTCCTCTTAACTATGATCTACTCCTATCTTCTAACTACTTTATTACTATCCTAACTTCCTCTTTCCATCCACTCTAATTCATATCCTCTCTATACCAATTTATGTATTCTTATTCTTGGGCCCTTCCATTCCTTTCTCTACATAATCTCACATTCTCTAATTTATGTATCTTGTGTAGCCTCTCTTTAGGCTTCCCTCTCTTCAAGATTCTCTAATTTATTCCTACCACTACTCATAGTTAAATATGGATTGTCTAATTTATTCCATATTCTTTGTTGTCATATTTCTCTTTCCAATCTTAGAATTTTCTTTTGAATCTTTGAATTTCTCATATTCTTGGTTTAGGTTCAATTTCCTTTATTCAAATTTTCATCATTCACTCCTACATCACACGTACCCCCATAATGCCTAAAATGACTACTCCATGTTGGTATGGGTACAAACCATGGCCTTTTCAACAAGTAACATATTGATCAATGTGGATATTCATTAAAGAATCTTCCTTTGATCCCTCTCAAAAATAAGTCATGCATAACTTCAAAATCCAAATATTGTTGTATATTAAATTATTTGATGTAACTATCGATGGTAGTCTTGGCCTAATGATCTAACATACAAGTCCAATCATTATCTAGAGTTCATAAGCTATCTAATTTTTTTTTCATAAATACTATAAACTTCATCCTTCTTGGATAAAAACAATAATACACCAAACTAGACAACCACACAGCTAACAATCCTAGTAATTCACACTAAATTTTTTCATAACTTTCTCCATATATATGCTTTTGAATTACTTATTTTGTAGTCTTTATAATTATTTGTGCTTCTTCAGTAAATTTGTTGACTCTTTCATCCAACCATCTTTCCAAATATCATTTCCCTAGTATCCATCTCAACATGTTTTACACATAATATCCGTGATCCCCACACCATTGTTAATAATGGTTCTTGGAAAACATATCATAACATACTAATATAGATATAGTTAGTAAAATAAATGATAAAAGAATGAAAAGATTGTAGATCAAATTTAACTTATCAATTAATTAACAAAAACAAGAATAAATAAGTATAAAATTCAAGATTATTATATATAGAACATTAGATAAGATATTTATGAATAACAAATTTAGAAAACAGAGCATCACTACATACAAAATAACCATAAAATACAAGGGAAACCATTTTGGAATTATATATTAATCTTTATCACATTGAAACCATTTCAAAATACAAATGAATTCTATATATAAAATTTTATAAAGGGTTGTTGCTTCATATTCCATTATTTTGTTATATCTATAGGAAAGAATCTTCACATTTTGAAGACTATTACTATGCTTACAAGATATGAGTACATACAAAAAAGGTATACAAGTTTTTCTCTTAAATTTTTGTTCATTTATTAATTTGGAAGCAAGTAAGAAACAAGTAAAAGGGGTGTGTAAAGGAATATCTGGTAAAGTGTGTGCATGATCTGGATGATGATGGGAACTCCTCTTTGTCTTAGAAGGAATAACCTATAGATAAGAGAGACACTATAAAATAGGTTGTTAGCAAGATAGTTGAGTGGATTTCCTAGAATGAGCTAGATCCAAGAAGCATATGCTTGCTAGGAGGTTGCCAATCCACTATTGATAACAATTAAGTTGATATAGATGAAAAGAAAGAATACTTGCATCTAAAAACATGAAATTAAATGCATGCAAGAAGAAGGTTATATGATTAATTAAATAAAATGACTAAATGTAGTAAAATTGGGTCAATACTTGTGCTAAAATAGTTGGGGTCAAGTTCAGAAAATTAGAGGAGTCTCTATGAATTAGCAAGAACACAAAAAACATGGTTTAGTTGAGGTATAGGGACTAAAAATAGCTTGTTATTAGTTTTACCACATTGACCATCGATTTTTGGGTGAACTATTAGTGATTGGGCTGACCATTGGTAGTTGGATGGCGATCGATAGTTGAGATGACCATTAGCAATTAGGCTAACCATTGGTGGTTGCCTGTGTCTTTCTAGGTTTTTTAGGAAGAGGTTGCAGATTGAGTAAATGGTTAGGTAGAGGTTTTGATATGGATATGGTTAGAGATGGGAAGCTAATAGATAAGTTTGACCAGGTTAGAAGGGTTAAAAATGAAATAAAATAAAAAAAATAAGTATAAAGTCACCTGCAACTTGCTAGATTGTTAATGGTGGAAGTATGGAGCAATTTGGCTAGAGTGATACTACTTTGGCCTCAAGATAAATTTTTACATAGGTTCATGTCTTCACTATTTTTACTTGATTACTAAAGGAAGGATAGACACCTATGTGAAAGAATATTTTATAGCTTGGATGTGGTCCCTTTCACCTCCTACTTTTCTCCTTTTATAGGATAAAGTTTCTAATTAGATAAGAGAAAGTTGTTAATTAGATAGGATCATAAATTTGCCTTTTACGATACATTAAATCTTGTTAGCATCGTAAAATGGAAGGCACTAAATTGTGCTTTAATTATCTCATACATAGATGGAATTGGCTTTAAAATAGGTTGATGCCCTGATCATCAATGGTCAAGATAACCATCAACGGTTAGGCTAACCATTGATAATCGAATGTCTAAGGGAATTTGATCAAGAAAGGGGTGTTTTAAAAGGTTAATTAAAGGTGTTGAGTTATATTTTTTAAGTTATCAAATGATTTGGTTAACTATGTGATCAACTATACTTGAGGTCAGATGAGGGTTAAGGCACTTCGACATCTAAAACTATCATGTGCAGTTTTTAATTGTCTATATTTTGCCCCTTTTTATGTGGATTTGATTTATCAAGTATAAAAATAAAAATAAATGAATTGATGGTCATGTTATGATTTCCCCAATTATGCGAGGAGGTGTTCCCCCTCAAATCCAGAGTCAATGAGGCAAAACTAAAATCGAGTTAGGGCTTGATAAATAGCAAATGGTGAGTGACACAAAAAGGTTAGGCATTTGAGATGCAAACATGTGTAAAAAATGTGACTAGGTGTGATAGTCAAGATCGTGCAAAGACTAAAGTTTCCAATATGGTAAAAATAAGGTTGGTTCTAGATAAACATATGATAGAGGTAATTGGTCCACAATATTGGTCATAGCTAATCGGGTCATTCCTATCAAGTCCACTAGATAGGGTTAATGTTTGTCATAGGTATCTAGGGTAAGAAGTACTTATTTTAAAAACATAAATAGGTAAGTTGTGCATGAGGTGGTGTAAATTTAAAAATTTTAACATGGAAAGGTTGGTTGGTGTGGTTAAAATGACTAATGCAAGGTCATTACAAAACATGTGAATAGTTCAAGTCAAGATAGCCAACATCGAGGTGGAAGTGGTCAAATGGGTTGTTGGAGAAGGGTACACTCTAAGAGTGTAAGGTTTGGTTGAGGTAGGGATTAGGTGATCTCCCAAAAGTATAACACCTAGGTGGCGTGCTTTAAAAAAATGTAAAAATGGTGGGGGATCTTGACCATCGACAGTGAGGGATTTTCCCTAGGGTCAACCATCGATGATCACCCTAGGTAGGAATAGTAACAACACGAATAGGGGCATTGAATAGAGGACTTGATACAGTTCTTATGATGTGGTACTTAGCTGCCATGGAGGATTTGAGATATTATGAGGTGATAGTATTGGCTCAGTTGCCATTAGAGATGAGGTATGGAGAGTATAGGGCCAACTTAGTAGGTGGTCCATCAATAGCTACTCCAAGATAGTTGGTTGTTATAGTAGGGTAGGTAGGGAGATCAGGAGGACCACCACCAAATGGTAGTGTAGGTGTAGGTGGTATTGGTGCCCCAAGGGCTTGATAGATGAGATTATATGATGTATGTGTTTTTGATTTTGATACCAGCCTACATGCTGATGACATGAGATGTATATATAAGAGAGAGATTTATACATTGTGACATGTATTTCTTATTAGATGGACATGATGTATACTCATTGACATGTAGTAATTTTATTATGATGCATATGATGATGATGAGGTTTTATTATGATTATGGATGTTTATGGTTTTTATGGATGTTATGCTAATTTGATGTTTTGAGATATTTATGGAAGATGCTTATGAAATTTATGGTTCATTAGGATGTTCATGATGTATGTTTATGATGAAATGATAGGTTTCTCATGCCCCATGCTCTATGAGATAATACGTGGACTCATATTTTTAGACATGTGATGATGTGCATTGATGGATGTGATGTTGATGATCATGGATGACTTTATTATGTTATATGATGATGTGATGATTATGATGAGATGTTTGATCTTATGATGAATATTTTAGGTTTATACATTGTTGATGATGTGTTAGTGCATGGATATGTTCATGGACATGTGATTAATGGTTTTTCTTATGGTTTATTTGATGATGTTTGCTTATATGATGATGTGGTTCATGGAGTGGATTTGGATATATGATAGGTGATTTGGTCATGTTTTTTTGGGATGTGATGTGCTGATGTTTTGAATTATTTTTATGTTTATGAGAAGTAGTAATATGACATGGTTTATGATGTTTATTTATATGAGGTGGTTTAATTTATTCATGTTATGATAAATTATTATTGTTCTAATGATAATGATGTGATGATGGGATTGCTGATATTTTATGGTTTTGATATTTTGTACATGGATAAGATGTAGTTGATGGACATGGTTCATAATGGTATGATGTATATGGATTCTTGTGTTGATGATAATGATGTTTTGAATGTTTTGATATGATATGTGATATGGAGATATGATGAAATCACATAAAATAGGTTTAGATAACATAGTAAATGTGGAAAAGAGAGAAGAATTATGAGACATATGTCCACATAAGCTAATGAATAGAGGGTAAGATGTGTTCATTGGTAAGGGCCTAACAAAACTAAAGCTAGATTGACTTAATGAAAGTAAGCCTTTTGAATGTTTTGCATGAGCATGTTTTGATTGAAAAAGAAGGTATCTTGATCATTTTGTGTCAAGTAAGCTCATAGTCCCTTGATTTTAGAGAGGGTATGAATGGAAAGTAGGTGATAGGTATATGGTTGAATACTAAATGAGTAAGATGGTAACCTGATGTGGGTTAGCTTGCCCCTTCTATAGATGACCAAAGAACCATAATAACCAATTCTATGCCTTAATATAATGTGTAGACTAATTGATGTAGGAAGTATACTAATGCCATATATAAAAGTTGATTGTGGTTTACTTGCTTTGATTTGGACATATGGTTGTTTGTTACTTTTTTTGCTTTGATAGGTTAGTGAAGTTAATCGATGTATGAATATTTAAATGATTGTTTTGACAAACTTAACTTAGCCATCCTTCAAGAGAGTGGTCTAAAAGTTAGATTTTTATAGTTTTCCTTCAAGGGAGTAGTCTACAATTCTAGAGATATGGACCAAAGTGATATTTTTCTATCCCAATTTGATTTTGAATGCTAAGTTTAGACATGGAAAAGTCTATTTAGGCTTAAAGGTCTATTGTTATAGAGGAAAGATTTTTAGCATAAAAATTTGATGATAGCTGAGGGAAAGTGGTTTGAGAGACAATTGATCATGAGATTCCATTTTATTAGAGATGAAAAGTATCAATGAGAACCATGCCATGGGTAGAGTCATGGTATCCATGATTAGGATTAGGCTATAACTATGATGGCTAATCACCTAGTCCTATGCTTTAGTCAATTGTCCTCAAAGGGAGAGAGATAGGTGAATGTAGGTGAAAATATCATAAACTAAGGGATGAGCTTAAGTTAGACACAAAAGTGAATGTGATCCTTGTTTTAATAATAGAAAGGATGCACATGTAAATCATTGAAAGGCTCAGGGTCTAGTTTGCCTTCGAGAGAGGACAAATGATAAGCCCCTGATCCATACTTATGGGTTATGATGTAGGGTCTAAGACAATTAAAGAAAACTTACCTCTTTTGCTTTTATCCATATTAGTTACATGTTGGTTTTCCTTAAGGATAAGATATTCAATATAGAATTATCATTCTTTCAAGCATTTGTTGTAAGTGCACTTGATTTAGTCTTGACAAACATGAAGATGATTAATCATTGCAAGGTGATGTTCATCAAGTAGCTCAAGTCGTACGAGATGTTCTTGATGATAATCACTCTCATAAAGGATCTTGTGTGAGGATATACAAAGAGAAGGAATCTATACTTTGAGAGGAAAGACTCCCTTTTCTCCAAATATGAGAGAGAAAGGGCTAGCACCCATAGAGGTTTGAGTTTTAATGCAATAGGCACATAAATAGAAGGGGATGTACAAGTGTCAATCTCAACCTAAAGCACTAATTAATTTGGTTAACATTTTGGTGAGGGTTTTGTTAGAGGCTTCCACCTATCCATTTATTTGGGGATGATAGGGTGAGGAAAATCTTAACTTGATGCCAAAATCATTGCAAAGACCTTGGACTTTCTTATTTTTAAAGTATTTGCCATTGTCAATAATGATCTTATGGGAAATACTGAAGTGAGAGATGATATGGTGATTGATGAAATTGATAATATTTTTGGCTTTGGTTGAGATAAGAAGGATGGCTTCCACCCAATTGGTAAAATATTTGATATTATTAATGATGGATTGGTGTCATTGTAAAGAATGAGGATTGATTTCCCCAATAAGGTTGAGACCCATTATAAAAAGGGCCAATAATATTTGGATACTCAAAGGCCATAGGCAAGTGGATGATGTAAATTACTATATTGTTGACATTTTACACACTTATTTAAATAATCACAATAATATTGATTGAGGGTGGGCTAATAATATCTAAGGCAAAGGATATGTTTAGTGATGGCTAAACCACTAAACTATCCCCCATAGATTTTGTCATGTGTTTCCTTAATAGCATGGAAAGCTTTATGACTACATAGATAACAGAGAAGGAGGTCATTGAATCCATGTTTATAAAGGATTACCCCTATTATAGTGTAACTATAGGTACTCTAAACAAAGGCTCTTTTAGAATCCCTAGAAAGGTTGGGAAAAACAATGTTGAGGTTAAGATAGTTAAAAGTTTGGTCATAATAAATGTTAGAAGGAGATGCTTCCATACTAAAAATAATGAGAAGATTAGAATTGATATATGAGGGTGTGATAAAATGATGCATGGTGACAAATAGTTTGGATTTGGTAGGTTGAGAGGGGATTTGGAAAGCAAGGGAAGCCATCATATCCACAAATTTGTTGGTATATCGAGGAACTCCATGGATAAGGTAATGCTTGAATGATGTTAAAATCATGTTGATGAGAGTTTTTACTTTAGTAAGACATCATTTTTACATTGGTAAGATCCATTGACATGATTAACCACAAGTTGGGAGTCATCAAAGACACTAATGGTTTTAACTCCCAAGGTTAGAGTGGTTTGGAGACCTATGACTAGGGCTTCATACTCAGCCATGTTATTGGTACACTTAAAGTCAAGTTTAAAGGAAAGGGGAAGAGGTTCACCATTAAGGTAATGAGGATAACTCTATCACCTCAACCATGTTGACATTTTGAGCCATCTAAAAACATGGTCATTTGGTAGGTGGGTTTCTCTTGAGAAAGAGTTGTGATAGACTTGTTTGGAAAGGCAAGAGAAAGCGGTTGATTATTTGGTAGAGGATCTTCAACCAATTAATCAGTGATGGCTTTCCTTTAATGGAATTTTTCTGAAATAACTCAAGACTAAACTCATCTAAGAGCATGAGCCACTTAGCCATACACTAGTTTTGGTATGGTTTAGAGTGTATGTACTTGAGTGGGTCAGTGTTAGTGATGACATAGGTTTTATGATTAAGAAGGTAGCGATGGAGTTTGGAGGCCACAAATACTAAGGTGAGGTAGAGTTTCTTAGGATGGGTATACTGAGTCTCATATTTTATTAGTGTGTGGCTAATGAAATAAATGTCTTTCTATTTATTTTCTTCATCATGCTGAGTGAGCATTGCCCCTAGGGAATGGTCAGTGGTGGATATATAAAGTTAAAAAGGCCAGTCTTCCCTAGGAGGGATGAGGATAGGTGGAGAGATAAGGTACACCTTGATTAAATCAAAATCTTGTTGACCATCCTAGGTCCACTTAAAAGAGGTGTCTTTCTTTAAGAGATGGTGAAAAGGTTGACATCTATCTGATAACTAGGAGATGAAGTGATAGATGGATAAAATTTTACCCTATAGGCTATAGCGTTGCTTAAGGTTAGTGGGAGGATCTATCTCCAATATTACTCTGACTTTGGTGGGGTCTATTTTGATTCCTTGAAGAGAGATGATAAAGCCAAGAAAATTTCCCAATAAGACCCCAAAAATGTATTTCTTGGGGTTAAGCCTGGCATGATAATGGACTAGTCAATCAAAGATGATAATGAGAATGAATGGGTGATATTTGAAATGTTTGGATTTCCCAATGATATTATCCACATATTCCTCTACAAATTTATGGATGATATCATGAAAAATGTAAGTCATGGCATGTTGATAGGTTGCTCTAGCATTCTTTAAACCAAAAGGCATGACCTTGTAATAGATGGTTCCCCATGGGTGATAAAGGAAGTTTTATACTGATCATTAGGGGAAATCAAGATCTGATTATATCTTGAGAAATTATCTATTAGAGATAACATTTTATGGCCAACTATAAGATCAATAAGTTGGTCGATGTTTAGCAAAGGAAAATCATCTTTTAGGCAAGCAAGGTTGAGATCATGAATGTTGATGTAGAGGTGAAGTTACCTTATGGGATTGGTGATGGGAATGATGTTAGAAACCCATTGTGGATAGTTGATGGGTTGAATGAAGTCAATGGATAAGAAACACTAAATTTCTTCTTTTACAAGAAGGGTTATGCAAGGATGCATCTTATGAAGCTTTTGTTGTACTAGCTTAACCTCAAGATGGGTGATAATATTGTGGAGGAAATAGAAGGGTCAATTCTAGGCATATCTTGATAGAACCAACCAAATGCTATGCTACAGTCATGAAGGAAAGAAGGGTAATCTTGTTGCTCCATCAAATTTAAAGATTGTCTGATCTTGATGATATAAGGGTTATCCTAAGTACCCAAGTTGACATCAATAATATATTCATTTGGCATGGTTTGGTTCTTAGGAAGGAAATATTTGTGAATAGAAGAATCCCCTACACCATGGTAGGTAAGAATGGAGTCATCATCTTGCCATTAGATGGTGTTGATGGTAGGAGAATCGTTTTCTATCATTTTAAGATGGATGAGAGGAAGGGTTTTAGTTTGGTCATCCTTTTGATAGGTCAAGGGACCCAAACTAATGGTATTGATTAAAAAAAAGTTAGATGGAATGATATTGAAGTCTTAAATCTTTGAGGGAGATGAGGTTGGTGAGGATGGAACATCCTCATCGATGGTGGTGATGGGTTTTGGTGAGGTGGGTTCTTTAGAAGGTATGAACCCAAGGCCAAATAAATCACAAGGTTTTTGGGTTCTGATTATGGGTAGCTCGTGAGGTCTATGTTCATAAAGGTCGAGACCAAACCCCTTCCAAGCACACCTATAAAGGTAAGCTTTGGCAAAGGCTAGTTTGTTGAGATAAGAGAATTTAGAGGTAAATGGTCAAATAGATGAGGTAGTGCCAAAAGTAGGAAGTGGTTGATCAAGTCCCCTATATATTAAATTTTTTTGATGGTTGGGGAGCTCAAAAGGGATGATGGTTCTGATTTTGGGATCATAAGAAAGGTCATGTTTTATATTCCCATATTCTTTTGGAGTAGGGAAAACATCCAAGGCTAAAAGGAAATATTCCCCAAGGGAGAGATGTTGGAACATGGGTTCCAAGGGGTCCTCTATAGGGATCTGGGAAGAAAGGATAGATGAATTAGTGCAAGCTTTATCAATGGTATGGGTGGGAGTGTTATTGGTTTTGGTTGGTGGTGAGGTAGTGTTGTTATTAGTTGATGGTGAGGTGGATGAGGGAGGAATAAGAACATTGTTAGGTTGATATGTCATATTGCAAGAGGAAAAAAGACTAGTGTCAATTTTGATGGTAATAACTTGACCTTCATGTTCAAATTTGATATATCGATGTAAGGTAGAAGGGACACAACTCATGGCATGGATATAAGGGCATTCAAGTAACACATTGTATTAAAACTCACCCTCTATAATGTAAAATAGTTTGGGAATGGTATGAGGTCCCAAGTGGATATGGAGGACAATTGTCCCCAAGGTAGTGGTCATGGTATCATTGAAAGAGCAAAAGACCACTGCATTTTCTGACATGATGTTCTTAGGCAGCTAAAGTTGGTCATAAGCATGAGAGGAGATAACGTTTATGCTAGCTCCTTCATCAATCATCACCCTTTTGATGTAGGTTTGATTCATTTATGTAGTGATGAAGAGGGTAGGATTGGGATCCTCAGTATGAATAGGAGGTACTTCAGAATCTTGAAATGTGATGAAGACAAAAAGTTAGAGGGCTCTAACAAAGGGTGAAAGAGGTTGAGGGTCATCTATTTGAACCTCTATAGGTTGCAAAGCCTTTATTAGTACCTGATGATGGTGGGGTTAGGTGTTTATTATTTCATAAAGGCTCATTTTCATTGGTGTCTAATGAATTTGTTTCAACACGATACATTAGATGGATTTAAAAGGGTTAGAGCGAGAGGATCCTAAAACGGATACTTTGGATTTTGGTGGTGGCATAGGTGAAGGTATAGGTGTTTGGGTTTGGTTAGAAGGTTGAGGGGTTGAAGGGTATGTCCAAAGAATGGAGACTTTATATTTTCCCTTATTCTTCTCTTGGGCCTAATATCAAGTAACCATATGAATAGTGTGGATGAGAGAGTTTGCTAGGTTTGATGGTTGTTTTGATTCCTCCTCATTCTTGGGTAAGAGTTAGGGAGTAGGTAAATGTTAGATAGGTTGAGTTGATGGTTGGATTGGTGATGGGGGTAAGAGAGACTCATATAATAACATATCATCCTCATCATATAGGCTATGAAAAAGTGCTTGGAGAGATTTTTAGTTTTCTATGTCATGCCCTAGTGCCCTATGGTATAAAGAGATCAAGTTATCATTAAACCAGGAGGGTTTGGTATTAGAAGGGTAGAATGGTTTGATATGTGGTAAGATAATGGAAGAAGTTTAAAATAAACTTTATAGGAGGGTTGAATATATTCATTCAAAGGTGTTAGAGGTGATGGGTTCATAGTTTTAGGTATGGGAGCCTTCTTAGAAGTAGTTTTCATCTTAGGAGTTATAGGTAGAAGAATGATTTTAGTTGGTGGTTGGGATTGCTTAGTTATGGTTGGCTTCAAGGTAAATGATTTGAAAGTGGAAGATTTGGATGATGAGGGGTTGGATATAGGTGGGAAAGTAGAAGTGGATATATTAGTTAAAAATGATGAGGAACTATAAGGTTTGATGGGTGTAGGCATAGGTAGAGAAAAGGGGGATGGTTTACTAGAGGAAGAATAGGAAGTTGGGATGGTAGAAGGATGGGGTCCTAAGATATAATTTAGGTGGGAAGGAGGTGGTATGGGTATATTTTGAGGTATAGGTTTGGGTAACTCTACCTTATTGATTGTTTTAGATAGGGGTTTATTTGGTAGACTAGATGGGGTTAAGTCCAACTTCAAAGAAGGGTGAGTATGACTAGGTGTGGGAAGACCTAGATTCTTGATAAGTTTGGTAAGAGAAGCATAAGGTGATTTAGCAATGTTAAATAGAGGTGGTTGGGATGGTTTACCTATGGTTTTGGATGAATATGTGTTCTATGAAGAGGTAATAATGGGTTTAAGGGTGGATTCAAGTGAGGTTGAGGATTTAGATTTATTTTGGTAAGGAAGCCCAAGATGATGCCAAAAGGTGGTTCTATCAAAGTTACATTAAGAATTGAAATATATACTTTGGAGTAGCCTATAAAAGGGATTGTAGATGGTTTTGGTTCCTTTGTCATTGGTTTCAATGATTAAGCCCCTAGGTGGAGAAGAGACAATGGTTCATCCATCCTTGTTTTTGATGGAAGGTTACAAAATTGGTGGTTGGGTGGATGAGGTAACCTTCTCTTGTGGGATAGTGTCTAAAGAAAGAATAGATGGTTCTATGATGGGGAGGTATTTGTGGTGTCCTCAAGTGAAGTAACGGGCATGGTTAATTCCTTTGTTTGGGTGTCCAAAGGAATGGAGGGTAGTTCTACCACTTTAATGGGTGGAGTGAAGGAAGAATAAATGGTTAAAGCAAAGGTTGTCTCTTTTGGTATTTCCATCAAAAGAGAGATAGATAAATCTAAGGTCTCATCAAGTGAAGAGAGAGGGGTGGTTGATTCCTTCATGTTTCTCTTAATTTATGCTCATTTCTTAATTTCAAAGCAAGTAAAAAACTAGTAAAAGGGGTGTGTAAAGGAATACCTAGTAAAAGTGTGTGCATGACCCAGATGATGATGGGAACTCATCTTTGGCTTGGAAGGAATAGCCTATAGATAAGAAATACATAATAAAAGGGGTTCTTAATAAGATATTTGAGTGGACTGCTTAGCATGAGCTAGATCTAAGAATCATATACTTGCTAGGAAGCTGTCAATCCACTGTTGATAACAACTAAGTTGATATAGAAGAAAAGAAAGAATACTTGCATCCAATAACATGAAAGTAAATGCATGTAATATGAAGAAGGTAAAATTATTATTTAAATAAAATGACTAAATGTAGCAAAAATGGGTCAATACTTGTGCTAAAATAGTTAGGGTCAAGTTCAAAAAATTAGAGGAGTCTCTGTCAATAGGCAAGAACACAAAAAGCATGGTTTGGTTGAGGTAAAGGGACTAAAAATAGCCTATTATTAGTTTTTCCATATTAACCATCAATGGTTGGGTGAACCGTTAGTGGTTGGGCTGACCATCAGTAGTTGGATGATCATTGATGGTTGAGGTGACCATCAGTGGTTAGGCTAACCATTGGTGGTTACATGTGTATTTCTGGGATTTTTAAGAAGAGGTTTCATATTGAGTAAATGGTTAGGTAGGGGTTTTGGTATGGGTTCAGTTAGAGATGGGAAACTAGGAGATAAGTTTGACCAAGTTAGGAGGGTTAGAAATGAAATAAAACAAAGAAACAAGTACAAAATTACTTATAACTTGCTAGATTACTAATGGTGGAAGTCTAGAGCAATTTGGCTAGAGTGATAGTACTTTGACCTTGAGAGAAATTTTGGCATAGGTTCAAGTCTCCATTGTTGTTACTTAATTATTAAAATAAGGCTAGATACCTGTGTGTAAGAAGATTTGATAGCTTGGACATGGTCCCTTTCACCTCCTACTCTTCTCATTTTATAGGATGAAGTTGCTAATTAGATAAGAGAAAGTTGCTAATTAGATAGGAGGATAAAGTTGCCCTTTACAATGCTTTAAATCTTATTAGAATTGTAAAAAGGAAGTTACTAATTTGTGCCATGATTATCTCGTACATAGCTGAAAGTGGCTTTAAAATAGGTTGATGACCTAACCATCAATGGTCAGGCTAACAATCAATAGTTAGGTTGACTTTCGATGGTCGAGTGTCTAAGGGAATTTGCTTAAGAAAGGGGTGTTTTAAAATGTTAATTTAAAGGTGTTGAGTTAATGTTTTGATAGGTTTAAGCTAGTAAATGAGTTTGGTTAACTCGGTGATCAACTAGACTCAAGGTCAAATGAGGGTCAAGGCACTTTGACATCTAAAACCATCATGTGCAATTTTTGAGTGTCTATATTTTGCCCCTTTTTGTTATGCAACTTTGATTTAATAGCAGAAAAATAAAAATGAACATATTGTTGGTCATGGTCTGATTGCCCTGAGAATGGGAGGAGGTGTTTAGGTATCCAAAGGAATATAAGGTGAGTCCACTACTTTAATGATTGAAATGGAGGAATAAGTAGTTGTGGTAGTGGTCTCCTAAATAGTGGGATCACCTATAATAACATTGATGGTATGCACCTCATGAGAGAGATGATTCAGGTGTGTTGTCATAGTGATGGGTAGAAGGAGCATGATTGGGAAAAGGTTTGTAGAAGAAGTTGAGGGACTGATTAGGAGTTGCATTGGGATTATCAAATCCAAGTTCTCCACTATCAATTAAGCTTTGGACCAAACTTTCAAAGTTATTGTACCTACCACCGTCATGTCTTATAACTTGGTGAAAGGCACAATGGTCATTCTCATTATACCAACTAGGCACGAGGTGAGAAGCATCAAATTATTGGGGTGGTTTGATAGGTGAAAGCATGATAAGGATAGATTTGAGCAGTTTATCCAAAATTAAAGAATAAGACTCCCCTATCAGATTATATTATTTTGGAGGAGCTTGGTTTTTATTTTAGTTTTGTGGATTGGAAAATTTGGAAGAATTTGTTTGATGGGGTTGGTTGGTAGTTGGCAGTGGGGTAGTTTTGAGGACAATTGAGTTTATAGATGCTTTCTTTTTGGTATTAGGATGGTTGGGTTGTTTAGTTTTTTTGGTATAGGGAGGGTCATTGGATTTAAAGCTAGAATTTTTATTCCATAGTTTTAATTTTCCCTCATCAATGGCTCAATTTTCAAGTTTACATGCCATGGTGAATGCCTCATCAAAAGTTCTGAATGTTTAGACTTGAAGAGTGGGGGCAATATGTTTGACACAACCCTAAGAGAAGAGCTCAATAAACTTAGGTTGGGGTAAGGAGAAAGAAATTTGATTGATGAGACCTCTCCATATAGCTACAAAATTAGAAAGTGAATCATCATCAAATTACCTAATAGAATAAAGGTCAGTAATAGAAACCTTTTAGATATATTTACTAAGAAATGCTCTAAAAAAGTTTGGGCTAGTTGGGAGAAGGAAAATATGGAGTGCTTGGTGAGAGAACTATACCAATCAAGGATTGGTCTTGATAAAGACATGGGGAAGGTATGAAGGAGGAGAACATCATCATATGCAATCAAATAACATGAATGATGAAATGCTCTCAAATGATGTTGGGGGTCTTCCTTGACTTGGAATTTAGAAAATTGGGTAATTCCCATTGAGGAGGATAATAATGGATAGGAATAGATGGATCGATGAGTTCATTAAATATTTGATCATAGGATAAAAGGTTATGAGTCTCAGAGATAAATGACTCCAGGTTGTTCATTTTATCCATTAACATCTTAACCAAATCTATTTGAGGTTAGGAAGCTTCATAATTAGGTGGTAAATTTTGTTAAATTTGGGTGGTATCAATGTATGGATAAGTGTTAAAGGGTGTTAAAGAAGAAACATATTGGTAAGTGGTCATAAGAGGTTGGGACAGTGCCACATAAGGGTTGATTGACACAAATAGTTGGGTAAAAAGTGTTATATATCCTTGTGGGTTAGAAAGATATTGGTAGGATGTCATGGGTACTTGTTGGGGGGATGATATGGGTTGGTTTAGAGGTATGTTTAGGTTGGTGGATGGTGGTATGGATTTAGATTGGGTTGGAGGTATGAAAGTCCTAATTTGTTGTTGGTGGGTGGTAACTCTAGTGATAATAGGTGGAAGTGTTTGATGTATGGAAAGAACCAAACTCTGAAGTGGGGTAGAAATTGGTGGGTTAGTTAAACTAAGGGGATTGGTATAAATAGGGGTAGAAGATAACCCCACAATAGGAGTATAGGTGATAAGAGGTAAATTTGATCCAATGTTGGAGGTATTGGTTGGGGTAGTAGGTGTTTAATTATTGGTTGGGATGTTGGATAGAATTTGGGGAATGGTAGTAGGTGGGATATAGGAAGAATAAGAGGTTTAGGTGAGCATGGGTTGGGTTGAGGTGGCAACCACTAGAAGATGGGGAGGCATACCATAGGGAGGATCTATAAGAAGAATTAGATCAAAAGGGGTATGGTTAGATAAAGTGTTTGGGTAATGTTGAAGATCCACAGGGTTGTTACCAAGGAAGGTAGTAAAATCTGCATCACCTTCAATAGCAACCCAAGGCCTGGTAGGTGGGGAAAAAAATGAGGGGATCCCTCAACATCAAAAGTATACTCCATGGAGGAAGAAGAAGAAGGTGGTTGTTGGTTGGTTTGATTCCTCAACTACTATCTAGTAAAGACCATGAGAGGAATATAAAATAAATAACAAAACTCATAACTCAAACACAAAATAAGCAAAAGAAAAAGATCTCAAGGAAATCAAACATGCACTAGAGTGCATTTAACAACTTAGGATTCTTTTTAAATTGCTTTTGGCTTATACCTTAGAAAGTGTGAAGAAGAAATTTGGTTTGTAGATTAGGTACTAAAGAGTAAATCTAAGTTTAGTTTTAGGTTGTGTTTAGGTACTCAAAATAGAAAATTTGTATTGATCTTCAGTGTGTGGCTTGGTATTGGGGCCTACCCCCTCACTTCATAGACCACAGTGATAAGGGTGTTTGGTGCTTAGCCAAGATATACTAAATTTTAAAGTTTATACTCAACCAAAGATTTGTGTTGGCTTTTCCCTTGGTAATGACCTCCAAGTAGGATTGCCAGGAAAGGGTAAGGTTTACTGCTAGGTGATGAAATCTTAGTCAGGCCTTGACTCAAGTTTGTTTTGATGTGTTGATTGGTTATGTGGTTTGGACAAAGTGTGCGATAACAAGAGTGAAATCTATGATTAATTACTTTGTTTTTAAGTTACTAGATGAACTAAAATAAGCAAGAAATCAATGGATAAAAAATGTTTATGTTAAGCCCAAAATAAATTTTAGAATTTGTTGGATAAGCACATAATAAAGGAAGAAAATGGGATACTAGGTCCCACCAAGTGTGCCAAAATGTTTCTATTAATTTTTTCTCATTTCTTAATTTGAAATCAAGTAAGAAACTAGTAAAAGGGGTGTGTAAAGGAATACCTGGTAATAGTGCATGAGTGATCTAGATGATGATGGTAAATCCTCTTTTGTTTGGAAGGAATAACCTATAGATAAGAAAGACACTAGAAAATGGGTTGTTAGTAAGATAGTTGAGTGGACTGCCTAGTGTGAGCTAAATCTAAGAAGCGTATGCTTGTTAGGAGATTCTCTTTCCACTTTTGATAAAAATTAAGTTGATATAGATGAAAATAATGAATACTTGCATCCAATAACATGAAATTAAATACATGTAAGAAGAAGGTAAAATGCTTGTTTAAATAAAATTACTAAATGTAGCAAAAATGGGTCAATACTTATGCTAAAATAGTTGGGGTCAAGTTCAAAAAATTAGAGAAGACTCTATGAACATGAAAGAACACAAAAATTAGGGTTTGGTTGAGGTAGAGGGACTAAAAATAGCCTATTGTTAGTTTTGCCATAGTGACCATCGATGGTTGGGTGAACAGCATTAGTTGGACTAACCATTAGTGGTTGGATGATTGTCGATGATTGAGGTGAGCGTCGGTGGTTAGGCTAACCATCAACAATTACCTGTGTGTTTTTGGGTTTTTTAGGAAGAGGTTATAGATTAATTAAATGGTCAAGTAGGGGTTTTGGTATGGGTCTACTCAGATATGGGAAGCTAGGAGATAAGTTTGACTAGGTTAGGAGGGTTAGAAATGAAATAAAATTAAAAAATAAGTACAAAGTTAACTATAACTTACTAGATTACTAATTATAGAAGTTTGGAAAAATTTGGCTAGAGTGATAGTACTTTGTCCTCGAGAGAAATTTTGATAGAGGTTCATGTCTCTGTTATTTTTACTTGATTATTAAAGGAAGGCTAGATATGTATGTGCAAGAAGATTTGATAGCTATGACATGGTCCCTTTCACCTCTTACTCTTCTCCTTTTATAGGATGAAGTTTCTAATTAGATAGGATAAATTTACTAATTAGATAGGAGGATAAAGTTACCCTTTACAATGCTTTAAAGCTTGTTAGCATCACAAAATGTAAGTTACTAAATTATGCCATGCTTATCTCATACATAATTGGAAGTGGATTTAAAATAGGTTGATGACCTAACCATTGATGGCCATGCTAACCATCAATGGCTAGGCTGACCGTCGGTGGTCAAGTGTCTAAGGTAATTTTATCAAGAAAGGGGTATCTTAAAAGGTTAATTTAAAGGTGTTGAGTTAGTATTTTGATAGGTTTAAGTTAGAAAAAAAATTTGGTTAACTAGGTGATTAACTAGACTCGAGGCTAGATGAGGGTCAAGGTACTTCAACATCTAAAACTATCATGTCTATTTTTTGAGTGTTTACAACAAGATAAAAAATAGTGTAAGTCTCACATGTGTCCATCAATTACACTATGAAATTTTGGTAGCCATGTTCTATTCCCAACAATTTTATTAATCAGTTAAAGGAAAATTTATTTCATAATTTTTTAGTGTTTTGCACATTTATCAAATGGGATTTTCTTCATGATTTTGATCACGCTGAGTAAAAACAACACCTATTGTATTGTCAATTGTATTAATGTATATAATGAAAGGTTTATTCATATCTAATTTTTAAATTACAGTAGCACTCGCTATTACATTTTTTATCACATCAAAAGCTATATGAGATCTTGTGTCCATAAATAATGTTTATCTTTTTTAACAAAATATTGTATTGGATTATCTTTATCAATGAAATCAAAAATAAATTTTCACACAAAGTTAATTATAATGAAAAAAAGGTATTAAACAAAAATAATCTTTTGGAGGAGGCAACTCTTTTATGACTTTAGTGTGGTTTGGTTGGATATAAATTTTGTCCTTATAAATAATATGACCTATAATTTTTCTTCTATTTATGCCAAAAAATAAGTTCTTTGGATTTTGAGAGATGCCATACCATCTACTTCTAATAAATATTTCACATAAATGATCTAAATGTTTCTTCCTCTTCTTATAATGGATAGTTAGATCATCTAGGTAAACTTGAATAATAATGATAATTAAGTCATCAAATTCCATGTGAATTGATATTTAAAAAGTATTGCATATATTTATTAATCTAAATGGCAACTTATTGAATGTAAAAATGTCTCTACATGTAGTGAATGTTGTCTTATGTCTATCTTCTAGATTTACAAAAAAAATGATTACATCTTGAAAATCCATATTTAAGACATCATTTTAAAATCATCTACTTCATCCAAATTTTGATCAATACTAAGTAAAGTAAAATTATCCTTGACACTTTCACAGTTTAAATATTTAAAATCAACACAAATATGGGTATAGCCATTTTTATTACTAGCTGAGACTATATTAGCTACCAAATCAAAGTATATAGCTGGGTAAATGATACCACCATCTAGTTTTTTTCAAGCTCTTTATTAATGATGTCTTATAATAATAGGCTTACTCTTTAAGATTTTTGTCTAATAGGTTTTATACCAAGTTTAAATGGTTTATCGTGTTAGATTATGGAAATATAATAATCTCTTATATCTTTATATGACCAAGCAAAAACATCAATGAATTATTTAAACAACTCAACAACTAATACCTTTTCTTTGGCTATACATTATATATCCAAGTAAACATATTTAAGATAATGTTTTATTCCCTAGTTTATTGTAATAATTTCATCAATGATTTATCCTCAAATATTCCTTAGTTTTACAAATTTTTGGTTGACCGTGAGGAGAAAATATTGATTCTATTCTCACCAAACCATGAGGCAATTTTTTATTGATAAGCTAAAAGTAATCACTACAATTCAAAAAATAATCATGGTGATTGAATTAATTAACATGCATATAACTATCAATATGTTCATCATAATTGAAAACAAGTCAACTATTATCAAATTTTAGAATCTTGGGTCTAAATTTTTTGAAAAAAGTATAATCTATAAAAAAAATTATACATCACTTAAGGTTGGATTTGAAGCATAAACAATCATTTTATCAGCACAAATCTTAAATTCTCTAAGGATATGTGAAATATTGAATTCTTCAATTTTTTCTAGAAGCAAACAAGCTTTATGATTATATTTATGGAAATGTGATTGATTAGTCGTATATATTTTTATAACTTATCTTATGACTAATTTAGAATCACCAAAAACTTCTAAGTGTTTATAAGTTAATTCAATAGATTTTTCAAGACCAAGACATAAGGCTTCCAATTCAAAAATATCTTTGGTATTTTCAAAATATAATTGATAAAAATACCTAAATATTTTTTCTACAAGAGAGATAAGAACAACACCAACACCATTCCTATGTTGAGAGCACTCACAATAAAAAAATAAAGACCAGATTTTTTCTATGGAAAATACTCTTGTATTGTTGATTTAGTTCATCTAAGATCAAAATTACATAAGTTCTAATTATAATATCAACAAATGAAATATTATTTGGAATGGATTTTATTCCAATTGTCTTTATGCATAAATTCAATTTTGTTACCAGTAGGGAACTAAGTAGTATCTTTTCTAACATAAGCACATGTAGTATATGACCAATCCCTTCCTAGAAATATAATGTAATTAAAAATAATATCTAAAATATGTGTATTATTAATTCATCTAATTCTTTCATCTTGTGCAATTTTGATTACTATGCCATAAAACTTACTACAGAGTTTAGTTTGATGTGAGTTTAAATTAGTAAGTATAATATTTTCCTATTCATAAATGAATCCTAATTGATCAACAATGAACTTAGGCATAATATTTTTAGATGTGCCTACGTCAAAAATATAATTATGAATAATCTTCTTATCAATTTTTACAGACACATAGAAAGGGCAAATGTAATTAAAAGGTGGGTCATTGTATTGGGAAAACACACATTCAATTTTTTCATTATCTATCTCTTCTTGTAAACCTTAAATATTTTTAGGATACATATTTTCAACAACTTCATTTTTTTTTCAATTTGGCCAGACACACTATTAACATGAATCAAACAAAAACTTGTTTTAGTGTTTGATAAATCATTAATAATATTATAAGGTACATCATAAGCATTCATTTGAGGATAAGCTTTGGCCCTATAAGTTGGTTTGTATTGTGCATTATTATATCTGGTAGGTAAAATATTTTATTTATGAGGGTTATCATCAAGATTACATACAATAGTATCATTTCACATTAAAACTTTACCTTTATCTTAAGGTAAAGGCTTAGAAGATGAAGGTTGATTATTATCAACTTTGATTAAATTCAACTATCTTTAGGAATATAATTATAATTTTTTTTCTTGTTTAAACAATATAAACATTTTTTGTCTTGATTTCATATATATATACTTGTCAAAAATACACATGTTTATATTGTCTACCACTTGTGAATATATATGGAAAGAATGAAATTTGCTTTCAAACTTATTTTTATGAGTATTTGATATCTTACCTAAAAATTAGGTTGATCATTCAATTATCTGTTAACATTGACCAACTCATTTTTGATATTATATATGGATTTCAAAATTTATGCATAATCAGAAGTTAGACTCGTATAAGCTCTTTCTTTAAAGGAGTCCTACATATTTTAGTTTGATGTGAGTTGAAACTAGTAAGTATATTATTGTCATGTTCATAAAGGACTCCTAATTTATCAACAATGAACATAGGTATAATATTTTTAGATGTGCCTATGTCAAGAATATAATAATAAATAATCTTTTTAGTAATTTTTATAGACAAATAGAAAGGGAAAATGTAATCAAAAGGTAGGTAATTGTATTTGGAAAACACACATTCAATTTTTCCATTATCTATCTCTTCTTATAAACCTACAATATTTTTAGGATTCATATGTTCAACAACTTCATTGTTTTTTCAATTTAGCCAGACACATTAGTACATGAAGCAAACAAAAACTTGTTTTAGTGTTTGATAAATCATTAATAATAATAATAATAATAATAATAATAATAATAATAATAATAATAATAATAATAATAATAAAATGTCTGGCATAAGCATTCATTTGAGGATAAGTTTTGGCCTATACGCTGGTTGGTACTATGCATTATTATATCTGGTAGGTAAAAAATTTATTTATGAGGGTTATCATCAAGATTACATACAACAGTATTATTTCACATTACAACATTACCTTTATCTTGAGGTAAAGGTTTAGAAGATGAAGGTTGATTATTATCAACTTTGGTTGAATTCAAGCTCTATTTAGGAATATAGTTATAATATTTTTTCTTGTTTAAACAATATAAACATTTTTTGTCTTGATTTCATCTAAATACTTATAAAAAATACACATGTTTATATTGTCTACCACTGGTGAATTTATATACTATACATTTGAATTTTTTAACAATGATGCATGTACTAAGATCATGGTCTATTTTGCATATATGGAAAGAATGAAATTTGCTTTCAAACGTATTTTTATGAGTATTTGATATCTTACCTAAAAATTAGGTTGATCATTCAATTATCTCTTAATGGTTACCAACTCATTTTTGGGATTATATATGGATTTCAAAATTTATGCATAATCAAAAGTTAGACCAGTATAACCTCTTTATTTAAAACTAATGCATTTAATATTATTTTCATATTCAATACATAAATTAATAATGGAATCATATTATGATATATATTTATCTTCTAATTCCATTTTATACTTTAGGGACAATGCTTTATAATAGTATAATCTTGATAACTTCTTAGAAGGTCTTACATCAGTTGATTTTTTTGTTTAAATCTAATAAATCTAGTTGTGAAACTGTAAATAGTTTTACCAATGTCAATAGAGATATTCTCAAGTTCATTAAATAATTCTAGGTCCTCTTTAGGTTTACCAAAACATAATTAAAATAAATATTCAAAATATTTATATTTATTGATGACTTTAGCAGGAAAACTAATGAAAAGATTGATAAGCTTTACTTTCCAAAGTATGTGAAAAAATTCTAAGAGATACTTTTTCATTAATAATACCAAGAGTTTCACAAATCAATTTAAATGCATAACGATGATCTTCCAAATATTATCATGAATTACATAATAATTTTAGAATGTTAATCTTTTTAGAGAAGGGAATTTTCTATGATGGTTTTATGGATTTAAACACATCAAATTATTAGTTTGTTATTCATTTTAAACATTATAATTCACTTATCATCGATTATGTCATCATGTTCTCTATTTTCTTATAAACTAGGTATGACATCCCTAATTCTATTTCATTCTTGATCAATCATTTTGAAAATAATTAAAAATATTTAAGAGGTTTATAGAAATAAATCTAATATTAGGTTGAGGATTGATAGTTAAAACTTTTTCTCTATCACATCTCAGATGTTTGTTTCTTTAGGAAGTATGATCTTGAGTTTGTAGTGCAAACAAAGCATAATGTTAAAATTCAAAATCCTCTTCTTCCTCAAAATTAATAATAATGAAAATACACTATATATCTTGTGGATAATCATACCAACTAAAACAAGTTAAATCATTAATAATATTGGCTTGTTCAGTAATAATGTCAAGATTAGGTTCATGTGAGCCACTACTCATGAAACATGGATCGATAATTTTGACTTGAAAAACTACATAGTTGAATCTTGATAGCAATATCATAATTTGACTCATTTTGGAAAAATACCTCCTACTTATTAATCAATGAGATAAAGGGGATATATAATGAATGGTTCATAAGGCACAACACTTGTTGAAGGTTTTTCAAATGGGGTAACAATCTGATTGGGCTTAACCTTGTAGGAAAATCCATGGTTAAGCACATTTGAGTTGGAGTAGTAATAGGATGGGTGACCTCCAAAGAAGGCCCAATGATTCATCCCTATGATCATCACCTAGATGCAATGAGTGCTAAGTGAACTATTAATTCTCATGAGAGATGGGTGACCTCCTGAGAAGGCCCAATACCCCATCCCTGTAAGCATCACCTAGATGCAATGAGTGTTAAGTGGACCATTCATTCTCATGAGAGTTGGGTTCATGTGAACCACTACTCATGAAACATGGGTGAATGAGTTTGACTCAAAAAATTAAACATTTGAATCCTGATAGCAATATTATAATTTGAGTCACTATGGAAATAGACCTCATACTTATCAATTTTCATGTTGTTGAGTCCCTATACCCAATACATTATTTCTATCAAAACTTTGAGAAATATTACTCCAACCTCACATCTTATCTCTATATAAAAGAAATATATATGAGATATTTAACTTTAATATTATAGTCATATCTTTTTTAAAATTTAACATATTAGTATGAACATTGTTCTAAAATAAAAAATCAATCATAATTGAAAACAATTGTAATAAAATTTTGTTATCAAATAATAATCCCTGAATAAAATACAACCACTCTCATTTTAAGTCATTCAAATCTCAAAAAACCAACTTTTAATTTTAGAAAATGGATATAGAAGTCTCAATAAACTTATATATATCAAACCTACTTTTATATTTTCTATGTAACTAAAAGCATTCAACCACATTCATATTACTTTGTCACTTTGCAGTTTATACATTTATATTATTTACACTCTAGGATTTTACAGATAATCA
Organism: Torreya grandis; assembly: GCA_037957365.1. Lineage (NCBI taxonomy): Eukaryota > Viridiplantae > Streptophyta > Pinopsida > Cupressales > Taxaceae > Torreya > Torreya grandis. Next base: position 832,925 of record JARHVA010004678.1, on the reverse strand, counting down.
CTGCATAGATATTATTGAGCCACAATTATATGTTTACAACATGTAAAATTTCCATTTGATTAAAAATCCATTTTGTTTTAAATATTATTATATGTAAACATTAACAAAAAAATTCATTTAAATTTTTGAAATCAAATCAAAATGTATATACTTTAAAAACCTCTCATTTTACTTTTTATTTATCCAAATCATGCTTAGAAAGAACATTGAAACAATCAAATAGAAAAATTATTAAACCCTAAAGACCTATTTCATCACTATATTCAAACTAAATTTTTTATTCATACAAATATTGAAATCCTTCTTTAAAAAAACAAATCTGTATGTAATATTTTGAAACATTTATTTCTGTGTGAACTAGTTATAAGAAATAAACTAGTTTGGACTTATAAAAATTTAAAAGAGTTATGAGTAAAAATGTGAACAAAAATAACTTATTACAAGGAAACATGATTTTAAACTTATTATTTTCCTTCTCTTTCATCAATTAAAAACATACAACAAATGTATTTAAACAATCAATATGAACATAAATTGAAACCCTTTGTTTTCATTTTTAATTTACTAATGACTCAAAACATATTTTTATGTATGTAAATTAAATATAATATGTTTATTTTAAATTCCTTATCAAATTTCAAACTCAAGTGAAATAAATCAAACACTAAATGTAATAACTCATCAAACTATCAACTAAGTTAAAAAACTCATCAAAACCTATGACTAATTGGATACAAAAACCTAAACAATGAAGGTAATTACCACTTTAAAATCATTGGATCTAGGTATAATTTATTTTCAAGATTTTTTAACCATCATTCAAAACTATATGCAAGGATCATAACAAAAACCATGACCAAGCACAATCTAGGACAAGTATAGATATAAAAACCATACAAACCTTTAGGTCAAATGCAACTACATAATCTATCATCATGTCTTAACAAAACCTAAAATGCATATAACAACAATATCAACTATTGACTTGAAATTTAAAATTGAAATCAAATTGACCTTGGCCATTGCAACACCATACGAAACCCAAAAAATGTAATGATTATGTAGACCTGAGACTAAATGCATTATGCAAACATTAATTTATATATTGACTAGGAATACCATTAAAAGGCCATGTTTGAGTGTGAAATTCATTTTAAGACTACTTTGAACACAATGAGCAGGTCCTTAAACTAAATGCAATGTTTATAACAAAACCTAGGCATAAGTGTGTCAACTATTTATTGATTGGTTAGAGTGAGTATAAAACTAAGCCAAGAACTTAAAAAATAAACATTCAAATCTTAAACTCAGAACAAAACTATGTGAGTACGCAATACTAAGTGCAAAGGCTTCTAAAATTGGAAAAACTATCAAGTATCATCTTAAACACTAAAAATGTTTGCATGCCTAGATTCACGTATTAAATTCAAGTTAGACATCAATGTCATTGATTAAATTAAATGACATTAATTGAAACCATAATAGTTATTCCATAAAAAATACATGCATTATTTTGAAAAAAATAAAGTCATATAGAAACTCAACCAAAAACCTATTTATCATAACAGAGTGAGAGTTGATATCATGTAGAAAAATTTGTTTATAAACAAAAAAATTGATAACAAACCATATTTTTACCAAGATTTTAAACTAAGGAGTAGAGAATGCACCAAATTTTTTATTTCAAAACACTAATTAACTAAATAAAAATTAACTCATACCTCTGTATAAATTCATAAAGCCAATCAAAGTTTTAAAAAACTTCAACCCATTTCAAAAAAATGATTATACTAGAAGATAAAGCATCTAAATTTTTTGTATATCAATACAAATAACCAATAAATAAACTATCATAGATTCACTTCCATAGATAAGCATTCATAAATTACAAAATGACTAAATAAAACCAACTTATTTTGTATACCATGTTTTAGAGATGCACTATGTAGTCTGGTTTAAGATCCCACTTCAAGACACTTATGAGATTAAGTATTCCAAGTGAACTTTGGGATAATAAGGGACTTTGGTCCTCCCATTTTAGAGTTTTTTGGAGAGAAATATATGGCATGGGATATAGGTATTGGGTTTTATGATGTATCCTTCTTGAAATTAGTCTCTGAGAGGTGTAGTGCTACCATCAGGGATCTAATACTTAGCCTAAGAAATAAATTTCAACCCTCAACTAGTTCAACCAATTCCAATCTTAAGTGCTATTGGGATTCACTTAAATGTCTAATTATAGGGGATGGACTTATCTATCTCTTGAAATAAATATAAAAATGGGGGAGTAAGGTAGGGTAAAAATAGATGTTTCCTTGATTGATAAAATGTTAATACTTCAAGAACCAAGTTGTGTGCCCAGCCATAATTATACCATTATGTGCCAAGTTTCACAAAGAGATCAAACTCATCATCACACTTAGAAAGATTATAATAAAAAACAAAATGTAATGCTTAATTTTATAACCCTCCACTAAATTTAAACATTACATAAGGGCTTGAAATAAATTACACACAAGATCTCCATAGATGATGTATAGATTCAATCACATAAATTAATGAGTGTTGTAAATAAAACAAGAAGAATTTATAAATGAATGAGTATAATGAATCATATAATAATTACTATATTCATTATTAGTAACATAGGACATTATCAATTCTTTAACATAATAATTCATTCACAATTTGGGAGACAATGAACCATATTCATAGACAAATAAACTAGTTGACAGAAAGTAGAAAATTTGTATTCATTTAAATGGAGTTTTTTTACATTAAAATGTCAATCCTTACAAAGGGAAAGTATTCCACAATATATAGAGAAGGATGGGGCTCACCCCCTAGAATCACAATATTCCCATCCTTGGCCATGATGGCCACCGAAGGTTGTTAAAATTGTAATTGCTCAAAAAATAAAGATTCCCCACTCCTCAAAAGATTCCCAAGGCCCCTCTCAAGTGATACACTAAGGATTTGGAGAAGAACCACCTCCTAACTATCTAGGTTGTGCCTCTTTGATGCTAGCATAACTACCACCAAGTTGAATTATTGGTCCAAATTTATTAATTTCATAAGGGGCTCATGAATTATGAATTCAAACTAGGATAACAACCACTTGTGAGCTTTGGGTGGGGCTCCCAATGAGACCTTTACCTTAGACACCTAGTTGATAATAGTTTTGAATTGAATGGATAACTCCAAAATTGATTTTTTCCTAGCCTTTTTATCTATATCCACCCTTTATGCATGACTCAATCAAATTGAGCCAAGTGGACACCAGGTTCTTCCCTATTAAGTAGGGTGTCATCTGGGTGGAAAACCACTATGATGTTGACCTCCATGAAGTAGGCTAGCATTTATTCTTTACTCTTTTCCAAGGGTTTGATTATCACTTGATTTTTCTGCAACCACTCTTTTAGAGATGTTCTCATGTTCCTAATGTAATTTTGGTAGAGGCCCAATTCTACCAAAGGCTTTAGTTTTAACTATAGGAACTTGTTTATGCTTATTAGCACTACTAGCTTCTTACACTTATTGTCCATTTAAACTACTTGGTCCAAAGAATCTTTAGCACACTATAGGTGGTCTCTACCTATGGACAAGGCCTAGGTAACCTTCCCAATAGCTTCAAATAGTTATGTCAAAGCATAACCACATTTCCAATTAGACCCATAGGGAATGAGCTCTTCACCTATGGTTTGAGTGCCAAAACCTACTCCTTAATGTCCTCCATGAGTTTTTTGACAAGGTCATGAGTAGCTCAAAGCATAAAGACTAGGTCCTTAGCCACATTCTCTTCCTCACTATATATCCTCACTTTGGTGAGGGAGAAGAGGTCATATTCAGTTTGCCATACCACAAGGTCTCCATACTGAGTGAATATCTATGTAATAATCCTCCCCGTGTTCTTAGATTCCCTGTTTAACTTCTATTGGGCCTCCAAGTCACCTTGTAAAATCATCTCTAGTCTATGTGATCTTAAGTGTGTTAGGGATATACCCCAGCTTGGTATCATGATAACTCCCAAGGTAGAAGAGGATGAAGGTGAGGGTATGAGAGGAGGAAGAATGGATGAAGTGGAGGGGAGGAAGGAAAAGAGTAATGGAGGAGGAAGAGGCATAGGTGTAAGAGGGGGAAGGATGAACTAGGAATCCCATGACAACATCTAGGCTTGTCATTGCCTTTGGGTTAAATTAACTTGTGGGTTAATGGTGATAGGGAGAGGGGAATTCAATAGAAATGAGGAAATTAGTTGGTTAAAGATGAAACCTTAGGCACCTAAGATGATGGAAAAGGAATATTGGGTAGGGAAAAGAGGATCAACTATGAGTTAAACAAAATGTCAAGAGGAAGTCACTTTCTATTTCTTCTTGGGCCTTTTACCTAGATCAGGTTATGATGCATTAGTATAAGGGGTTGTGGTGGTGATAGTGGCTTGAGCAGATTAGGGATTCTATAGAGTGATTGTAGGTGACACCGATGTGGCTAGAGTTGATTGAACTATACACATGAATGCACTCATTTTTTGGGTCACCATCAAGACCATTGAAGTAAGAGCACTAGAGGTGATTGAACTTAAGGTGGGATAAAATGGGGTGTTAATATGAGAGCCAACATTCTTTTTGGTACTATAAATCTAAGGGGATCTAAGATTTGACTTAGCACATGTCCTACAATAGTTTTATCTATGTATTAAACATTAGGGGTGTCGAGGGAGAGGCAATAGAAGATCTTAAAGACCAAAGGTGATTTTTAGGGATTCATGTGGATGAAATGGGTTAAATGGAGGGAAATTGGGATTTGGAGATGGTGTACATGGTTGAAGCTATGGGTATCTAAGTGAATTATAGAGGGGATGTAATGGTAAATAGGGGAGTCACAATTGGGTGAGCCTAGTAGGGATAGGTAAACTAGGGGATGACCCACTAAGATATTGAGGGATGGAGGTAGTTTGGGAAGGAATATCCATGGACACCTACTATTGATCATGATCTGAACTTTATTTAGAGCTGTTACTAGTGTTAAATTATATTACTTGTGTAAGTTGTGGTTAAATAGCTTGAGTCTTAGGAGGTGGTAGAGATAAAACAAAGGTTTAGGGAGGTGAAAATTGTGGAGGAGTTAGGACCCCTTGGATTATCGGAGGCATAGTCATTTGAATGTATCCCATTGCCTGATTTGGCATAGGTGGAGTAGGGATACTCTAGGTGGATCACCCATGTTGGACCCACTTTTCATTCTTCTTATTTACTTTAAACCTGGCCAACACCTCATTATTATCAGTAGGGTTGAGATAAAACTCATCATCACTATGAGGCACATGTTTTTAGTTGATGTTGAGGTGTGATTGGTACGTCACCACATGGGCCTTGATGGCAGGATGAGGGTCCTATTCTTGGTGCTCTAATTTTCCTAGGGTGTAAGAATCCCTTCTCACCACCATCTTTTGAAATTAATTAATATTTTCATATACATGTTGGTAGATGATAATGGGGAAGTCTAGGTAAAATTTCTACTAGTTGATAATGAAATGGTAGAAAATGCCTTCCACTAATTGATAGACTATTTCTTACTCAACCAATTAGTTCAAGACTTGATAAGGTAGGAAGACAAGGCCCTATGGACGTCTATAACTCAAATGATTGTGTCATGTCAGTAATACCAATAATCTCTAATAGGAGTGAGGGACTATCTGATCTCATTTGAGAGTTGAGGCATGGCCACCTGATTATGGCCATGTAGACCATTAGGTAGAATGATTCACATATCTCTTGTATGTGATTTTTGTAGTGGTGGTCATATAGCTTGAAGAAAACTACATGTACCACAACATCCTTAAGAGTCCATGGTGGGAATGCAAAAGTTTTAAACATAAGGGTGGAGCAAATGATGTCTACTAGGTAACTCATCATGTAGAATTTACCACCATCCTAGGATTCCTTGATGCAGTGAACCAGTTAGAAGTTGATAGTTCTCTCAAGATCTAGGATATCCCATCCTTTTAGGATGATGTTGAGTAAGGGCACTCAGATAATATTGATGTGTACATAATTTTTTACCCTGACAAGTGATTTAAAAACATCATACTAACATGAAACCCTTTTCAAAAGGTGAGGATGGTATAGGATTTGATGTCCTCTTACTAACCAACTTGGCATTAGAATTAACTTCCCAATCCTCTAAAAAATCATATATTTCATGGGTGTTGGCCCATGCATCTATGGTGGTCTTTTCATAAATGACCATGTAATATAGAAGATTGTAATATGCTTTGAACACAACCCCAAAATTTTCCATGATTATATTCTTAGACCCTGTAGAGTACACTGCATCCTACGCAATGTCATGCACTCGATTGGAGGTGAGTAGAATATTTCCAAGAGGTTAGAACATGGGAAGACCTATGGTTTGGATACAAATTTGTGAAACTTGAACCTCTCATATTCCTTGAGGTCATCCAAGAACTCTGCTTCATATTCATCATCATTGGAAGTAGGTTTATGCATAGCTTCAATTACTCTAAACATTTCATTATAGTGTTTTAAGTGGGTCAATTTAGTGGGGAAGGTGGTACCCCTATACTCAAGGTTATGATTAGGGTTGGAGGATGAAGCAGCCATGGTGAAAATGTTAATATTGACAAAAATGAAGTCTTAGTAAGGAGGGCATGAAGGGCAAAAGAATGAGGTAAATAAAGAGATTAACTCTTGGAAATTGGGAGTAATAATGGTAAATCAATTCACCTTTAGGCATTTATAGGGTTTTGCAAAGATCTCATGTATTAATGGCATTTAGTGACCACATTGTACAAATTCAAATTTGAGATGATGGAATAATCTACCCAATAGTTCCTAGATTTGTCATTAATTTAGGAAATCAAATATACACTCTTCACTCATATTTGATGACTATGATGAGACATTTTGAATTATCCAATTGAGGCCCAGTTTCTCATTTAATTAATGTGATAAGTGTGGTAAGCACATGTCCATATTGACTCTATGGTATCTTGGGTGAATTTAGATTGTGCCATGTGTCTATAATTAGTTGGTTCTATTTGAAATGGATGCCACCTAAACATGATTAGGTATTTCAATTTCATGTGTTCAATAGCCAAAATTATCCACTTGGTGTAGCAAGGTGATACCTAGTATCCTTTAATTGGGTTTTGATTATGACTATACCTTATTTTAAGTACATTGGGATAGCCTAGGCATTCTATATGATATATAAGGATTTTCCACATGGTATTTTCTCATTGGTTAGGCTCTCCTAAGATCTAACAGTTTTGACAAGTTTGAAATACTAACACTTTTAATAGTTAATCAATCTCATTTGTTGAGATCTTTTAGGATCTGACACTTTTGACATATCTAGGAGATTGACACTTTTAATAGTTGAGTAGATTCATTGGTTAGGATCTCCTAAGATCTAAAAATTTTGATGGGTTTGGTAGACTGACACCTCTGAGAGTTGATCAGTCTCATCGATTAGGATCTCCCAGGATCTAACACTTCTAACAAGTCTAGGAGACTAACACTTTTGATATCCAAGTAGTCTCATTGGTCAAACTCTCCTAATATCTGACTCTTCTAATAGGTCTGGGAAACTAACACTTCTTATAGGTTCCATGTGGCACTCTCACATTCACTAGGATCTCTTGTGATATTTTATGAAAAGAGGCTACGTTAAAAGAAAGGCCACATGATAACTTAAAATCTCACCTACCTACCATCAAATCTTTACAAAACATTGAGTTAGACTCTAGGAGACTAACACTCTAATAAAAATGACATGAGTCTAATTATATGAAAAACATAGTGAAAAAATATTATAAGTATGAAAACCCCATATTTTTTTAGAACAGAAAAAATACTAGACTTTTTTTAGACCCAAAATACTATATGTATCTTCAACAAAGACCAACTCATAAACAATTGATATATCAAGGTGGAACAGAGGTTCAAGGTTTCATAATGTCCAAGGTTGACTAGAAAGAGATGGAAGCTTTATAAAAGCTTGAAGTTGATAATTTTTAGAGGGGTCCCCCACTTATCTGAAGGAGAGGGTTGTGTTGGCCACATCAAATGGTGACTTTATGAGGGAAACATTACCCCAACATTTAGAACCTAGATTGTGATCATCTAATATTGAACATGGAGATAGGTAATTTGTACTTTGTCTGATATAATTTGAGTATGAAAATCACTTAAGTATACTTCAAAAAGTAACATATTGGGATCTATTTCCTTCTAAGGTTGTTTTTCATGTTAGTGTTAGATTTCTCTTTATTTATTATACCACTTCAATAAACTTAGGTACGCCTAGGATATTGAAGGGATTATGAAGGGGTATGCATTTCATGGAATTTTGGCTAAGGGGGGAGGGTTTTAGCATTGATATGTTACTATCCATGTGTTTATATCCCCAACAAAGATACTTTTGGCCACACTCCTGGCCTTGCTCCATTTCCATCCATGCCAAAAAGCCTACGATAGAGATTGTTGAAAACATTATTTCTAAGGAAGAAATTCAATATTTATATATATGATAATAAATTTAGACTTCCTTTGCTATAACATTTAATGTTTAATTTAGGAAGGATGGAAACTAGTGTAGCCAAGGTTTATGGTAGTCTCAATAGGATTCCAATATCCAAATGACCATTCGTTTATTTATCTGTTCATAATATCCTTGTTTTTTAATTTTAAAGTGCTAATGATGACCTTAGCTAAAGTAAATATTTCTTCAATTCATGTATTCAATTTTTAATCAATGGATTTTAATTCCTTTAGTTCTTATTGAAGATTTACATTTCTTGTCATTATGTTCAATATTAAAATTTTACCTTCTATTTTCCAATTTTGGTACTAGTTTTCAATGTTCAGTCATCCTTTAGAGTAGTCATCATTTAATTTGAACTCAGATCCTCTTTATGAATAATTAGGGAAGGTGGTAGGGTTTCCCTCCCATGAGGGGGTACTTGGGAAAAAACTATGATAGGTTTACTAAATCAATCACTAGGTACATAGACATATGAAACAAAGAATAAAACCACATCATAAAAGCAAACACACAACAAAATAAAACACACATAAAATCAAACTAACCTGAGTATAATATAATATATACATTACCACCCCAATGTTGATTTTATTTTGGTATTATAAGGGATAGCCAAGAAGTAGTGCTTCATTAATTTTCCATTCACAAGTATCAAGAGCTCATTACCTTTGAGGTCTTTGAGGCAAAACGCATTCTATCCAAGTAACTTTGAGATATAATATGGGCCATTTATAATGGGTCAAACTTGGAGTGTCATCCTTTATTTTCAAGGGATTTATCCCATAGTAGTACTAATTCAAAAATATTTAAGGACTTCACTTTCACTTTTTTGTCAAACCATATTTTAATTGTGCCTTGGTGCTTACTATAATTTTTGAGAGACTCCTCTTAAGCACCTTCTAGTTGGACAATATCCAATATCCTTGAGTCTACCTTCTCACTACTTTATATGTGGTTTTTCATAAACATATAAGTAGGGAATATGAGGTTAACTGAGAAAATAGGCTCTAACCCATATACCATTAGGAATGATGAGCTTTTGAGGGTCTATTTGTATTGGGTGTCATCAACCAAAATGGCATATTTCAATAATGAGTGTCATTCCTAGGTCTTCCTTTCAACATATTTCTTGATAGCATCAATCAAGTTCTTATTTATAGATTTTTCCAAACCATTCTCTTGTAGGTAGTAGTTAGACAAGAATCTCAATGTGACTCCATGTTCATATGCCCACTTGGTAAACTCTATAAATTAGATGTAGGTCCATTATCATAGACTAATAACACTAGTGTGCCAAATCAAGTGATTATGTTTTCTTCTATAAATTTGATTACCTCCTTGGTAGTACTATTTTTGGTAGCCACTACCTTAGTCAACCTTGTGTAGTATTTAGTGATCATGAGCATGAATATATGGCCAAATAAGGAGTTTGGATTGATAACTCCTATAAATTCAAGTCCCTAATACATAAATAGTTTTCTTTCAATAATAGGGTGCAACATGAACCTTCCATTTGGAAAAGGCTTGGCATCAATGACATGGGCATATATGGTCATTCACATACTTTAAAATAGTGGGCCAATAATAATTTTCTTGTTGGATTTTGTGTTCTGTTGTATTTCCAGAGGGATTGACACTACCTAGCTTCTCATGGAAACTAGTCATAACATCCTTGGCTTTTTCTTTAGATAGGCACCTGAGATAGATGCCTTCATAATTCCTTCTATAAAGGACCCATTTATTGAGAATGTAATGAGATGATTTAAGCTTGAGGGGCATTTCCTAAGATATTTTAGTATGGATTATGGACTTCTATAGAGAATTTAGTGGGTGATCGAAGCATACCAATCTTGACAAAGAATTTATGCTTGGTCCACATGATATAATGTAATTTAGGGATCAATCTCCATGATTAAATGAATAATACCTTGGCCTAAAAAAATCTTATAAGGTATTATTTCTATATCTTATTCTTGTAATTTGGCCATCCACTAACCCATGTGCTCTCCCAATTCATTTTGCCTGAGCATAAGTTTTATCATCAGGTTTAGGATAATGGTGTGCACCTTATTCCTAAGAATATAATTCCTGAATTTCTTCACCATGTTGACTAAGGCATAGGAATGTTTTTCAAGGGTATAATAATTGAGCTATGTATATTTAAGGTTTTTTATCATGAAAGAAACTAGGTGGCCTTCTCCCTTCTGCTTCTAAGTTAAAATGGCAGTAATGGTATGCCCAAAAGTAAAAGAGTAAAGGTAAAAATCCTTGGTGTAGTTTGGTCTTATCCTTGGTGTAGTCTTGAAAGGCTTTCTTGGACTCAATGTTACATTCCACATTAGTTTCCTATTTTAGTATGGCATTTAGAGGTTTAACAATCCTAACAAATCCATAAATAAATTTTCACATAAATTAATTTTATGAAAGAAATACTTTAGTTCTATAGATTATATTTTGTAATTATATAGTACCTTAATCTTGTACACTTGGAAAACTTAGACCCTACCTATTCTTCTTAGTTCTACACATGCCTTTCTTTTGCAATCCTTGCATCTACTCTATCTTGTGTCCCTTGGCCTATTTTTTATTTTAACCAACCTTATAATGATGACATAGACATCCTATCTTGCCTAGAATGCTTAAAATATAATTATCTTACACACCTACAAGTTATGAGCTTGTGCCTACTCTCTTGTTCCCTAGGCACTAATGTTTAGGATAGATAGTAGTGTTGACATTACTATCCTACCCTAATGCAATTATTTAATTCCCTCAAGTCATCCAATTTGTAAATTAAATGTATTACAATGGTCAGCCTAAGTGCTTTAATGCAATTTATCTCAATAAGATTGGTATAAATATAATATCAACCCTAATTCATTCCTCACCTAGAAATCAAACCAAAAAGAGCATTTAAAAATCACTTAAGTTACCAAAATATTTCATATTATACCCTATTCTGATATCATTAAAGGAACAACCCAACTACAGGTCTAAATTACTAAAGGAGTAATCATAAGGTCATATTTGACAAGTTACAAACTAGGTCACTATTGTATTTAATTTATGCATTGCATGATTCACACATAACCCAACACATAATGGATAATTACATGAGTTTAAGGCCCTCTTCAAGAGTATTAGTTATGTAGGTAGTGCCCTTTAACAACATGGTCATTTTAGGTCAAATCAACATTATGTGCCCACTAACCTATTTTTTCCCAAGGTCACATTGAAGATGGAAAGCTAGGGTTTTGTTATTTCACTAGGAGTGACAATCCATGACCTAAATATGAATTCACCTAAGAAAAGGCAAATTCAAACCTAAAATCATCTAATTTGTCACATCATGTTTTAGCTAATATTCCATACTAGACACTATCATCAAATCTAGATAGTAGCATCAATGCAACTATTTCAGGCTGATGTAACTATTCAAAGAGCCAGAAGCACTAGATCTAGAATCTGACAATTGATCTAAAATCTACTTCCTACTTGATTTTATCCTATTCTAAATCTATATTTGCATTAGCATCATAACCATCTAATTACTCTCTTTTATGTCATTTGTATATCTAGCATAGTCATATTTTCCATTTATAGCTTATTGGTGGAAAAATGGGCACTTTTGGTATTTCTTGATTTTGACTCACCCAATGTGAATTGACACCAATTCACCAAAAATTGGAGATATCACTATAAATCAGGTTGATTCTCCTCTACAATTAAGAGGGGTAGATTCCTTGTGTGATATGAGAAATTTATAGGTTTTTGTATACTTTTAACCCAAAAGTATGAAAAGAAACAAAACATAAAATAAAAAGGGAAAAGGGGAGAAATCTACAGTGGGATAAACATGGAGAATCACTGGGATAACTCAAAAATAAATAATAGAAATAAAATTCCTTCCTCTTACATAAGAAGAATAGATAAGAAGTAGGGGTTTTGGGAATAAAAAGCATGCCTAGAAGCACAAAATCTCCTCAAAAATCTAATTTTGCACACTTGGTATGAAGTTCCATTGAGATCAAACATGTAGAAACTCATGGACATCAAGGAAACTCATACATGGGAGATCTCAACACAAATTTTGGAAAACACCATTGTTTCACATAATCAATAAATACAAAATTTTAATGGAGTTCTTATTCATAAATAGGAAATCAAAATTCATGAACAAAAGACATTAAAATCCATGAACACCCAAAAGATTCTAACCCGCTTGCTTGCATTTCATTGATTTAATATGTAAATAACATGGCTCCACACAAAGTTATAGCTTTCTCTCTTTGAGAGCTCAAGAAAAAGAAGACCCTATAAAAATCTAGATTTTTTCCTTTTGTACAATATTTTCCTTTGGAAGTTGAAAACTCATTTATTTGCCTCTATATTGCTTTTCTTTTTTATTTAAGCAAATTTACAATATTCAAATACATTTTCAATTTATATTTATAAAATAATATTAATTCTAAAATGAATTAATTTATCAAATGACCAAAAATGTATAGATATTTAATTACTTAAATTAACATTAATTAATTATAAAATAATTAATAATGTAATCAAGTCCATTAATTTCCCATCGAGCCCACTATATCAAATTTGTGAATGATTCTATGTGGGTTAAAAAAGGGTGCATTGTCCATTGGGCTATGGAGTCTTGTAAAATATCATAGAAAACAAGGTAATATGAAAATTATAGGAAATGAATAAAATGGAATAGTAAAATTTAGATAGCCAAATTTTACTATAATATTTGGCTTTGACTACGGGACCATATTCCCTGGTAGAAGTAGGAGAAATCTATAAGAAGTTGGTGACCTATGCTTCATCCAACCTGAAAGTACACTAAAAATCTTGATCTGACCAACTAATGACTAGTTCACCTATCCCAATCATACGAGAGTGAACATAAGTTGTCAGTTCAAATCATACCTGCTCAAATACCTTACAAATCTCCACTTTTATCATCCCATATCTATATGTAAAAAATACACTTATTTACATGTTGAAACATCTTGTTTTGAAGACAAATCTCCTTGATTTTGCATGTATTCTATGCATATCATAATGATATCTCATTTTTCAAGGTTTGCTTACCTCACTAAACCTTAAGTATGCCACACAAGAAGCAGCAGCCATGTGGCCTTCCATACCAACATGTAATTGAATATTCAGTTTTGGCATCTTGCATGGGTTTTATTTAGAATGTCTTTTCACTTATTTTCCTCTAGCACCCAACATATAATGTCAATAATTTTAATTTTTTCATGAATTTTCAAATAAACTCATCTCTTAGGCTATCTACAACCACATTTCTATCTCTTTCTTTCTAGCCTTACAAAGTCGATAGGAATTTCATCTCTCCTGCATTAAAATTGTATTACATTTATTCCTATCTTCCTTGACATGGTTTGAAGGATGTAGGTGGATTCCATTGAATCAAATTTACACCCCTTGATTTCAATGGTTTATGATTTTATTATTTTGCATCCTCAATTATAGCATAAACATATAGAGAGTATGTCAAATGCTTGATAAAATATATCAATGAATTTTATCCTCATCTACTTAGCTATTGACCTCCTCTCTCCTGACACAAGTTGGGAGGACACTAGAAACATTTTTGGATTTGATGTAAACCTATAAATTTCCTATAATTTGGATATGTATTTGGTCTGACAAAAATGCATCTATCAAAATTTATCAAAATGAAAACTAAAAAATACCTCTTCTGCCTAGATGCTTTTTGAATGTTTTCATTTACTTGATCTTTATCAATAAAATCAAATATATTATTTATCATACACTATTCAAATTTGCTTTGGTGTCCATATACTAGCTATACACTACCACCTATATTCTTTGACCTTCCATGTGGCCACATCATGTTTAGGATAAGATATGACAATTGCTTGACAAAATACTCCAAATAAATGCATTCATGTGGACTGATCTTATAAATTTGTTTGATTCAACTAGAATTTATCCATATGGCTTATCATATCATTTTCCATCATATAATTTATGCATATCCACTCATCCAATGCTTTTAAGACATGTATTTAAAATGTAGAAGCTTGTAGAAGCAGTAAGAGAACTATTTGGCAAAATGATGCAAGTTATTTGAGTGAATTGTTTGATAAAATGTCTCAAATTAAAATTTGCACCTAATTGAATTCCCACTATTGTTCAACCTTAAATTTATGATCTCGACAATGAGTAGAAACTTTCCTAAATGTGATTGAGTTGGTTATATCTAATTGAGCTCTAGAACATTTTTTTGTACCTTGAGAGGATAACAATTAACAAAATATGTTGTCTTGAAACATATTTGGCTTCAATATAGAGAGTAAATCAATTGTATATAAATATGATACATGTTTCCAATCTCATTCAAAATTATTTACACTATTTGACAAATTGCCTCTAATAACTGTGAATTGTTTAGTGAAATGACTCAATGAAACTCAACCTGGTGGAGTAGTTGGATTGACTTTATAGTAGTATTCAATGGTATTTGATACCCCAACATTAAGAATTTCCACCATCTAATTTTAAAAGGATTCAATAGCATTACCTCACAAACAAGATAAGATATAGATAGCTAAATTGACTAATCTAAAAATATTTTCTTTCAATTTTGTCACCAAAATTTAATTTCTGCTCATATTCCCATTTGAACTTATTGAATATGATTTAATTACTTTTCCTATCTAACAAAACTATTAACTTCAATAGATGACTTAGTGGTGCCATTTTTTCACCATTGGATGCATTTGATATGAACATAGATAATTTTGTATATCTACTTATGACTTGAGCCTTCTTTGTCACAAATATAATCCTCTATATGATAACCCATTGGACTACCTATTTATATTCAGAGATCCTAAGTCATGATATTTCTCAACCAATAAATATTTAAATTTTTATTTGTATTCCTCTTCATACTTGATAATATTGCATTGTTGGTATTATACATATTGTCCATACTTTATGTGCATACTCCTTATCTCTTAGACTTAAAATATTTTCAATAAGGAAGCCTCCCCTAAATGCCTAGCCTGGAAAACTTTATTGAATCTCTATTACATGGGAAATAAAGTTTATTAATCTTTACTTTGGATAAAATATGGCCAACCACCCTATATTAGGAAATATCATTCAATAATTCTTGAGTGGAGGTAGTATATTCTATACTAGTAGTCTCAACATGACTTCCCATTTTTGTGATCCCTTTAAATCAGAAAATCTAACCACAAGTCTAAAGTCCTTCCCATCATGAGCTAATGAAATAACTGCACTCTTATCAACTGGTGTAGAATATTTACAAATGAAGATACTCTCATTAACAGTTACAAGTAAAGAGTATATTAGACTTGCCAACCTTATAAAGAGCATAAAAAGAGGTATGATAACATTCAAACTTGTGGGCACTATCATCAATTTCTATCGTAGTATCATCAACCTTGCAGAATTTTTCATCAACTTTTATCATAGTATCACCAAACTTGGCATTATATGTTTCAACAAAGTCTGCCTACTCCATAGGTGAAGAAGCACAAGTATTTGATTCACTGTTAACAATGTCATGAGTTGATTTAGGAAAATTGTTATCCTTTTGACACAATATTCTATAAGATACTTTAATATGGTCTTCATCATTCTCAACATTATCCAAATTAGGTTTTAAGAGAAATAACCTATCTATTATAGTCATAGTTATTTTCTTTAATACCAAACTCACTGGATTTATAAAAAATATTTTTTATGTAAGACTTGCAAACTCAATATTGATTCCTTTGTGAGAGAATATTTTGTGTGTTTTCTCATGTAATGTATTTGAATTATATGGTATGTTTTCTGTATGATTCACATTTAAAATGGGCTTAGGAAACTATCCATTGATTCTAGTCATCATATGTATAGCTCCAAACTTGATCACTAAATTTTGTACAACAAATCCATGCTAAATAGAATAGAAAATTTGTTGCTAAGAACCCAACCAACAATACATCATGCCACTCAACCATGAATCATATAGAACATATTCACACCAAAGGAATATATCTAAAACAAATATGTATATAACATTATTTCCAACATTTCACAAAACTAGCAGGTCTTTTGGCAAAGAGCATAACTACAAAAATAGGGATAAGGGGAAAACATTGTAGTGAACAAGTTGGGTTTTATTTAAAACACACAATAGAAATATGGGAAATAAAAACACAAGCCAAAATGATCAAAAAGGGAAACTATTTACAAAGATATGGAAAACATGACCAAGCTAAATAAATCCATTTACCAGTTGGGAAAACTATGAGCCTTTACAAGTCAAAATTTGGCATGGTAAGGACATCACATGTAAATACAATAGTAAGGACAAAAAAAAAATTAATTGCATCAATAGGGAATCTATAAAGCATGTGAGGGAATAAACATGGATTAAAGTACATGACCTTGCACAACCAGAATGTAAAAAATATTCATGTTTTTCTCATGAATGTAAGAGGTTTGATTTGACTTGAAACTTGAAACACATACAACATGAGACATACCTCCAACCCACTCATGTCGTCTTATGATTCTTCAACCATGAATGGGTGAACTAAATCACCCATATGTACTCCAAATGTGAGCTAGGGGTTGAAACCTCCTGGCACTCCAAATGACTAGAAATTTATTATGAATTGACTCTTATTTAATCTCCAAAACCTGTTATGAGCTCATGTTCAGCATCATTGAATTCCTTCTCTTCACCAATATGAATCCAACTACCTTCACGACTCATCTCAATCTCTTGAAAGTGGTTGAATTTTCCTTTTCTGTGCATTCTTCTGCTTGAGCTAAACTTTGTCATGGGCAAATTTCTCTCTTTTTCAATTATATGGCTCTATATAAGTCTTTCAAAAATTATACTCTTTTCTCATTATCAACAACTTCCTGTATTGTATTTTCTTTAAAAATCAGTATGAAAATGAAAACATTGTTTATTGTATCATTATATGCATAAACCCAACCAACCCCTAATTTAGGCTCATTTGAAACATCTACCTCTTTTATTTTTTCTTCCCTTTGCCACACACTTTTTATCCAGTGTGCATACACCTCTTTTAGCTAAAATATTTTCATACTATAACTAAAATCATACCATGGATAGCACTATAAAATTCATAAAATTATAAACATGGACTTCATCTCATTATTTCTAGGCCTCTTTTCAATGGAGTCACCAATATTCTCTTTCAAGGGAAATAATTCCTTAAAATTTTAGGAATCAAAAGGAACCTTTTTGATCCCCGATAGAGTTTCCAAAAACTTTTGTGTAAAAATGGGCACATTTGGTATTTCTTGATTTTTAATTCGCCCAATGTGAAGTGACACCAATTCACTAGTGGTTGGAATATTACTGTAAATAGTGTCAATTATTATTTATAATTGAGAGGGGAATTTCCCTCATATGATATGAGAAATATAGTCATTTAATGACTTAAATTAACATTAATTAATTATAAAATAATTAATAACATAATCAAGTCGATTAATTTTTTATCGAGCCCACCATATCAAATTTGTGACTTACTCTATGTGGGCTAAAAAACAAAGGGTGCCTTGTCCATTGGGATATGGAGTCCCATAAAATATCATAGAAAATAAGGAAGTATGAAAAATGATGGGAAATGAAGAAAATGTAGTAAAATTTGGATGGCCAAATTTCACTACAACAAAGCTTATCTTAGTTTAATAAATTTAGCATATGGTACATCTGAGTTTAGCACATTAATTGGTCTATTATAGATATTATATTCACCCTTTTACCCTATAATTTATATATCCTTAAACCTAACTACCTAATTAGGATCCATATCCAAACTAGGGTTAAACATTTGGTGAGCTCAATCTTTGAACATCAAACCCTAGGCCACTTAAGGTTTTTTTAATTTTTTTAGTTGTTGTACCATGTAAATTTAAAATTTTCATTTGTGAAGCAATGTAAAATTATAGTGAAAAAATCCAATTCTAAATGGAGGATCAAGAAGTATTGATTATTCATCTCAACAGTAACAAGGGCTTAATAGATGCATTTTTGTATGTTACAAGAGATGAAATAAGCAAACAAGATAAAACCAAGGTTTCCTTACCTAGTAATGGTGAATCCTTAGAAATTACTGTAACTCAACCCACACTTATCAATCTACCTACATCTAATATGGGTATGGATTATGTGTTTTAACCTTTATTCCATGAAACTACTATTGATACATACTTATGAACTTACCCATTTTTTTAACAAAAATACCAATTTCAATGCCTATTACTACTCAAAGCAAGTTTCCATCCCCTTTGGTGACTACTCAAATTGTTAATCTAAATCCCATTAGGTCTATAATTCAATCACTCCTTCAAGTTATAAAGACCTTGGATGACAAGGTTACAAACATTGAACAAAAGGCTTCAAAGTCTTCACATACTATAGATTCATAAAATGTGTTTTATACACCTCTTGCACTTGAGATCTCTTTGTACCCTTTGCCAACTAGATATGTTGCACTAAAGTTCACATTTTATGATGGCAAGGCTAATGTTAAACATAATCAAACCTTCTATGTGGTATGACTTGATTACGTTTCCAATGATAAACTTTTGATCAAATTATTTCTAAGGAGCCTCAAGGATTATGCTTTGAGGTGGTTTTATGACTTACCCCTCCAATCTGTGAAAGCATTCAAAATTTTTGTAGATAATTTTTTGGCATACTTTTCTATTAACAATGCCAAAAATGTTTCCTATGCTCAAATGAAAATTTTCAAACATGAAACCAATGAGCCTATCATTGAATATGTCTTGATATATAAGACAATGGTAGAAAAAATGACCAATCATATGGTAGATAAAGAGTTTCAAGACATATTGAAAAAAATCCCACCTTCTCCTTTACATGAGTCCATTATTTTTAAATATATATATATATATATATATATATATATATATATATATATATATATATATATATATATATATATATATATATATATATATAATGATCTATGTCATGTTGTATGGGACCATGAAATGAAGCTTATGTCATCGAATAAGCTCAAGTATGTAATAAACACACTAGCTACATCTACATCTAATACAAAATTTATAATTAAACCAAGTTATAAGGTAAAAAATCTTGAACCTAAACAAAACAACCACCATAATTGATGTAGTTTCACAACAACCTGATTGATTTATCCTATCTAATGTACCAAAGAGATAATTTACATATTTATCTAAGCCTCTGGCTACATTATTCTTGTGGTTGCTAAAATCTCATCCTATATCTCTCCCTCTACCTATAGAGGTTGATGTAAATATATATCTAACCAAAGGATATGATGAAAATAATTATTGTGACTATCACCAAGGCCCTAGGTATTCTATGAACATATGTTTTACCTTGAAGCATAAGATCTAGGACCTCATCAGTGACTAAAAAATTACATTTGATGATCCTCCAAATGAATCAGGTTCAAAATTCACTGATTACCATAAGCATAAAATATTTAACAATCCTTTGTAAGACCATTCTAAGAATGAACCAAAAGTCCAAATGGAATATAGTGCACATCCTCCTCCATCATATTATGGACACCCACTATATGGGGTTATTGGTACTTACACATGGCATATACCTCCTATGGTTCAAAAATCTATCATTTCCTTTGATGATACTGAAATTAAGAATGATGACTCTAATCTCCATTATCTATTCATTTCAGCATACCTTTATAAAAACCACATACATAGTGTTATTATTGATAATGGTGTAAATGAAAATGTTTGCACCATGACATTACTTAAGCATTTGGGCTATATTCACCATGATTTACACCCCTCTACTAGATTAGTCAGTGCATTTGATGGGACCTCCTAGAAGGTTCTTGGCAAGATTGATCTACCTTTACAAGTTAGTCCCACATATTTAATTACTAATTTATAAATTATAACTTATACAAGTGTCTTTGACATGATTTTGGGATGACCTTGGGTACATACTCTTCGAGCAATACATTCTACAGTACATGAATGTATTAAGTACATTCATGCCAATCGGGTAATTATAGTTTCTAGTGTTCCATATAAACACCCTCTTAAACAAGAAAAATTCATACCCAAGTAGTTAATTATCAATCTTGTTAATTCTAATCCACTATAAAATGGTAGGCAACAAGTAATCCCCTTTACTAGGTAGTTAGTTCTTGATAAACCTTTACATCAGAGATAGACGATGGATTCCACTGAATCCTCATCTTCTATGCACCATATTCAAATATCTAGAGTACCTAAACATGTTCCTAATATTTTTATTCCAAATAAACCATAGAGTACATAGAGATGGGTTCTAAGAGCCCATATTCTTTTTATTGGTACTTCATGACCTCAAAGTCCTATTAAACATACACTGAGCATCATAGATATTACAATGATAGATATTTCACCTATATATGTTCCTAGATAGTACCACTAGTTTATTGAAATAGGTTCTGAATAGGGAGATACCTATGATCATCCTTTGGATGAGACCATAGGATGATCTTGTCTCTTCAAAGATATGAAAAAAATAAAAAAAAGTTTTAAAAATCCAAAAACATTTTTGGCACCTACATGTTTTGTTGGCTCCTTGGCATCTATGTGTTAGTTCCATATTGGAGGATACCATATAATTTAATCCTACATACACATATACAAGCATACATAAATACATGATACACTTATGGGTGTTGGGATTTCCTTCTACTCATGTCACTAGGACATTGGGGGAATCTATCTTCTATGATTTTGATACACACAGGTTATATGATTTGATGATCACTCTAGACTATCATGTATGAGCTTGCATATGTACTTACACATGCCTATTATGCATGATTATATCTTGTACATGGTGCTTTATATTCTATGTACATGAAATTTTTTTGCTAACACATATGATCCAGGGGCCACTATGACATGTTTATGTTGATTGCTTATGTTATTATTTTATACACTTCCTTGATTATTTTGCCTTACTATTGTCTTGATTTTTTTATCATTTGAATATGCTCCATTGTATGTGACCCTTGTGTCTATGTTTTATTTCTTGTACATTTGAATATGTCATTGATTATTCTTGAACATTTTAATAAGTCATTTATTGTTTTATATACATTTGAATATGTCATTCCTTGCTTTGTGTCCATTTTACTAAGTCATGTCTATTAATTTTTGTGGCATTTACACATGCTTTCTTATTTGTGGTCTCTTTGAACCATAGTTTTTTGACATGATTTTGAGTGATCTTATGTGTGTTCATGTTTTCTTATTGATCTTGTTCTATTACTATATATATGTTTACATTATCTTTAGCATGCATCTTAGGCCTACATGTGATCACATTGGTCCTATGTGCTTCAATGATACATTTATCTAGACATGTTTCCCTTCATATGCTACATGGTTACATTCACAAACTATATAATTGTCTTAACCTTTAAAGTGAGGTAGCTATAATTTCCTATCTTTCCCTCACCTCTAAGGGGAGTCACATTAATTAGGTCATGCTTTGGAAGCATGTTCTCCACACATATATCAATTTTTAGATTTGGTGGGGATGTGTCATATGGACATGGATTCTACACATATATCAGTATACATATTCAATTGTATATCATATGGACATGGAATCCACACATTAATAGTTTTAAGATTTAATGGGGGTATTCTTTTGAAGCATTTTCTCCACACTCATTCAATATATGGTACTTATACCAATTTTTAGATTCAGTGAGGGAATGTCATATGGACATAGCTTCCACACATTCACCATTTTAGATTTAGTGGGTGCATGTCATATGACATGGATTATACACATTAACAATTCTTAGATTTAGTGGGTGCATGCTTTAGAAGCATGTTATCCACAATCATTCAATATATGGTACTTATAATAGTTTTTATATTCAATGGGGACATGTCGTATGGGCATGGCTTCCCATATTCATAGTTTACATATTTAGTGGAGGCATGCTTTGGAAGCATGTTATCTATACCTATTCAATATTAAACATCTCCAATTTATAGTGGGGGCATGTTTTGGAAACATCTCTTCCACATTGGTACTTATATCACTTTTTATATTGCTCTATATATAGTGGGGGCATGCTTTGGAAGCATGTCCTCCACACTTACACATTTATCTAAATTGGTCATAACACACAATTATATGTTTCAGATTCACAATTATGATAGAATTCTATAAATGGTACCATTGTTATACATAGTTTCATCATGAGACATATCTATGCTACATATGTTATGCAACATGTGTCTAATATTGTAAAATCCAAATCAATTTCATATTCTAAATCCATTTTCAATATTGATACCCCATAGACTTTTATGAACTTTATTGAACCAATATACTATAGTAATCAGTTCACCTTTTGGTATGGGTTGAGGTGATTAAATCATTCTATCTTACCAATTTTTTAGGTTAGACTTGATCATCCAACCTCACTAGGTTATAAGTATCATTTTGTTACACGATTGAGTTAATCTAAATTACTAGGTGGTAACTCACTTTTTCTCAAAAATTAGGGGCATGTGCCCTCTCTCTCTCTCTCTCTCTCTCTCTCTCTCTCTCTCTCTCTCTCTCTCTCTCTCTCTCCTCATTAGTAGGTTTTAATAGTGGGAATGAGCTAAAGTGATGCATCAAAAGAGCTAACCTTATTAAAAATCCTAGAGGTCTGACCCCATTATAGGATACTCACAATCTAGGGTCAGTCCCATGTTGGACTAGAGTTTGAGTAAGGAGGCATGAATAATCTCATTGCTCAACTAGGGTGTAATTTTAATCTCTAATAGTTATGGTAAGGGTGTAATTTTAATCTCTAATAGTTATGGCATGCCTAGTGGGAAAAAGGTCCAAAAGAGTGTAAAGATCTTGGTATGTCTTTCCTCTGATTAGCTTTTCAAATCAAGCAAACTAGTATTAATGTCAACTCTAAATTAAAGCTTCTAGTTATGAGCAGACCAGGTATGTCTCATTGAAAATTTTAGTTAGTCTTTACATCTCATTTAACATATGAGGTCAATATGAATAGTTATGGTGAATATTCATGTTATCTACCTCTTTATCAATATCCCCAATATGATCCATATGAGCATAATTAACCCTACCAAGGTTTTTTTCAAAGTTATCAGGAACCTTGGAAATTTTCTCATGATCCTTATTATCTAGGGAATATCTCTTACCTTCCTCATGATCCTCACCAGCAACAAGAGGACCTATTTTAGTCATATATGCAAGAATATTTTCTTGATCCTCCATATAAATAAAAAGCCTATCATAATATTACTCCTCATCAACCCTATCATGAGCCATCCATATCAGATCTTAGGCAAACTCTAATAAGTCTTGACAAGCATGCACTAGAATTGTGCTCACAAAAGTATTATGTCCAAAATGTCTCTACTCACCAGATTTATTATGTGAGAGATTCATTGCAACAAATAAAAGAAGAATGGACACCTATTGAGAGATAAAATTAGAACAATCTCATAGGTGAGATAATAGATGTAGGTGGTTATATTTAAATCATTGAGGACAAGCTAAAAGGCCTTAAGCAAAAGTAAGTCCAACCTCACCAACCTTATGTGCCTTCATATGCACCACCTCAGCCTTCTTATGTGCCACCCATTTCTCCCCAAGAGGCCTTTCAAAGTGACAATTTAAGTATTCTAAGTGCCCCATATGTTCCTTAGACCTTTCCTTCTTGGGAATATATGCAAGAGAGTTATCAAAGAAAGAATTATATTATTGTGGAATAGCTTATTGTTAGGGTCCAAGACACCATCTTTCCTCAAGAACCCCTTATGAATTCCTTTAAGGTTCTAAGCTAGATTCAAGTGATGAAGTCATGGAGTAGGCCAAGTGAGGCAAATCTAGATTTTTGGACACAAGTTAAAGAAGGATCTGAACCTATGACAATCTATCTCATCCCTCCTTAGGAGTCTTCTTGTGTTCCCTATCTTCATGAATCAACTCACCACTTTAAAGAGAAGCTATTTCAAGAGAATATAGCAAAGAAAATAAAAGAGATAGAGTTAAAGACAAGGAAAGAGGAAGAGATCCATAATCAGAAGGGTAAAAGAGAACCTATATCCTTCCCATCTTTGAACCAAATCATTCAATCAGGAAAATATAGAGATACTAAACTCCCATTTCTCCCCCCTCAATAATCTAGATCATTTCCATCTTGGAAATCCATCTAGAGTAGCATGCAAAAGAAGGTGGAAGTAGTGATTATAGAATTCAAATAAGAGACCATGCAGCCTCCACTCTTTTCCCATCAAAATCCTAGAGCCTTTCCTTCGTGGAGAGCCATTTAAGAGGCAAAGAAATAGGAAGAGGAGATGAAAGTGGTCCAAGTAGAGCAAAATCAGGTACCTATGGTAACTTCTTTAGACCTCTCTCATCTTATTTAATATTTTCAAGGATTTTCTATTCCACTCTTTAAGAAAGAGCCTCTCCTCTATAAGGCAAACCAAGAAGATCTAGCTAAGGAATCAAGAAATTAAGGTGACTTGAGTGACTAGGAAGAATAAATCATGATTGGGACACCTCTTAGCAAGGACAAACATACTTCGGTTTTCTATGATGATGTAGAGATGGAACAAGTGCAAGAGAAAGCTGAGGTAAAGGTTGAGATACAAATAAAAGAACAAGTATATGAGGAAGAAGTTATTGATGTACAAGAGGAGGATGTCCCAATTGGATAGGTTGATGATGTTCTCCATGAGTTCCTTGATAACACATAAACTACCACTTATCATGAAGGACAAGAGCTTGTAGGAGAATAATAATTTGAAATTAAGAGCATGCTCAGTCATCAGCTTCATATTAAAAATGAAGCAGTGTTGATTGACCAATATAAGATGTCAAAAGAAGGCTCATAGCCTCATGTTTTTGGTCAAGAAATGGATATGCTTGCTTCTAACTTTAAGTTTGAAAAGGCTCCAATTGAACTACAGTTTCATGATATCCAATCTTTTGATTTGTTTGATATCTTGTATTAAAGGTTTTCTTTACTTGAATGGGTCCCATTATAGGATAAGAAGAGTATTATCATCAAGAAAGAGGTAGTTGTTCTCTAAGGAAATGACATGTTTAAACTTTTAAAACATGGTTATCAATTTTCTTCTCTAACTTCAAACATATCTCTACTATTGAAAGCTGAGAAGGAGCTCAAATGGCCTCAAAAAGTCACAATATTGGGTCAATATCCCTTAGAGGTCAACCTCATAGATATGTCAAAGGAGAAACATCAAGTTGGCCTATATGTTCATGATTAGTAGTTCAGGAATGAAGAACTAAAGTTGTTCCTACAAAGTCCATAAATTTGGAAGGAGTATGATTGGGACTTAGACTCATGTCTATAATTCATGCACCTAAAATTGGTATTAGAGGAACCAGTTGATTCCCTAAGAATACATGAGCATCTAATTTCTCATATCTACATAAGATAGTTGTCAAGAGAAGGCAAGTATTTTTCAAAGTTTTAAGGTACCCAAAAAAATTTCCCATTTGACCTAGGTGAAGATACTTGTAAATTGCAGCCATGTACATATTAGACTAATTTTCATGCATTCCTCTAAGTACTTCTTTAACACATTTTGTTTATTGTCCCTATTTTTTTCAGTAGGTTATTTTCCCTTTCAATAAGTGACTTGGGCACTCTATTCTATTTTGTTATTTTTTTGTCCTTGAATTTATTTCAAGAGAGATCAGTTAAATATTGGTAACTAGTTCCAAATCTAGGTCAATATGTTAGATCCAAGAAGAGACTCCATGCCCAATGGACTGGACTAAGCACATGGTATGGGCTCTTTTGCTTGGACAAGCATGCAACTCTTTTGAGTCACCAAAGATGTTGGCCAATTTTGGCCCACATAAAGGGATCTTTCATGGTTTGATGAATCAATATATCAAAGGGTTAGAAAGTGGGTTTAGGATTGCAAATTGGAAGATACCATAAAAGTTTTTATGTGTTTTAAACATTTGAAGTAGGACCATATTGTAGAAACCCTATGAAATGTCAAGAGTGCTTGTAATGAGTATGGAAGTGCATGGTTTTCATCTGGTTCTTCATTGTGTTCATCTAGAAATTTTGAGTCTAGTGGTAGAAATTTTGAGTAGGCACTTTGTTTATGCCACCATTTCCATGTGTGGATGAGTTAGGTAAAATTGGTCATATGGGTTTGTTCACATTTTTTCCAAGTTTATATTCACCAAATTTCAAGTTTTTTTCCAAAGTTCATCAAAATTTATGGAGATCCAAAGTTGGCCTCTTAGCCGAATTTCATTGTTTTTCCATACTTAGCCATTTTCAAAGAAGTTCAAACAACGCCAAGTGATCATATTGACAAGGCCATATCTCACACATAAAAAATTTGTAGGGGAAAGAGGTCACATGGGTTTGTTCATATTGGTCTATAGTTAATATGCATTGAGTTTTAGATCCTTTATCAAAGTGCAAATGAATTTATACATGATCAAAGTTGTCTCCTCAATCAAATTTCACTAAGTTTTCCATACTTAGCCATATGAGCTTGACCATCACCAGGACATCATGCAGGAGTAGATATGGACAAACCAACTTGAGCATTTAATATCTTCACCTAGAAATCTCTTGGGATGAGTAGATCAAATGGGTTTATTCTTTTTGACCACAAAAACATCTCCTAAAAGTTTAGTCACTCCATGACTTTTGCATTTCAAGTTCCAAGCCTTCAAAAATGGACCTAAAACATAAAAAAAATGTGCTAACATCAAAATAAATCTTGGGCAAAAAATGTATCTGTGCTTAAATTTCATAATCTGTAGCATGTTAGTTACATTCTACAAGATGCCAAATGATAGTCGATGAGATGCCAAATTTAAGATAGACCAAGATAGATCCTATTGAACATAAATTTGATCATCACAAGATAATCAATGATGGTCATGTGAACATAATTATATGGGAGTGAGGATGTCATTTTTAAGATCATGAACTATCCATTAGATTTCAAATAATGGGTCCTAATTGATCTAATAGTCTGCATGGCATCATACATTTAGATCTAACAATGAGCAAAGGTCAAAAGGTCAATGAATCTCAAGAGTGAATGTGTGTGTTACAAGTGTCAATAATTCATTCAACTTGTAGAGGATTGACATCTCACAGGCATTCATACTGATCAAAATCAATGGAAAGAGATGAGTCAATGTGTCAATTAGCTTAGTCAAATTTTGACAACCAATTACAATAAGGGCAAGCCCAGGATTCTAGACAAAGGTTGAAGGCATATTTTTAAATCTGAAAAAAAAGGTTTTATAGAGTCTTCCCAATGCCATTGAAGCTCATTTACACACCATGAAGCAATTAGTAGGATGCAATAAAGTATTAGGAACATAAGGGACCACCTTTGGAGATAAATATTAATCTATGATTTGATAAGTTGTAGCATGTAGGGTTCTTTCTCATGACTAGTTCACCATTTCTAAATAAGGATCCATCTACAATGAACTCTTTACTCTTTTAGAGAAAAATTTACTCTATTTGGACCTATATGGAGTTTGAAAGAAGCTTTGGTTTATTGGTTTGTTTCAATATAAGGACTATGGGAAAACCAATGACCTTAGATTGATTTCTCATCTATAGTGGACCATGATCATAGAGCAAATATGGGTGATTAATGTAAAGGGTCTCATCTATAAATGTGGTCTTATCATTGACAAAGCAGGTAACCCACTACTCAGGCATGACATGATTGTTAGTTTTAAGATTCAAGGATTTGATCCTCATAAATAGGTCAAGTGGACTTCGAATCCTAAGATGGTGAGTTGGTACTTGGAAAGGCAATTAGGGACATTTGATTATGTTCAAAAGGACTTTTTCATCATGTAACAAACACTTGTCTCTAGTGGGACACTCTCAACCAATAAGAGGAGCTCAAGGACTAGTGTAACAATAAGAGATTCATTTGTTGATCAAGGCATGAAAATATAAATCAATCAAGTGTTTCCACCTCACTTCTTGATCTTGAGGAAATTCATCTACTCTCTAAGGCATCATTCCATCTCTCTTTCTCCCTTATGTTATATATAGAGGCTTTTGAGGCAAAAAATGGATCCTCTATGTATTTCATATACTCCCTCTGTTGGACATGACTAAACTCTACCAAGATGGAGCCTGTAAACTCTTAAAATTAATAGAAGGCTGTGTTTTAGATTTCATTATTCTGGTATAGTGTGTACATGTTAGATTTTCATATGCGGTATAAGTTTCTCCCTTGTCAAATTATGATCTCACCTAGTTACTAGTTTATCTAGTTATGCAAGTCATGTTTAGTGTTCTACATCTCTTGACAGAAGCTCACATGTGGATACTATGACTGGTTAGTGTCTTACTTTAGACCTCTCCTTCATTTCCATTAGCTTAGATCATTTGGTGAACCTCTTCATGAAACACTAATGTATTATAGATATTTGGGATCTTGGATATAGTCTTTTACTTGTTTCATTAGTGTTCTAAGAGTCAAATAGGGTGGATCAAACCATAATTTAGGTGCATCACCATTGTTAGCTTAGGTTTCCCTTTCATGTTTCTCTCTCTCTCTCCCACTTTTCCATGGTCATTAATAGGTTTTAGTAGTGGGAATGAGCTAAAATGATACATCAGAGGAGCTAGCCTCATTAAAAATCCTAGAGGTCTAACCTTGTTATAGGATACCCATAGCCTGGGGTCAATCCCCTATTAGACTAGAGTTTGAGTAAGGAGGCCTGAATAATCTCCTTGCTCAACTAGGGTGCAATTTTAATCTCTAATAGGATTTTCATGTTTTTAGGAGTTCTATAAGTTTTAATCCACAATACGAGGTAGCTATATTTTATCCATTCAACTCCATTTACAAATTATTATGGTTACCTATACAATAATTGCTAATAAATTAGGTAGTTTTACCTTTCCCATCAATAGTTACCAATTCCAAGATTTATGCCCACTAAACATTATAACTCCAATATCACTTGTAATTCTTTTGAAAATCCAATACAAGACTTGAAAGTTTATAATTATACTCAGATTTAATTTGTTATAAAAAATCAAGATACAAATCCCACTTGAGTCTCACTACAAGTATTATAAATTTCCTCTAATAATATTTCTATTGGCATTAACCAATGTCATATATGAGGTATGTTTACTATACTCAAAGACTATACCACATGATTGATAAATTGCAATGTTATATGTCTACTTCCATTTTAATAGCTTATAATTTACATATTTGTTGTAGATGTTACATCCTCTAAAAATTTTGGAAGTCTTAAATTTAACTTAATATACCTGCTAATATATAATTTAAGACATTAGTGGTTAAATCTCTAAATCTCATAAAAGAGATAAAAATACACATTTTTTAATCATAAATCTCTAAGTCTTAATAATAGTGAACTATACATTAACATCTTAAATGTATCCTAGTATTAGCATTAAAACAAGCACTTCACTATACCTATAAACATTCTCCATTAATTATGTGGAAAAGATATAAAGTGATTACCCAAATGCCTCAAATGTAACCTTCAATTCCTAAATCGCCCTTTCAGCATCTAAAGATCCAATCCCATATAATCCACATGTAATCATTGAACAAGTAAGAAGATGAACCATTTGTATTATACAATAAACCATTTAAAGGTAAATGTATAATAACTATGGCTTTAAAGGTAAATCTATAATAATTAACCTTTAGATTTATCTTATTAATTTCTTTTCCACACCAATAATGATTAAGGAAAATAGATTCCAGTTAAGGAAATTAACAAGAAGATAAACCATTTAATTAACCTTTATTAATTAAGGTGATGATAAACCATTACTTGAGTTGCATTAAGTAGGCTCTGGTTCTATTACTATTGTGGCTAAATCTGAATCCCAGTGGATGTAATAAATAGTCGACAATCCTGCTAGATACATATATGATGCTTAAAATGAACAAAATCAACTTGATATCCTAATCACAATTTTTGGTTATGTCTATTGACCCATGATTCTTATCTATTACAATTTTTAAATTAGTGGTACACAGTCTAGATGTATGATTCATGAGCATGTAAATAGAGAATCTATGTAACATCCTAGCTTTTGTTAAGTGCACAAGTTTAATGATAACACAAAACTAATGATTTTGTGCATGGTACATAGTCTAGCATGCGAGAGCCTGGCACGTAAGTATTAGGGTGAGAATTCCAAATAGATGTGTAACTCATCTTCAATTATAAGTAAACACATTTCAAACTCTATAACTCTCTGATGAACAAATTGGAATCCCAAATCTTGGTGCCTCCAGAGCAAAACACCTTCTTAAACCGACTATAATGTAGATTTCATAATTTCTATAGAGCTTCCTTATATATAAGTATTTTCTAATAGATGTAAAAATTCTCCCTCAAGTAGTTTAGTTTGAATATAAATAGAGTTTATATTGACCAAAAAACACACAGTTTGCCTAGTTTGTGGATAGCTATTTGCTATTGTTTGTAGGTAGCTAAGTATTTTATATAGCTCAATAAATCTATAGATTGACTCAATAGAATAGACCCCCAATTCACTATGGCATATATACATATAGTTTTATATATATAATTCTTTATATATGTGTGTGTGTGTGTGTGTGTGTGTGTGTGTGTGTGTGTGATAAATACCATGTATTTGAATCATCTATTTTTAAATTGATTTTCCTATTTTGAAAGCTTAAAGAACATACAAAATCAGATCACCTACCTGGAGGATCTATCTTTTGGGTAACTCACTTTGATCTGCTTATTTTATTTTCCTCTTCTCTTCTTCTCTTCTATTGTGCTTCCCTCTCCGCTTCTATTTTCTACAATACATAAAAACTATGCCAATTCTCTTAAATAGGAAATAATTGCTAGTGTCTTTTCCAAATTTTTGTTTTCTTTTTATTTTTACTAATTTTAAGACATTTAATTCTTTTCTTATTTTTTAATAAATTTTTAATTTATTTCTCTTTTTTATAATTTTAATGTTTTTCTTTCTTTTTTAAAAACAATATCCTTTTTATATTTTAATATGAAATTCCAATTACATATTTAACCAATTTAACATTTAATTATGCTTTAGCAATTTAATGGTAAAATCATAAATAATAACTCATTAAAATATATTTTTAATGAATTTGCCTCTACTTGTATTAATGACACATTAGGTTAAACACACAAAGGGAATTCATTTTATAATCTTACCTATTCAAGCAATCATAAAAAACATCAATTTAAACAAACACCCAAAAATAATCATTTTTAAATGCATTTTTTACCATGACTAACTATTATGGTGTGTGCAAGGTTTTGCTAGCTCTATGTTGACTTGTGATGTCTCCATCTATATCACCCTCTCTGATGATGCTCTCCCTCTGGTACACTTGAGGGAAGAATTCTCCTGCATCCACCTGACAACACATAGGTAATTGGATATTTTCACATGATAATCATAAGTAATAATATATAACTAAAATAATTCATTAATATGTTTAAAATATAAAATCATACATAAACTAATTTATATTAAGCAATCATGTATTATCATCTAACTAAGCAACATTCTATTATCCTGAAATAGCATAAATTTGAAGCTTAATTAGAAATATAACCAAATCTAAATTTGTTAATTGGAGATATCCATAGATAATCTAGCAAGTTTATCTGATGAGGAATTGAGTTTTAATAATTCATCCATAAAAACCCATTCCAATAGCTCCAATGCATACATATTAGGTGCGAGAATAAAGTGCTGAAAAGGAAAAGGAACCAAACATAACATACAAAGCAATTATACAATATAAACCACAAGCTAATAAAGAGAAACCAAAACCTATTCCAATCTCCCTTTAGTGGTGAATTTAGAAAATAAAAATGGAATGGTCATAGATTATTATGATAATGATTATGATGATGATGATAGCAACATAGTAGATATGATATATGATCAACTACCCAAGTTAAAATGCATTCCTTTAGATGAATATTTATCTCATACTCTATTCACATCTATTGGAATTGGATAATATTTTGATAATTCATATACAATAAAAATGAATAAATCATAAATTCATATTCAATCATAATCATTTAGGGTCAAAGGAAAAGAAATAATGACAAATCATCAGTACATTTGAAATGAAAACAATAATTTTAATATTATTTTACATCAAGCATAGGAAACACTAAATTCAAATATTACTTGAACATGGCATGACATTGAACATGATATTGTGTGTGTGTATGTGTGTATCAATCCCTTTCAAAAATGTCTCACATAAAATTACATAGGCTAACCATAGGATACATTTCATTTGCAAATTTAATGATTTTATGGCACTAGATGCTTAGTTTGGTACATAACACTAGTGTTAATTTAGGCATCCAGTTGGGGTGCAAGTGTCTAGAAAATTGTAAAAAAAATTACAAGTCCAAAACTTGTAGAGGATGATAATAAGTAGGTCTATAGTATTTTGAATACTATAGAAGGCATGGTCATCAGAATAACATATGGTTATGCTAAGAGATAAGCAATATGCATAAGAGATAGTGGATGTAATCTTTTTAGCAACAAGAAGGTCTTAGGAATTGAAAGGTACATCCATGAGAAATACTTATCAAGTATAAAATATTGATGTGCTATATAATTCATATTTAGTGTCTACATTTTCCCCTTTTTAATCTAGTAATGAAATTGTTGTTTAAATGAAAATAAATACATACATGGGTGTGTATAACACACATTGCCTTTGTGTGAGCCCAACTTAAATTATTTATAAGTGACTAATATTTAACCAATAGTATGTTACACTATATAATCAATGAATATAATATGAAATAAAAATAATTTAAATTATTAAAATATAAATATCATGGTTTAGCAATACACCTATGTATCGATGCATCTGCCTTGCCTTTTAACAACTTGATTTTAAAATATATATCATTTTGAATCATTTAAACTGAGATTGAGACAAATGTAAATTTTTAAGTGTGTATATATATAGATGTTAAATTACAAACTTCCCCCAACCTTGGATAAAATGCGATCTTCCACCTGATAGTTGATATTAGCTCAATTGTGCAACACAAACATACTTATAACCTAGTGAGTGTGAGTTGTTCCAAGTTAACCCACACTATAAATCCAGTGAGGTTGGATGATACAATCAAGTCCAACCTATAAAAATTTCAAGATTAAATTATTTAATCACCTCAACCATGCTAAAATCAAACCAACTATTGTAGTATATTGGCTCAATAATAGTCCAACCTAGTGAGCTAAAGTTCATAAAAATATTTGAAATCTGAAAATTGATTTTGATTTTCTAATTTAGGTACCCTTTTCATATCATATGCACCTCATATATGTATCATGTTGAAACCTATGTATAGTGTGGGACCAATGTATAGAATTATGCCAAAATTGTGTTTCCAAATCATATAACTATGAATTTTATCCAATTTGAAAATTGTGCAAGTGTGGAGAACATGTTTCCAAAACCACTAAAATCTAAAACTAAAAGTTGGTATAAGTGTGGAGAACATGTTTCCATAACATTCCCCCACTGTATAGCTAAATATATGAACTATGAAAAATGTGAAAGTCGTGTCTCTATGACACAACCCCACAAATATGCCCCCATTTTGAGGTGAGGGGAAGTAGAAAGTGATAATTACCTTACCTCAAAAGGATAAAATAACCATATAATTTGTGTATTAACCATGTAGCACATAAGAGAAACAAGTCTAGGTAGATATATCATTAAAGAATGAAAAATGTGATCACATAAATCCTTAATATGCATGATATATATGATGGCAATGTCAATATAGTAATATTACAATCTCAACAAGTAATTAAGTGCACACACAAGAGCACTCAAAATAAAATCAAAATACAATGGTTCAAAGATACCTAAAAAAAGGGGCATATTCAAATGCAACACAATCAAAGGGACATGACTTAGTCAAATGTCTACAAAGAAAGGAATGACATATTCAAATGTCCATACAATAAGCAATGACATATTCAAATGTCAAGGTAAGCAAACAAAGGCATGGGGGCCACAAATAATGGAGCATATTCAAATTCTCAACATGTAAGATAAGACAATCAATGAAGTGCTTAAATGAAAAGCATAAGCAACCATCATAAACATAACATATTATTCTTTAGATATATATGTTAGTAAAAAATGTCAAGTACATAGCATATCGAGTACACTATGAAAGATATGAGCATGAATAAAGGCATGTGTAACTACATAAACTCAATCATAATAATGGAAAGTCATCATATAATTGTATAACATTTGTGTCTATCAAGATCAAAAACATTGGATGCCCACAATGTATATATGACATGAGTAGAAGGAAGTTCCAACATTTGTATAGGAATAGATCATGAATCTATGTATGATTTTATCACACTCAGATGATGTGTGAAACATGTGTATATATAAGGTATTAATATGGCATATACCTACATGGAACCAACAATAGTGCCAAGAAGCTAATAGAACATGTAAAATCTGAAGTCATTTTTGAATTTTTTGGTATTTTGGAAATATTTTCAAAGAGAACTTTCATATGATCCCATCTAATGGATGGTCACATGTATCTCCCCACTAGGAAATTAGTGTAATAAATTGATAGTACTTCCAAGAAACATGTATGAGTATAATATGTGGAAATGTAGTATCTGTAATGCTCTACATATGTATAGTGTGACTTTATGTTTGTGAAGGAATAATAAAAGGAATAGGGGTTAATGGAACCCATCATCGAGTGTTTTATGGTTTTTTCAAAATATCAGTAGTAAGAAAATGATGATGTGATCTATATATATGAATATGGTGCATAGTAGATGAGGATTTTATGGAATCCATTGTGTATCTCTTATGCAATGGTATCTCAAGTGTCGGCCACCTTGAAAATATAATTGCATGTTACTTACCTTTTCATGGTTGATTAACCTTAATATGTTTGATAATTAATTGTCTAGCTATAAACATCTCTTGTTCAAGTCGTTGTTGATACAAAATACCAAAAATTGTAACTACCTTATTTCCATGAACGTATATAACACACTCATGCACTCTATAAGGTACTACAAGTAGAGTGTGTATCCAAGTTCATACCAAAATAACATATTAATGAGTCTCATGTATGGTATAACTTAAAAGGTATAAACCACATGTCTCACTTGTAAAGGTAAGTCTATCTCACCAATAACCTATCATGATGCCCTCTCAAATGCTTTAACATATTTGGTTGAAGGATGTAAATCTTTATGTTTATAACCTGAATGTGTAATTAAAGTCATGGTGCAAACATTATCGCTAACACCATTATAAATCATAACATTGTGTATATTTTGGTGATCAATGTATGCTTAATTGAATAAGGAATGAATATCATAATCCTTATTCACAATATCATTATCATCAAAATTAATAGAGAGTATTTAAACCATATGAGTTGTATGTCATGTATAAGTACCAATAATCCCTTCTAATGGTTGGTCATAATGTGATGGATTAAGATGTGCGTTATATACCATTTGTACTTATGGGTCCTTCTTAGATTTGTAAAGGGTTTTTAAATATTTTATATTTTTGGTGATCACCAAGTTGTGATCTTGATTCCTTTAGAGGATTATCAAATGTAATCTTTTGGTCATTGATGAGGTCTTGTATATTATGCTTTAAGGTAAAACATTTATCCACAAAATGCCCATGGCCTTGGTGATATTCATAATAAGCATTTTCATTATATCCTTTGGATAAAGGTTGACTCATATCAACCTCTATAGGAAGACAGAGAGATATGAAGTGACACTCCACAAGCCTCAAGAGTAATGAAACTAGAGACTTAGGTAAGCATGTAAATTATTTCCTTGGTGCATTGGATAAGATAGTTGATTAGGTTATTATGATGCCACATTAATTATGGTAGTTATTTCCTTTGTAGGTTCAGGAGGTTTTACCTTGTAACTTGGATTGATCATGAACTTGTAATTGGGTGTATTAGGTATGTTTACTACATACTTAATCTTGTTTAATGAGATAATTTTTATTTCACTATTGCAAACAATATTGCATAAGTCATCAAAAGATTTGAATTTTTTGAAAATAATGGACTCATGTAATGGGAAAAGTAAAATTTACTTAAAAATGTCTTGTAACTCTTTATCTTCCATTAGATTGATCATTTTAGCTAATATTGTCTTGTACTTCAAGACATAGTCATTGATAGGTTCATTGGTTCCTTATTTGATTTTCACAATTTAGGCATAACAAACTTTTCTGTAAGAGGTTTGAATGTGTTTACTAATTGGATTGGTAAATCATAGAACCAACTTAGATCATAGTCTTCTAATCTCCTTGGAAATAATTTGGTCAAAATATTATCATTAGAGGCATAATCAAGGCATGTTGCATAGAAATAGTGAAGATTTTATTTAAGATCACCCTTGCCATCATAAAATGTAAATTTAGGTGCAACAAAACTAATTGTAAAGGGTTGAAAATATATATTTGGTGAAAGAGGTTTATGAAACACCTCTTGTGAATCAATATCATAAGGTGATTTTATAGAATTGTTTTCAATATTTGTAACCCTGGTTTGAAAAAAAATTATAGTTAGGAAAATATTGTACACCTATTGGTCTTTGACGTTGGAAATTTAGGAAGTTACCAAATGAGGTGTACCCATTGTTTTAGTGGATAGAGGCATCGAAACCATTAATTAGGTTGACGTATTTATGTTTCCCATGTAAGATATAATAATAGTAGTTTTAGGGAACAAAGGTGTGACGATAAGTGCACAAAGTTGGGGGATAATTCTATGGACATTTTACATAACATAATCACTTTATTAAATAACACAATCTCATTATTTAAATTATGGATCGGTAATTACCAAGCTATAATTCAATTGCATTAATATATAACATGATCGTGTTAATAGATAATATGGTCACATTATTGTAAAAACAATAACATGATCGGGTTACTATTATTTTGCACATTAAAGTAGTGAACATGTAGATGGAGAAAATGTTGGTTAATATGTAATGTGATATAATTATTTATAATGTGATCATTTTCCTATTATTTTTAACATAAAAACATGTGGGAGTTTCACATGAAGGAAGCTTTGGTCAAAAGCTTATATTTAGTACTCTAAAATTGAAGTATAAGTTTACATTTATACTGTTAAATTTATTTCCTTGTACTTTAAATTTATTTTAGTAAATATAATAAAATAGGGTCACTTTACATATGATAGAGTTGGTCTCACAGTTGCACTCCTTACAATGTGGAAAATAGTTCTTAAAAATCCAATATGGTCGTTACTTAGGCATTTTTAGGGTCTAAGTATTAAACCTAGGGATTTTAAGACATAATTTTTGTAATTGATGTCCATTTTTTGTAAACATATAGTAATTTTTTAGGTTTTTGTACCTTTTGGATTGATCTTAGCATTTTTTAGAGTCTTAAGTTTGTCAAAATTAAATTTAGAAAGCCACTCACTTTGAAATTGATGTAAAGTGGTATGATTGGGGTAGCATAGGTCACATTGATGACCTACACACATCAAACAACCACTTTGTGTTAATTTCACTTGTTCATCATCCCTCTCTCATCCCTGATTAATTTATACTCATGCCTCATCACCCCTAATCACTCTCTCATCATTATTAATTATTCTTGATAACTCCCTCATTATCTTTCATTATCCTTAGTCATCTCTAATCACTCCCTCATCATTCTTGATTACTTCCTCATTACCCCTCATTATCCCTCATCATCCCTAAACATGCATTCCTCAACCCTTATCATCTTTCATCACTCCCTCATTGATCCTCACCATACTTCATAATCTTTAATCACTACCTCATCATCCTTAATTACTCCCTCATTGGCTCTCACCATCCCTAATCACCACTTCATCATACCTAATCACTCCCTCCTCATCTGTCATCATCCCTAATCACTCCCTTATTGACCCTCACCATTCCTCATCATTTATAATTTCTCCCTCATCATCCCTAATCACTCCATCATTGACCCTTACCATCCCTCATCATCCCTAATTACTGCTTCATCATACCTCATCATCTTTAATCACTCATTCTTCATCCCTCATCTCCCTTAATCACTCCCTCATTAATCCTCATCATCCATAATCACTCTCTCATCCTCCCTAATCACTCCCTCATTAACCCTCACCATCCCTCATCATCCCTATTAACTCCTTCATCATATCTACTCAATTCCTCCTCATCCTTAATCACTCCATCCAATACCTTGGTGGTGGTATTTTGTTGAGATTTAACAATTCTAGGAGATATAAGTGGAGAGTTGAGTGCTAGCATAAAATATAATACATAGTGATCAAAATGATGTGGAGGCAAATTTGAAACATAAATATTTAACACTGAAAAATATGGACCTATTAGAAACGATGTAATTCATAATTTAAAATCCACCAAAAAAAGAGAAGCAAGTAAAACCACCATATCACCTAAAATGGGTAGTAAATACATGAGGTTCACCAAGCTATGTGATTTCCTAAAACCAATCAATTTATTTCCATATGAGGACATTTTATGATTTGAATAATTACATTGAAGGCCTTCTATTTGTATGTCTATGTATTGAGTCATCATACCAAAGAGTGGAAAATAATTTTTAAATGATTAGAATAAGTAGTCCAAGATTAGAAAGTGGTATTTAATTCATAACTTCAATATTCATTGACTAGTTGGTTATGCCTTTTAGGTTAACTCATGTAACGAATTTATTATATCTACTAAAATAAATTTAAGTGTATGAAAATAAATGTAACAATATATATGTAAACTTAGAATAGTAAATATAAGCTTTTGGCTAAATTTGACTTCATGTGCAACTCCCACATGATTTTATGTGAAAAATAATAGGAATGTGATCATGTTATAAATGAAACTATAATGTTACCTATTAACCAACATTCACTCCATCTACATGTTCAATTCTTTAATGTTTAAAACAATAATAACATGATCATGTTATTATTTTTATAATAATGTGATCATGTTATCTATTAACACGATTGCGTAATCTATTAACATGATCCTATTATACATTAACATGATCACAATATTTGAATTTGAATTCAAATCTCACACCTTTTGGCTCAAGAATATCTTCTCGATCCAAATGTTTGAACCTATCAATCTACAGCTGAGTTTTGAGAGTTATGATAAAAAACAACAAAATTCAACTTTGATTGCCAAATACACTAAGAATTTCAATGTGAAAATTCAAAAACTTAATATTATCACAATGAGAAAATTATCCTCTTTCCAAAACTATGATTTTTATAATTTTTGGAATAATTTAAGATTTAAAACTATGTTGATTTCTAACTATGCCTTTTTTAGGCCACTACATGTCATAAACATAGATGCCTATACAAGTTCATGTAAATTATCTTTCATTGATCCAAGTGAAAAATAAGTTATATGGTCACAAACTAGGCCTAATTCTATACACATTCAACAAAAAAAATGATTTTCATTTTTTTGAGGTAGTTAGGTGCATCACATGGATGGCTATCCATTTTTTGTTAATTTTCAGCATCTATTTACTTGAAAAAATCATAAAATAAAATGTATTCACTAAAAAAATATAAAAATATATAGGTCACAAACTAGAAGATATTATATAAATTTTTCCCAAAGGGTTTCAAATAATATTAAACACTGCTCAAAAAATGGTGCGCCACATGGTCGTCTATCTACTCTATTTCCTTAAAAAATAAGAGTTCCTATTTAAATTTTAGATGTTTGACCTAGTTATACTTAACCATTTTTTTTTTAAATGGTGTTTTGGAAAATAGACTTGAGATTATAAATTTCATGTTCTTATACCATCTTCAAATTTGGAGTGTATATATCTCAAATTATCTATAAAAATTTTGATTTTTGAAATTTTAGGAAAATCATTACCACGAGTAGGCCACTTTCTGTCCTCCAACTTTGTGTACCTACCCATGAACACATATCCCATGCCCCCTTTATAAATATTAAGTTATAATATGCCCAAGATGAGTATTTTTGGTAAATGGAGATGTCCCATAACTCAAATATCATAATCAATAGATGAACCTGCTTGTGCATCTATGATTTTTACTTTTTTAGTTTCTAATATGGTTCCTAGGATTTCATCAAGATATTTAGGGTTTTGATGATACACTCATGAAATAATGCAATTAATTGAACTTGATTGATATACATTTACTCATGTTCATCATTTTCATTATATTCATGGTTTTCATTATTAGAATCTTCTTCGGTGATAACCTCATCAGTATGTTGTTCATTCTCAACATTTGTATCATCATGGACCATAGGATTAATCCCTTCATTTATTTGAGACATATTAGGTGGTAATAATGGAAGCTTAATGTTTTCAAAGGGCGCACCCCTTAATTTATCATTATGCCTAGGTTGCATGCAAAATAATATAAGAAAGAAATGAAAAAGTATAGTAATCTAAAACTCTAGCTGGCTGAAAACCCTAAGAAATAGAAAATAATGTATTCATATAGATCAAATTCATAAAATGCTTAAACATAATTATATATGGGTCAATATATTATACGGTTAATAATATATAAATGAATAAGCATGAGGATGATAAACAGATCTATAATAGACCAATTAATTTGTAAAACTCAAATAAACGATGTTCTAAATTTATAATATTGGGATATATTAAAAATTGAAAGTATAACTATCAATTTATATTTTAATAAATGGAAAACTAGAGTACTTAGTTGGTTTATTATGAGAATACAAATATGGGTTGAAATAGGTTGAAATTAGACTAGATCTAGATTCTAGATCAGTCATTAGATTTCAAGAATTTACACTTTATGGTCTCAGACAATTGCATCAACCTCAAATGGATGCATTGATTTTATGCTTAATTTAGACACAAGTATCATTATAAAATACCTATTAGATATATATGTAACCACCTATAATATTTTAGGTTCTATGTCACATCCACTCTGGTACATTCAGATCTAGATCATATATTGTCACTCTTGTCAAACCGTTAAAACCTTAGCTATTTATCTTCAAGATGACCTTCAGGAAAATTTATTAGTGGACTCACAATGTCAAGCTAATCCCAAAGACCCCTCTATCAATGGGTGTTGCCTATGTATCCACTACTCTAAAGAGGGTTTGTTAGAATAATTATCATTGATGTCAAAGGAATTGTAACATATATGAATGGAAATGTCAAATAGAATTATCATTGGAAGTGAATTGAAGTGTCAAATAAAATTATTGATAAAAGTGAACGAAATTATCAAAATGTCAACAAAAATGTTTAAAAAAATGTTGATGGAAATGTTAATGGTCACATATTTTTTTTAAGAGGTACCTCTTGGATGGGATGCCTCCTTTGTGAGAAGTGTTTAAAGACTATATAAGGGAGAAGAGATGTGGAAGTGTTAAAAGCATTTAATTTGATTGAATATCATATAAGTGTGAGAAATAAGGAAGAGAGGAAGATCAAAAAAAAAACTTATGCATATCATTTGAGTGAAAAATAATAGCAAAAAATGAAATAGATTATCTCTTAAGAAAATAAGTGTGAAGGGCAGATTTATTTTAATGAAGAATATCATTTGAGAATTGTGAAAGAGAGGAGAGAAAAAAGTATATAATAAAATTAGTGAGGAGAAAGTTTAAGAGAAGCAAATTCATCATTCGATTGAAGAAGCAATAATAGATGGTGGAATAAATTTGGCTTGGGTTTGGTGCCTCATAGTCTAGGGGTTGGTATTCCTGTGGGTTGGTACTCATGAATTGGACATGTTGGTGCTTGGTGAAGGGGATTGGTGTCTCCAATGGGTGGGTGCTCACAAATTGACTGAGTTGGTGCTTGGTTTCAAGATTGGTGTCTCCGGTAGGTTAGTGCATGTAAACATTGTAAAAGAGTTTTATTTATATATATATATATATATATATATAATAAATATTTTACCATGGTTTTCTCCTAAAAGGGTTTCCACGTAAATCATGTGTTCTCTTGTGTTATTAATTGCTATATCTTGAATGTCTATGGTTTTTGTGGTTGATAAAATTTAAAATATTAAAAGATTATCCTATACTGATTCACTCCCCCCTCTTAGTATAAGCCTATGCTTAACAATTGGTATTAGAGTGATTTATTTAGAATCAATCTAACCATTAAAAGTTATATCCTAAGAGCACACATGGCTATTCATCAAGGTTAGGATGGTTTCTCTACAAACAAAGCACCATTGTTTGATGGAATGAATTATGTTTTTTGGAGTATAAGGATGAGAACATATCTTATGGATTTACGTTTTGATATTTTTTTATCAATAGCAATGGGGTACATAGCACTAACAAATCAACAAATGGATCAAGTTGGAAAGAAGGCATGTAAGAATAATGAGAAAACAATGAATACCATTTTATGTGGCTTATCAAAATCAGAGTTTGTAAAAGTAATGCATTTTGCGTCAGCAAAAGATATATGAGACAAAATTTATAATATTTATGAAGGTGATGACAAGGTCAAGAAGGTGAAGCTTCAAATGTATAGAAGGTAGTTTGAAATTTTAAGATGAAACATGAACAAAATGCCATAGCCTATCTTCTCCATGTAGATGAGATAGTCAACATGATCAAAGGGCTAGATGAGAAAATTGAAGAATACAAAAATTACTAAGGTCATTTCC
Source organism: Torreya grandis (assembly GCA_037957365.1). NCBI lineage: Eukaryota > Viridiplantae > Streptophyta > Pinopsida > Cupressales > Taxaceae > Torreya > Torreya grandis. The sequence continues at coordinate 789,436 of JARHVA010004678.1, read as the reverse complement.
TATGAGGTACGATGCAAAAGTCTCAACTATTGAATAAATGAAGGACTTTTTAATCCTCAAATTTAGCTGACTCAATTCATGAGATAACATTTATGAAACTTGTCCATCTCATAGCCCACAATATCTAGGCGTGCAACATGAGTCAAATCAATTGGCCTCATGCATAATATGCCCCCCCAAAAAAATAGTTTTTTTACTCATTTAATTTTTTCCCATTGCACATGCAAGACCAGAGAAAAAATTACCATTACACATACAAGGTCAGAGAATTTTTTAGCTAAAGCACACTAATCTGACACACATGGTACTTGATTGGCATTAATTACATCATGCTTATATATAATAACCTTGTTAATTTATTTTTACCATTTGTGTTTAAACTCCTTTGCAATGAATAATAAAAACTAAGTCCTCTAAAATCTGATCAAGGATCTCGAAGAAGCCCTAGACATGTGCATAGACAAGGAGTTGGATATTATAGAAAAGATTAGGTAACTTCCTTGCCAAATGATGGATGAAACTTAGAAAATCTTCCCTACAAAAACAATTATCCAAGAATTCACTTCCTTCGTTCACATTGAAGTTGAAACAGAAGCATTCAAATTAGAATCCATTGATAAGTTAGTTAAGTTCCAAGTTATTATGGATAATTTATAGAGAATTTTGGATGTGTAAGAAGGCATACTTGTCAACATAGCATAATCCATCACAAGATTCCTCACCATCTCTAAAAACACATGAGGCCCAGACAATAATGAAGTTCAGGCAGCCCTGAAGATATATGAAGCTTACATGAAGAAGAATAAAATGGAATAAATGCATGTGCCTTCTGACACTTAGATTGTTTTCAAAGCTTTTCATATGTAATTTTGTTATATGTAATTTTTATGTAGGAAAAGTATAGAATCCTAAACAAAATTGAACTCTATCTAGAATAAGTCAAGGTAGTCAGGATTTCCCTATTTTTGTTTATGGCTCCTCTCTATAAATAAGAGAATGCTCTTTTGTAATGAGGATATTTTAGTTATTGAAGTGAAATTTTATTGCATTGAGAAGCAACTTTGAAACTTTGTGTTCAAATTTTAAATATATATTCAATAAATATAATAAAATCAAATGGTCATTCAATATTTGTGTTGGAATAAGCTTGTGGTGTATTGGGAATGTTCTTACATATTTTCCATTGCATTTTCTTGTGCATTTGATTTAATTGTGATGTGAATCTACATAAACTAGAAGGTGCCATAAATTTTATTTTGAAGTCTTTGAGCTGAAATATCATTTTTAAATTTGTGTCTGATTGGAAGTGACTTTAGATACTTTGGGCAATGAATTATTTTCATTGATTATTTAATCTTCATTAGAAATAAGGTAAAAAATTTGGGTTGTGCTTTGTTCCATCCATTTTTCTTTTCTGAATAACATAAGAAGCAACAAAGGTCTTTGAGCCTTTGTGGGTTTATTGTGATACACAATCATTGGTATTATTTTAGTTATTCTTATGTCTAGCTAATCTGGATATTAGTTATTATTGCTCTAATAAGTAGTTGTACATTTTTATGATACATTGTTAGAATCAAAAGGGCTTCTAGTATAAGTTTGTAAGTGAACATCAATTATAAAAAAAGAGAATTGGATAATATGGAGACACCCACATGATAAAATTAGTGTAAATAAGTGTAATTAATTGATTTATTAATTTTATTTATAAATAAGAAGGGTGTCTCCCCTTTCCTTGACGAGATATTTAATCTCATCATACTATACCTAAAAGTACCATTATATTACCATTTTGTCAGTGTAAAAATATTCACTCAATAGTTTTTGGTGACTCCACTAGAGAACGAACACGCAAATGAGAGATATACTCGTTCGATTGAAACAGAACTAGTACCTTATTGTTTGTAATTTTTTTTATTATTTCTAATCTCTTTCTTTTTCCTGATAAGTCTATGATCTGGCAGAACAAAATTACAACCATAACAAAAGGGTATCAAGACACATTGATCTTATATTTGAGTTGTTGTAAAATCATAACTTTGAAATTTTGTTGACACATACACAATCACCTCTTCAACGTATAAGAAGTTTTCCTCCTACCAATACTAGATCTCCCATATCAGAGGAAGCTTTCAATGTTTGTAGGGTTTTGCCTATTTTACCTCTACAAATATTTTCTATTCCTCCATAATAACCCACATAGAGTTTCTCAAGGTCTATGGGGAACTAATTTTGGTCCATTTAATTTGACACCACCATCACATGAACTACCTCATGGTTCACAAAAAAACTTCCCCAAGTTCTATGATGATGTCAAGTAACATCTGGATGAACATATTTATACATTTTCCATTGTGTGTAGAGTTATTAGGGTATAACATGAAGATGTTTCTATAATATTGTTCATATAAAGACTCCAAGGTGTTTTTGTTGATTGGTTTTACCATCTTATAGTAGGAACCATCACAAATTGGGAAATACTTCAAACTAAGTTCGAGGTAAGACTCAAGTCAATAGAAGATGCTCATGCCTTATTATCCCAACTCACACAAAGGACTAAATAACCACATTATCTCATTCATGAATTTGTGATAAAGTTTAATAACCTAAGGAAGAGGATCCCAATTGTTGCATAACCTACAACTGAGAACTTAAAGTGCTTCTTCATTAATTCTTAATTACTAGAAGTTATTTTTCTTTTATGAATAGTATCCCTAGGTAATCTTTAAGATGATCAAAATTTGGCTACTAAAGTAGAATATTATTTGATCTTGGTGGGAAAATTGAAAAAATATCTAATAAATCCTAAAAGGAATGCCGCTTTGGCTTTACCTTCTACTAGTATCATAGATCCTATGGTACAGAAGCTGGAAAATGAATTGTTAGCACTCAAGAAGAAAATGTCTCAAGGTATGTCCATTTATTCATACAAGGACATTTCAAGAAGAACATACCCAAATACTTATAATTACCTCAATAATGTTGCAAGGAATAAAAATTAGAATAAGTTTCCTCCACCACAATCAAGGCTTGCATTAGAGGTGCCACCTACTAATGTAGCAATAAACCTATTTGAACTAGAACAAGATGATCTTCTAGAGTTAGAACATGTTCCAGAGGATGATGTTAATCCCTTCATAGGAGATGAAGGAGTAGTTGATGACTCTAATATTAGGTTTATGAATTATGAAGAAGAAGTTGAATAAGAGGAAGATACATATGGTGAGTCTTATGTCATCTTCACCTATTCTCAAAACTAGCTAAATCAACAATAGAAGGTTGATAAAACTAATTCCAAATATGAACCATGTCAAGAGGTTATGAATTACAAAAGATCAAATTCTTTACCATTTCAACCAAAGGATATGGTGGGGAATAAACAAGAACACCTCACCATTCCACTTCTCCTTCTACATTTAGACACAGTGCCCAAAATTGAAAACTTGAAAATGAAAAATCCTCATCTTCTTCATTTATTCCATACCCAAATTTTGATATCATAGACCATGCTAGGAAGACAAAAATTCAAATTTATAAGGTTGAATACCTCCAATCCAACCCTAAACAATTCAAAATAATGGCTAAGTTTGAAAAAATTAAGGGAGCCAATTGTGATTAGATCTCATCTAGAAGTGCACCTATTGACCGTAAACCAAAACGTACACAAAATAACTTATTTGTAACTCCCTCATCTATAACTAGAAAAATAGAGCCTTTCTATATTTCCCTATTTGTCAATGGTTACAAGCTCAGTAGTTATGTCATTGATTTAGATTCCTCCGACAACATGATGCTATCCAAAGTAGCTACTGCCTTGGGGTCAACTCTAACAAAGACTTTTGGCCATTGCTTTACAATGGAGACTAAGCAAGAACCCCTCATAGGTCAAATCAAAGATACACAATTTTCATTTGCCACCTTTCTAGAGAAAAAGATAAAGATGAAGGTTCTTGTATCCGATATTCTATATTCATATGGAGTTTTTTTGTGATAAATTTTTTTCAAAGATGTTGGTGGTGAAATCAACATGGATTAGTCTGAGGCTAGAATACCTATCAAAGGTGTTATGCAGAAAATTCATCCAGATAAGCAATCAAAATATACTATGATAAAGACTGAAGATCCAAAAGCTTATATTCTCTTTGAAACATCTAGAAAGGGCACTTATTTCTTGACCATATATGAGGATCAAGTATCATCAAATGATATTTCAAATGAAGGTCAAGAAATAGATGAATCATCTTCTTCAGATGAATAGATTTTAGATTTTGAGACTGTTGAAGTAGAAAGTTCAAATGAAGTTTGGACTTTAGAATTTGATGGCAGTTGTTCTTCAAATGGATCTAGAGCTAGGATAGTCCTTATATCTCCAGAAGGAAACATCTTCCCTTTTTCTTTATAGTTTCAATTTGATAATACTAAAAATGTTGTATAATATGAAGCCTTATTGTTAGGGATGGGTGTTGCACAAAATAAAGGAATTAAAAATCTCCATGCTCAAGGTGATGTTGAGTGAGTCATCTATCAAGTAATAAATTTGTATCAAATAAACAATGAAGGGCTAAGGCATTATCACAATCATGTTTGAGATTGCATTGAGGATTTTGATGATTTTGATATATCAATAGTCCCAAGAGAATATAATTATAAGGAAGATTTTTTGGCTATTTCAACCACCCTCCTAATTCCCCATAAGGATTTCCATGGAAAAAAGTATACCATCAAATTGGTGTTCTAACTTAGTGTTCCTGATAATGCCAATCATTGGCAAGTTTTAAATAGTGATGAGCAAGTCCTTGAAATTTTGGAGGTGTAAAATTTTAGTGAGTTATGATTTGATGGGAGTAACTCTACTCCTTGAGAATCAATCTCCAAGGTGAATGAGGAAACTGGTGAAGAAATTTTGTAGCTGAAAGGGAATAAGATTCCCAAAGGATTAGTTTTTTTGGAAAGAATCTTTGATAAACATGATCACTTTATCAAATGATAATATTCTAGATTGGATTCATCAAAAGAAGTTGAGAATTCCATTTAGGAACAGAAGATGATCCCAAAATGGTAAATATTGGGAAATGTTGCTCATTGGAGGAAAGAAATAAGTTGGTGACACTTATATAATAGTATATTGATGTGTTGTAAAATTCATATGTTGATTTGAAACATTTTTGATCCAAGGAAGTTCAACATGATATTCCTCTCAAATATGTGTCTCTACCTCACAAGCAAAAACAATGATAATACAATCCTAAAATCTCAGGTACCATCCTTGTTGAGATCCAAAAGATGCTAAATGCTAGAATAATTTTTCCTATACATCACTCAACATGGATAGCTAACATCATTCCTCTGAGGAAAAAGAATGGATAAATCTGCATCTATGTTTATTTTCATAATCTAAACAAATCATCACTAAATGATAATTACCAATTGTTGGTAATAGATCAAGCAATAAAAATAGTAATAGGTTTAGAGATGTTTTCTATGTTAGATGTATTCTTAGGATATAACAAAGTGGAGGTACACAATTAATATCAACACAAAATGACCTTTACTACTCCATGGGGCACCTTTACATATCACAGAATGTCCTTTGGTTTGATCAATGTTGGTACCACCTGTTAGAGGGCGAGGGACCTAGCTTTTCAAGATGTGTTGATGCCTAAATGTGTACCACATGTACCCAGAGTGTTTAGTGAACACTTCTCATTTTTTAATTCCTAAGAATCTAATGCATGAGTTATAGGTTATGGTAATCCTATTACCTATTGGTGGAATAGTGGTAGAACAAGTGATTGTTTATAATATTTATATTAGTTGGTGGTCGGGAGCCACTATGGCCAAACAACAAATTTATGTAGAATATGTAGTAACTATGTAAAAAATAATGAATTATGATCAAGAACTAAATTAATAATGAATTTATGATGGACATCTATAATGACAAGCTATAAATAAGGTGATCAAGTTAAAAAAAAAAGCAAAAAGAAGGGTAGGGCAGAAAGAAATATTGTTGATCTTCATTCCAAACATCATGACAAAGTTTAGGTCTCATCCAAACATGTACTTAAAACTAATGTATGATACAAAATAGCTTAAGCCAAAATATTACCATACAATAGGCAAACTCCTAAGGAAGGTGGAAATAATGCAAATAAGAATCATGTTCACTTTAAAGGTTCTACCCCTGCAAGCAAACAACATTAGCCCAAATGCAATAAGAGTAAAAGAAATGAAATAAAACTAAAGACTTTCAATCAACCTAGCATTGGCACAAGTTAAAAACTCTACAATTAAAGGTACACACCAAGAATATATAATAACCATTTAAATATATAAATCAAAATAAGCAAATGAGAGAGAAGCCATGATAGTAAACATAGATAAATACTAGACAATTATTGTACAATTCCTTACTTGTATTGTTTGCTCCAAGTTTATAAAGTAATTTTGGCTCTAAGAACTCCCTCTTTACAAAATGGTAGTACTACATTTTATATAAGGACAAAGCAATATACCAATCAGTTGAAAGATACAAATGTAAAAGAAGTAAGGATAATTATCTTTTTTCTACAAAGTTATAGAATACACTTGTCTTTCTAAAATCGATTGGCCTAGGGTCAAATATGATAAAAAAACTAGCATATGCCTTTACAAAAGAATATTTAATTTCCAAAATGTTACAATGCTCTACAAAAGTGGAATATTATTTAGCTAGTTGGTGGGCCCTATACCTAGGAACTTGCTTGTTGTTGTTGAAGGATATTCATAGCCTTTTGATGTTTCTCCTTAATGAGTCCCAAATCCACAACTAGCCTTAAGAAACACTCTTCTTCCTTATCATATAGATCATTCAACTCCCTATCACTCCTAGCCATAACTTCCTTAATGTTCTTGGTCTCAGTTATCCTTTCTCCTACATTGAGGATCATGTCCAAGATCCTACTATTATCTGCCCAAGACTAGCCTTGACTCTTGCCTCTATATGTTTGCATTTTTTATCACACAAGAACTTCATTTTTGTTGATTTATGCTTGCATGTCACTTATTTGGCATCTATCTATCACTTTCATGGCATTTTTCATAAATGCATTCAGATCACTAGTCGTTATTATTCAAAATTTGTCCTTTTATTTTGCACCATTGGATCATTACCCATAGATCAATGTGGGCCATTAATCATGAGCTGGGAACTCACCTATTATTGTTTGTCTTTGTATCAATCCTCATAGTTGTGCAACTTATCACCCTCATGGGATTTTTAAGCTCTATATTCTATGTCAGTCAAATATCAAATGAGCATTTACCATGTGTTGAGCTTGTGCATTCTCGAGGCTCCACTAAATAGTCATCAATGATCTCACATCATTAGACCCCTGGGCTTGATGGAGCATGAGCTATTGATCCTATAAGATGCATGATATTTAATCAGTGCATGGTTATAGAAAGTATCTTAGGCTAAAATATTTCAAGCTGAGATTATTTCATGTTAAAAAAAAATTCCATAAACTAAGGTTAATGTATTTTATGCTAAGTTTTGAAACATGATATAAAGTGGCCCCTTTGAATGATATAAAATACATCCATTTACCTAGACAAAATGTTAGATTAGCTTGAATTTAATGATCTCACATATGTCAATGACAGCCTCATGGACATCAAATGACATTCACAAAAACATTAAATATAAGCTCATGAAGCTCTTGTACTCCATAGATCTCATATTCAATTCACTCCATTCAATTAAAATCCATGCTAAATCAAGAGCCATCTGATTAAGGTTTGAGTGAGTACACACTATTTATTTAGGTTTCTATCAACATTAAGTTTTGAATGTGGGATTACCATGTGGTGGCTTTGTAAGGCTCCCAAGATTTGACCCTGGTGACCTCGAGGAGGACCCATACATCATTGATCTTTTTCTAATTCCATGAGTTGATGACACTTGTCATCCTCATAGGACTTCTTTGGCCTTTGACATTTCAATGTTATCTTCACTCTATTAGATCCAGATCTATTTGTGACTATAAACCATTGACCATGATCTGGGTACTTGTTCATGATTGGTTCCTTTGATTATTTAAAGTCAAAAACCTAGGTTTCAAACTAAGGTCTCATTATATTAAGATGTACAACAAGGACTTAAGATAAAACTTAAGCTTAATCTTATATTTAATATAAGGGCCTATCCAACCTTTGGGCTTCCCTTGTGTCATATGATCTTTGGTTCCACTTAAGCATGGGCCATTGATCATGATCCTTGTGATGACATAGGATTGGTCCAAAGTGTGAAGGATTTAGGATCCTTGGGTTTCCTTCCTTCATTTTCAAAGAAGTTCAAACAAATCCAAGTGATCATATTGACAAGGCCATATCTCACACATAAAAAATTTGTAGGGGAAAGAGGTCACATGGGTTTGTTCATATTGGACCCTAGTTTCTATGCATTGAGTTTTAGATCCTTTATCAAAGTGCAAATAAAATTATACATGATCAAAGTTATCTCCTCAATCAGATTTCAATAAGTTTTCCATACTTAGCCATATGAGCTTGAACATCACCAGGACATCATGCAGGAGTATATATAGACCAACCAACTTGAGCATTTAATATCTTCACCTAGAAAGCTCTTGGGATGAGTAGATCAAATGGGTTTGTTATTTTTGACCTCAAGAACATCTCCTAGAAGTTTAATCACTCTGTAACTTATGAATCTCAAGTTCCAAGCCTTCAAAAATGGACCTAAAACATAAAAAAATTGTGCTAACATCAAAATAAATCTCGGGTAAAAAATTTATCTGTGCTTAAATTTCACAGTCTGTAAGATGTTAGTTACATTCTACAAGATCCCAAATGACAGTCGATGAGATGCCAAATTTAAGATAGACCAAGATAGATACTATTGAACATAAATTTGATGGTCACATGATCATCAATGATGGTCATGTGAATATAATTTTATGTCAGTGAGGATGTCATTTTTAAGATCATGAACTAGCCATTGGATTTTAAATAATGGGTCCTAATTCATCTAATAGTCCAGATGGCATCATACATTTAGATCTAACAATGAGTAGAGGTCAAAAATTTAATGAATCTCAAGAGTGAATGTGGGTGTTACAAGTGTCAATAATTCATTTAACTTGTAGATGATTGACATCTCACAGGCATTCATACTGATCAAAATCGATGGAAAGAGATGAGTCAATGTGTCAATTAGCTTAGTCAAATTTTGACAACCAATTACAATAAGGGCAAGCCCAAGATTATAGACAAAGGACAAAAGCATATTTGTAAATCTAAAAAACAAGGTTTTATAGAGTCTTCATAATGCCATTAAAGCTCATTTAAACACCATGAACCAATCAGTAAGATGCAATCAAGTATGAGGAACATAAGGGACCACCTTTGGAGATAAATATTAATCTATGATTTGATAAGTTGTAGCATGTAGGGTTCTTTCTCATGACTAGTTCACCATTTCTAATTAAGGATCCATCTACAATGAACTCTTTACTCTTTTAGAGATAAAGTTGGTCTATTTAGACCTATATGGATTTTGAAAGAAGCTTAGGTTTATTGGTTTGTTTCAATATAAGGACTATGGGAAAACCAATGACCTTAGATTGATTTTTCATCTATAGTGGACCATGATCATAGAGCAAATATGGGTGATTAATATAAAGGGTCTCATCTATAAATGTGGTCTTATCATTGACAAAGCACGTAACCCACTACTCAAGTATGACATGATTTTTAGTCTTAAGATTCAAGGATTTGATCCTCATAAATAGGTCAAGTGGACTTAGAATCCTGAGATGGTGAGCTAGTACTTGGAAAGGCAATTAGGAACATTTGATTATGTTCAAAAGGACTTTTTCATCATGTAACAAACACTTGTCTCTAGTGGGACACTCTCAACCAATAAGAGGAGCTCAAGGACTAGTGTAACAATAGGAGATTCATTTGTTGAACAAGGCATGCAAATATAAATCAATCAATTGTTGCCACCTCACTTCTTGATCTTGAGGAATTTCCTCTACTCTCTAAGGCATCATTCGATCTCTCTTTCTCCCTTATGTTATATATAGAGACTTTTGAGGCAAAAAATGGATCCTCTATGTATTTCCTCTACTTCCTCTATTGGACATGACTAAACTCTGCCAAGATGGAGCCTGTAACCTCTTAAAATTAATAGAAGGTTGTGTTTTAGATTTCATTATTCTGGTATAGTGTGTAAATGTTGGATTTTCATATGTGGTATAAGTTTCTCCATTGTCAAATTATGATCTTACCTAGTTACTAGTTTATCTAGTTATGCAGGTCATGTTAGGTGTTCTACATCTCTTAATTGAAGCTCGCATGTGGATACTATGACTGGTTAGTGTCTTACTTTAGACCTCTCCTTCATTTCCATTAGCTTAGATCATTTGGTGAACCTCTTCATGAAACACTAATGTGTGATAGATATTTGGGATCTTGGATATAGTCTTTTACTTGTTTCATTAGTGTTCTAAGAGTCAAATAGGGTGGATCAAACCATAATTTAGGTGCATCACCATTGTTAGCTTAGGTTTCCCTTTCATGTTTCTCTCTCTCTCCCACTTTTCCATGGTCATTAATAGGTTTTAGTAGTGGGAATGAGCTAAAATGATACATCAGAGGAGCTAGCCTCATTAAAAATCCTAGAGGTCTGACCTTGTTATAGGATACCCATAGTTTGGGGTCAATCCCCTATTACACTAGAGTTTGAGTAAGGAGGCTTGAATAATCTCCTTGCTCAACTAGGGTGCAATTTTAATCTCTAATAGGATTTTCATGTTTTTAGGAGTTCTATAAGTTTTAATCCACAATACGAGGTAGCTATATTTTATCCATTCAACTCCATTTGCAAATTATTATGATTACCTATAAAATAATGGCTAATAAATTATGTAGTTTTACCTTTCCCATCAATAGTTACCGATTCCAAGATTTATTCCCACTAAACATTATAACTCCAATATCACTTGTAATTCTTTTGAAAATCCAATACAAGACTTGAAAGTTTATAATAATACTCAAATTTAATTTGTTATAAAAAATCAAGATACAAATCCCACCTGAGTCTCACTACAAGTATTATAAATTACCTCTAATAATATTTCTATTGGAATTAACCAATGTCATATATGAGGTATGTTTACTATACTCAAAGCCTATACCACATGATCGATAAATTGCAATGTTATATGTCTACTTCCATTTTAATAGCTTATAATTTACATATTTGTTGTAGATGTTACATCCTCTAAAAATTTTGGAAGTCTTAAATTTAACTTAATATACCTGCTAATATATAATTTAAGACATTAGTGGCTAAATCTCTAAGTCTCATAAAAGAGATAAAAATACACATTTTCTAATCATAAATCTCTAAGTCTTAATAATAGTGATCTATACATTAACATCTTAAATGTATCCTAATATTAGCATTAAAATAAGCACTTCACTATACCTATAAACATTCTCCATTAATTATGTGGAAAAGATATAAAGTGATTACCCAAATGCAACCTTCAATTCCTAAATCACCCTTTCAGCATCTAAAGATCCAATCCCATATAATCCACCTGTAATCATTGAACAAGTAAGAAGATGAACCATTTGTATTATACAATAAACCATTTAAAGGTAAATGTATAATAACTATGGCTTTAAAGGTAAATCTATAATAATTAACCTTTAGATTTATTTTATTAATTTATTTTCCACACCAATAATGATTAAGGAAAATAGATTCTAGTTAAGGCAATTAACAAGTAAGAAGATAAACCATTTAATTAACCTTTATCAATTAGAGTGATGATAAAACATTGCTTGAGTTGCATCAAGTAGGCTCTGGTTCTATTAATATTGTGGCTAAATCTGAATCTCAGTGGATGTAATAAATAGTCCAC